>LPNX010399301.1:0-274310 GCA_001517045.1 Pseudotsuga menziesii | reverse complement strand
TGATTCCTCTCATTATTCAAAAAAATCAAATCATTTAAAATAACAAGTAGTTGACCAACTTCTAACACAATTTCACCCATTTTTCTACATCTAAAAAAAGTTTAAAAGTAATTTAAAGAATAACTCTTTCTTAACTCTATAGCAATTAACCTACTCTTTTAATTCCTTCCATCTTAAAAACTCTTAACCAATAATTAGATAAAAACAAATACCAACTCCTTTTAGTAAGATGTGGATTTATATGTTTGACCTCGTTTTCTGAAATTTCTATTCTCAAACGCACTTTCAATAAAATATGTAACTACAAATATTTCAACACGGGCTGAAAGAATTAGATTTGCAGTTACAAGCATCATACCTATCCGCCAAAATGACTAAACCGCATTACACGAATTCCTCATTTAATTGAAAATATAGATGGAAAACCCAACTAGCACAAAGTACCACAAGGAAATCGAATCATGCAAAACTGTGAAGTTATGTGAGAAATAGTCCACACATTTTACAATGGAGTCATTGATTCCCCTGCAACTTTCAATTAATGTTAAGCTACAGATATACAACTTGAAGGAAGCCTAAACCTCCACAAGGGAGGCGAGCATGAGAGGGAACATAGGAAAGGAAATGACTGCTTGTATTTGCATTAGGGAAATAACCGGGGGATGCGAAGGATTTAATGTCGTACAGGGGGAGGGAAAGCATTGAACAGGGTGATGCATAGCAGACGCTGGTCGGAAGGAGGGGAGGCGAACCATATCTATAAGGTAAGGTAAGGTAAAGTGCTATTAGTTTTCGAGTCATTTTCTTTGTACATTAATATTGAACAACGAGCAATGTAAATGTCCAGGGTACAATCAAGTACTATGCTAGTTTTAGTTTTTGATTCATGTGCTTTTTAAATTACCACCAAACAATAAGTGGCAAAACCTGAGCCTTGAATGGGGAACCCGAGGGTAATATGAAAAACCATTGGATAATATAGTGCTGAGAAAGACACTTGGTGAAATTGTATTTGTTGAAGGGACGACCAATTTGGCCAGGGTGGCCAAAAATAGACCTCAGAGAAAAATGTCTTCGACATAAACATGTATACATGATCTATGACTTTAAGTTGTATGTGGTCAGTGTTAATATTTTTTAGGTATAACCCTGATGGCAACATCAAACAATAACCCTTATTATTATTTCTATCTGGCATACCCTGAATAAGAATTATACCCTCCCAGTCCTCCTCATCCACAATTTCCATAACACCATTAATTCCCAATGTAACCCTTATTATTATTCCTGTCTGGCATACCCTGAACAAGAATTACGCCCTCCCATTCCTCCTCATCCATAATTTCTATAACACCATTAATTCCCAGATGCCACATTAGTGGCAATGCCTCTAACAATTGGTTACCAGTTAAATTATCAATTAATATTTTACAGTGACAATATTTTTTCGTGGCTCCTTGGAAAATGGATGAATGGGCTCACGATGGAATCGGCTGGTCGCAATCCATAGAATAAAGAATGGAACATTGATTGGAAGCAAAGATTGGGATGGAGTTTAACAATTTTGATGGTGCTCAATCTCGACCCAACCCATTTGACATCTCTACCCTCCCATTGATATATAATTTCTTCTTTGGTGTGTTTATGTATAACCAATAGGGATTTTAATCCCCTCCCTCTCGACCACATAGGATTTCATCTCTTCTTCTTAAAGTTATATTTTCTTTTATTTTTAAAACTAATGAGAAAAAAAGAAAAAGGTAAAAATTTAACAAAATAGATTTAAGAAAATTAGCAAAGAAATCAATTTCCATATGGATGTTTTCACCATAATTTCATGTCTGATGTGTTGTCATGAGCCCTAGTCTATAATGTCATCTCTATGTGGTAAATCTTTGGCTTACAAGCAAGAAAAGGTCATTTCAATCTTTGTGCGACCAAGAATATTTATCATTGATTGGGCCATATTATCAATTCAAAAAATAACGTCTAAGGGTAAGGGGCTCATGGGTCATGTGCGATTCCCTAGACCACCTCAAAGGCCCTATATACTACATAGATAATATTTAGCCAATGAGTAAGATATGTCGGTCATTTTGAGGTTTGACACAACAAGTATGGCTTTCAGTCCCTTGGCCATGATTTGATGTAAAAAGAGTTATTGGGCCAAAACATTTTTCCTTAGGGATCATGAACTATGTGTGGGGCCTTAGGTCACCACAAAGCCCTATAAAGGGAATATTGGCATGAGAGAAAGATATAGTACCTCTTTTATGAATTTTTGTTAACCATGGATTTTTTGTAACTTAAGCAATGGCAAGGTCAAAAGACATAGCTTAGCCCATAACATTTGCATTTGGCATATAAGAAAAATATGGTCATCGAATATTCTACATAGGGTGTAACAGAGAAATAGGAAAATACAACAACGATGGAGAATCCTTTGCATTTGTTCTTAGAAATCACGCTACCTAACATAAAATTATAAAGAAGCCACATGAGCTGATTCAATACCCAATTCTTTCTATCTTTGGTATTTTGATTCAATCCCAAATTCTCTCCATCTTCAATGATCCTAATGAAGGAAAATGCATTGATTTCTTTAACAGAATGTGGAAGATGGAAGCTGGGAGGTCATCCAAAGGCTCCATGAGAAAGAATTATCATGACTAGTACTTGAGTAATAGGCGGTTCGATAACCTCTTGTTATAAAGCCAAAGCTTCGCAGTGTTGCACTCCTGATCCGTTAGTCCCTATAACAGAGCAGGCTTACCCGGTTCATTCTCAACATCCAACGATTGTATGGATTTGGCCCCTTGTCCCCATAATTTATGTACCCTCGTAGAGTTTGAGGTATTGCTACTCAGATTAGGTCTCCTAGCTGGGTCTTATCCTGGCTAGTCCTAATTAGTCCATCTGTGTGAATCTCTCTCATAAAACATAGCTATAAATGTCAATCTATAGTAATACAAAATCCAATCGCGAGATAGTAATCTAAACTTTGGCGACCTAACATCACTAGCACCACCAGCATAGGTAGATATTATATAGTATACGAGATAGCAGCATGTAAGACAGAGATAGTAGAGGCATCAACAATGGTAGAGCTCCTAGTTTACTTTGATTCATCCCCCAAAAATAGGCTTTGAACATCCTAGCCCAAGAATCAAGACATCCACATTGCCAATTGGGTACCCTCAGAAGTCCTCATGGGAAAATTAATGTTAAATGCTCTCATGACCGAATTAAATCCTCTCATGGCCGAATTGGGGAGGGATGAGATGGACCAAATTGATACTCATAACCCTGAATTCATAGATTGATTTAGAAGAGGCCCCATTGGGAAATGAGTAGTTGTACATAGATCTATATTTGAAAAATCCTTCATGTTTTTCTTTTCCTCCCTATGAAACTTCATAGGTTTTAATCTATATATTAATTTGTATAATGTATAAGTAAATAATATGTGTATATATTTAATTATATTAAATCACATAACATATGAACTATAGTAACATATTTATATTAATTATATGTTATTATTATATTTACATATTTTACCATTATTAAGGTGAAAGAAGTTTATATATCATAAGGGTGTTTATAAAATATTTACCTATTTTATAAATTCGGTTAATTATTATATTTACATTTATTACAAGTATAGTATGGATGGACTATGAATGTATGGATTTTAACATAATTCCCTAAAATGAAGCATGTTTTGTTGGGAGAAAGAAAATTGGAACAATTTAAATATTATGTTTCCCTTGTGGTTTGAATTTTATACTTTGGTGGGGTGTTTTAGAATAATACCACTTGTTATGCATGCTTTAAATGGTAAAAATATCCCATATTCTTTAAATGATGATGATGAGGAACTAGATGACAATGACAGTGATGATGTTTTTAATGAAGACTATGATGGAAATGATGATGATGATGATCATCATCATCATCTTTGTCATTGTCATCATGATTATCACAATAGTCATCATCATCCACATAATCATCATCATCACCATTGTCCTTGACATCATCATCATGATTATTGACATTTTCATCAGTTATTCATCATTACTTTTGGCATAAGAAATAGCATCTACCCAAAATATGTGATTAGTGGAAAAGGGTCATGGAGGACACACACGATTTATGCATGACAAATAACAACTTATTTTTTAAGATGATCAACATCATCATTCTGATTGTACTCATCATCATTGTCATTGTCATCATCACCATCATCACCATTCATTGCATTGCCATCATAATCATCAGCAATGTCGTCATTGTCATTATCCTCATCCTCATCATCATCATCATCATTATCGTCATCATCATCATCATTGTCATCATTCTCCTCATTATCAACAACATTATCATCATCATCATAACCATCCTCAATATCATAATCATTATCCTGATTTTCATCTGCAACATCTGGGTGTAAAACTAGATGCAAAAGTGGATAAAAACATGGATGCAAAAAAGATGCAAACATGGATGCAACAAAAGTAGGCGCAAAAGTGGGCACATAATGCGGTGCACCAAAAATGGATGCAAAAAATGATGCAATCATGGAAGCAAAACATGATGAAAAAACTGGTGCAAAAGTGGATACAACTATGGATGTAAAATTGGATACAAAATTGGATGCAAAAGTGGATGCAACAAAAGCAAATGCAAAAGTATTCGTAACACCCAATGCAAAACCCGATGCAAAAGTGGATGCAAAAAGGGATGCAATAACTAATGTAAAATTGGATGCAAAAAAAGATGCAAACGTGGATGCAAAAGTTGAAGCAAAAGTGGGTGTAAAAGTAAGCGCAAAAATGGGTATTAATTGGGATGCGAAAAAGGATGATGCAATAGTAGATGCAAAAAAAGACATAAACATGGATGCAAAATGGGATGAAAAAATGGATTAAAACATGGGTGCAAAAGTGGAGGAAAAAATGGATACAAAAGTGGATGCAAAAATGGCTGAAACAAAATGAGATGCAAAACTAGACTCAAAACAGGATGTAAACTTTGATGCAAAACTTGGCGCACGAAGGGATGTAAAAAAAGAAGCAGAAGTGGATGCAAATTTGGATGTAAAAAAGGATGCAAAAGTGGATGAAAACAAGGGCATAAAATTTGAGGCAAACATGAGCGTAAAAGGGGGTGCAACAAGAGTAGATGTGCAAAATAGGCGCAAAATTAGGTGCAAAAATAGGCTCAAAACCTATTGCAAAACCTGATGCAAAACCAGATGCATAACTAGGTGCAAAACCTGGTGCAAATTACGCCACAATTTGCGCCAGATTTAGAAAAAGGACAAAAAAACACCTAAAATAGCACCAACCCATGAAATTGTGCCATTTTGTCTAGAACATGAAGAAAAATACACTGAAAGATGGTCTAGACGCAAAAAATGATGCAAAAAGAGATGCTAAATCCAATTTTTATTGTAGTGTGGAAACCTGGAATGCATGAAAATTCCAATATGCCCATTCACAATTCATAACCAAATTCCATCTCGTCAGGGTTCCCTTTCTTTATAGAGTACTTGTTTTATTTTTCTTCGATTGGAGTCGCCAGGAGAAACCTACCAGGTAAGTTAATCAAATCTCACTAAAGTACTAAATAAAACACCGGCGTACCTCATAGATGGGACAGACTAAGCTTAGAGTGTTAAGCCTTGCTGATCTTTTTCTTTGTGGAGTCTCCACGTAAGATCTGCAAGATTAGTCCTCAATAATATTTTCAAAATACCCATAAAGACTTACCTCAATTTTTCTTACATAATGTCGTTCTTTCCAAGGTGTGAATGACTCGAGATCAAGCACTTCAAATTTGAAATGGTCCCCGCAAACGGCGCCAAAATGTTACCAGTTGAAACGGCAGGTCTTACTATTGGTAAGCATATATAGGGAAAGTGACCACTCTCACCTTAGTCACATTCCCTTAACCTCTTTGAAATCCTAAACCTCCTAGGGGGGAGCCCTATATCGGCCGTGCAAAAGACACTAGACGCGAAATATGTTTCTCTCATAGGTTATTATAGACTAGTGCCTAATGAAGTTTACCGATGATATGAAACTATTCATAAAATATGCTAATTCATTATCACACTATAAGAGCTATTTTAATCAAATATAACAATTGTAATTCTAATATTATACTGTACAAATGTGAATAATGTAAAATATCAATAATAAAATAGAAATAAAAAAATATAATATAATTAAGGATATATGTGTAGTTTTATACATATAAATAAAGTAAATAAATCAAATTACATATAAATCACATTAACCTTATTCAAAGTAATATCAATAAAACATGCTAACTAATAAAGGTTCACAATGTAATGTAGATGGCATAAGAAGTAATTAAAAACTAAATGAAATATAATAATGCAAATAATAGCTCAAACAAATAACAAAACGATATTCACATATAAAAACAAGTGAAATAGCAGCAAGGCTGCTTATACCTGCCTCTTAGAAGAGATTGAAAATATATAGAAATAAGATAATTTTGCTAAAGAAGTACTTTCATAAAAGAAGTTTATTCTAAAGTAATAAAGGAGTACTTTACAGTTTTATTTATTTATTCTACGTTTTTTATTAATACTCCAAAACTTATTTTAGTACCTTAAAATAAATGCAAATAATTAATAAATACATATTTATATTTATTTGAAAAATAAATACAAATAATCAATCGTTTAACTTACACCTAAAAATAACAACATCAAAACTTAGAATAACACATCAAAACTTACACTTCAAAATAACACAATCATCAAAACTTACACTTCATAATAACAATCAAAGACTTTAAATTCTAAAACAAAATGTGATTTTCTTATTCTACAAATGAAGATGTAATATATGGTCGATTCTCTGTTTTCTTGGTTAAATTCAGGTAAGGTTATGTTTATCATGTTGGTTAAGCCTAGGTTTGGTTAGACAATTTTAGTGAAAAGCAAAAGCCGACAGTATTCCGATCCCAATATCCCACAGGTTGCAAAGAGGAATCGAGAGCAAGAAAAGAAACAGAGTGTTGTTATTTTTGTGCATTTTGGTTCTGAAGATGATCAGACGACGCAAGCCAGAATCGCTTAGACTAAAGCCTTCTACAAGCGTTCAAGTCGTTCCTCATCATCTCGTCACTGCTGCGTAAGCAAGGTATCCGTTCTTTCCAAAACTTTCCTCATTATTTTCTCTGTAACTAACCTAACATATTCATCAATTTAACGTTCTACAGGAAAATTAGTAGACCTCAAGAACATCATTCACATGTCCACAAGACTGCCGAGAAGTGCAGAAGATGCAGCTGTTGGAAGCGCGTCCTCATATTTTACGGAATTCTAAGTGAGTTTTGAGTCATCGTGACTTTCTTAGTATTACTTTAAAATGCAACGGATAAATTTAGTTTAACCAAAATGTACTCTACAGGGAATAAACATCCATGTTTCTTTAAATTTCGTTAAAATGCAGATAAAATTTAAATTTAATGAAAATGTAGTTTGCATAGAAGACGCATCAGGTTTTTAGATTTTTTTGAAATGCAGCTGGAAAGTTTAATTTACAGAGAAAAGGATTCCGATCTCTAAATATTTCTTGCAGCTGAGGTACCAAATTTAATTAAAATGTGATTTACGGAGGAGGAGATTTCAAATTACTAAATATTAATTTGAAATGAAGGCCAAGAAGTAAATTCAAGGAAAGTGTAATTTAGGGAGGAGCGCTGAAATTTCTAGTATTTCTTTAAAATGCATCTCTTGAAAGAAGCTAGTGCAAATGTAATTTACAGAAACTAAGACATATTTATTTTTACAATGTGGCTCATAGATTCTATTGAACGTAAGTGTAATTTAGGGAAGAAGCATTCAGAATTTCAAGTATTTCTTTATAACGCAACTCAGAAAATGAATGTAATTGTAATTTAGGGAAGAAGCATTCAGAGCTTCAAACATTTCTTTATAATGCAACTCCGAAAATGAATATAAGGAAATGGACTTTTATAATGCTAACTCAGGAAATGAATATCCTACGAAGAGATTGAAAATATATAGCAATAGGATAATTTTGCGATAAAAATATATGATAAAACAAATATAATTACAATTTGAAAGAAATTAAAACAAAAATGAATTAAAAAATGTCCATTTAAATATGATATAGGTTATTGCAATGTAGCATAAAACAAGCATATTCAAGCTTCCTTACATACTTCTAGTAATATTCTTGACTTATGTTATAAAAATATGCAAGTTTCTTTATAGGCTAGCATAAATAGGAAATGAGAAATAATAGCTTATAAGAGTATAAATTAATATCATTGTTGTCAAAATACTTGTTATTTTATGTTATTATCAGATTTCCATCTTGAGCCGAACAACTTTGTTTTCAATGTTTAAAAATGATATTTTATTTTTATTTTAAATTGAAATTGATTATTTTAAAGTTATTTTAAAGTAAAATGATTTATCCCAAAACTTTAATATCTCAAAATTAACTTTACCTTTATTTCTAAGTAATTTAATAAATAAATAAAATTCATTTAGATTTTAAAAACAATTAATAAAAGACCAACGTGTTTATCCATAAACGTGTATAAAGTTATAGAAGCAAAATGCACCAAAACAAAATATTAAAATTTAAACGTGTTTTTATAATAATAACTATAATATTAAAAATTAAAGTCCGAATCGGTGTAACTTATTATTTTATAATAATAATTATAATATTAAAATTAA
This sequence comes from Pseudotsuga menziesii, assembly GCA_001517045.1. NCBI lineage: Eukaryota > Viridiplantae > Streptophyta > Pinopsida > Pinales > Pinaceae > Pseudotsuga > Pseudotsuga menziesii. The sequence goes on along the minus strand of LPNX010399301.1, from coordinate 265,555 downwards.
ACTCGGCATCACTGTAACTTTTTACAGTGTGTTCCAGAATAGTTCATTCTCTTCTATGTCGAAGCTTCAGGCCACGAACCACTAGAGTAAGATCCTTTCTCTTTTGTGTATGGAATTCAACTTAAGTGATCTTTCAATGGCTTATCATAATCAGTGGCTGTAATCTCTTCACTTGAGCAATAGCAATGGAATTCATAGTCAGAAGGAAATCCGTGTAGGAGGAGAAATGAAATTCCTAGAAATAAGGAAGTCCATGTATTATCTATGTGTAAACAGATGGCAACTTGCATGAAGGAGAGGTATTGCATGAAGGAGAGGTGTCAATTGAAGGCGGTGACAAATTGAATCACCCTTATCTGCAGCCCTTTAACTCTAGCAGAGAAGTAGGTGACAATCAAGAGAGATGGCCAAGCAACACTATGGAAACTCTGCATATCTTAACTTTTCGAATTAATCTCATATATTCTGAATCAATGTCAACGTTTTGGTAGCATTACTCTCAAGTATATACTAAAATATGAAAAGTAAGAAGCAAAGGAGTTGGGTCGTCCTCAGCTAGGTCTGATAATGCCTCATTTGGTTTATTTGCTGCTAATTTGTCTTCTAACAGAGAGAGCAAGCCCACTTCAGAGAACCCAGAAGGTTAGGTTCTTTCTGTAACTCTAGTATTAGCTGTTAATTGAACAGTTTTTTGAGCCTGTTGTCCAAAGGTTAGGTTCTTTCTGTAACTCTAGTATATTTAGCTGTTAATTGAACAGTTTTTAGAGCTTGTTGTCCAGAGTCCACACATTACAGAAGTATAAATTCAAGAATGTTTTAGTTTCTTTGGTATGGATTAGTAGATTTTGCTTCAAAGAAAGATTATTAAATTGCAATTTTTGTGTTAGAAGACCGAGATGCTGTTTGAATGCTTGCAGAAGAAAGCGATGGACTGTGGGATATTCATGTAGCGGTGGAGCGGTCGAGAGCAACAGCGAGCAATGAGACAAGGAGATCTGCGCAGTGTCGTCAACGCAAATGGTATGATACTTCAATGGGATCGTTTGTATCTAGTGACAATAACTAGCATCATCATCATCATCAATTTAAAAATATAAACTAATCTTAATTAATAACATCATCATTATCAACAATTTAATAATATAAACTAATCTTAAACAACTAATGTCAATCATGATTGTTAATTTAAGAATATATTATTATTTTTTCAAATAATAATAGAATACTTTATTTTACTAATATCCATTAAGCTATAACTATCATTCTCCTTAAAAAAATCTCAAAATATATGGTTGGTCGTTACCATGCTGAGTTGGTGATGGACAAACTCACCAACAAACCAAACAGCATGTCAAATTAAATGTAGTATGAAGAAAATGATAAACTTTATAGATTAAAAGGATTTGTATTTATTTTTAATGACAAGTCTACACCACATTAAATTGTAATTTCACAATCTTTGTTACAATACAAATTTTTTTACAATACAAATTTTGTTACAATACAATATAGTGGACTAACCAACACATCCAGTTCTTGAGTTGAGTTACCAATGTCAACTATAAGTAAAGGTGGTTAGGGTGGTGAGAAACCTTGATGCTTAAACTTGATCATAAAAACCTTGGTTGTTAAAACTTTTGCGTTGTTTTGCCTCTAATAACTCTAGTGATATGGCAAATGGTGCATGAGTCGTTTAGTTCAATTTTACCAAGCAATATGGGATGCTCTTAGAGAGGAAATAAAAGTAGGTATCATCCAACCAATCCTTAAATATTCCATTAAAGCATATTGTTGTTTAAAGGACATTAATGTTTGAAGATGAATTACATACCTTAGTTAAAGTTAAACATATTTTGTATCACATTGTTTTGGCTTGGGAATCAATTAAGTATAACTACAATGACCTATGTGAATTATTTTATATGTAATGTGTAAAGTCATATTAAGGAAATCTCCATGATATCAAGCATATTCTTTTTCTTTTAAATTTAAAAGAGAAGACCTAAAAGTCACAAACTCTTGTTTAAACAACAAACAAATCAAAACATGCTTTATTAAAACATGCTAATTAAAATTAAAACATGCTAATTAAACAAACAAATTATGCATTTAAACAAACAAGTTATGCGAGAGGAAACTACACTATTGCCGTTGATCAATTTACTTCTTCGGAACATGAGTTTTTTCTTAGATATGTATGACTTTTTCGGAACATGAGGTTTTTCCTAGATATATATATACCCTGCTTAGATTAAAATTAAAATAATGAAACTTCCTAGCCGGCATAATTGACTTTGTTTCTTTGGATCCTTCGAAGATATTTTTTTAAAATATTTTCCTTATAAGATTATTATAACGTTTGAAACGTGGAGCAGAAATAGACTTCACATATTGAACTGTATTATGTTGTTGAAACATGGAGGAGACCTAGACTGAATATTGTTCAAACAAATGAGCTTGTGTAGTTTACCTGGAAATTCCGTGCCTCATCTCATGGGTAGACCAGTTTTCTGAAAACAATAATAATATAAAAATGCGTAGGTGCACCGCAGGTGCCTACTAGAATGCCATCAAACATCGATGTTGAGATTAATATGATAGTCAGATCAGTATTGAGATATTTCAATATTTGTGGCTGCCAATACTCTCCAGAAACCTCCAATCATTTGTGAGTAACGAATCCACTTTATATTGATTGAAATTGCTTGTATTAAATCGAATGGGTCTCCTTCAAGTTATAATCTTGGCAGCCATTGTGACCATTTTGGTATCAGAAACTGTTTCAGGCTATGCGATTAATTTTACATCTTTCGACTTCAATACGGATAGCTCTAAGTTCTTTATGCACAACGCCACAATATCAACCAACGGAGCCTTGCAAGTCACAGCGGATTCAAGTAATACCGGTGAGGACCCCATGAGAAATTTATGCGGAAGAGCGATGTTGAACAGAACATTTATCTTATACCAAGGAAAAAATGTGTCTTCCTTCAATGCCTCATTCTTTCTGAACATTTTACAAAAGGAGGAAGGTGGCGGAGAGGGTCTGGCTTTTATAATAACTTCTGTAGATCATGATAATATACCATCTAATTACTCTGGCCAATGGTTGGGATTATTCAATTCCTCCACTAATGGGAGTAACAGTAGTAAGGTGGTGGCGGTCGAGTTCGATACAAAGAAGAGCCCAGGGACTAGCGATCCGGATGGTAACCATGTAGGCATTAATGTTAATAACATAAATTTAGAAAATTGTACATCTCTGGAGCAAGATAAGATCAACTTGAAGGGCGGATACGATATCCAGGCTTGGATTTTGTACGATGGCTATACGAAGAAGATGGATGTTTACCTTGCAAACAAGTCTGAAGATCACCCATTGCAGTCTCTCGTCTCCTCCACCATCGATTTGTCTGACGAAATCCTTAACGCCGAGGCTTATTTCAGCTTTTCTGCCTCAATGGGAGAGGCCACAGAGCTCAACTGTATCAAGTAATGGAATCTCACAGTTATCGAATTTCCATCTTTGGATCCGGAAGATCGTACACCATTACTTATTGCACTAGTTCTTGTGAGCCTCGTATTCTCATTCGTCGTGGGGATCAGAAGTATAGAGTTCGTTAAATACCGTAATTCCTAGGCAGAGGCGACTATCATATCGGGTGCCTTACAGGATCTTCCAGGCTGGCCACAGGAGTTCAGATACAAAGATATGAAGAAGGCCACGAATAAGTTCAGCACCGCATCTAAGCTTGGAAGTGGCGGCTTCGGAACCGTTTATAAAGGCATTGTCCCCAAGGAAAACAGCGTGGTTGCTATAAAATGCATAGCCAAAGATTCCAAACATGGTAAAGAGGAGTTTATATCCGAGATCAATGTCATCAACCATATTCGCCATTGAAACTTGGTGCCGCTGCTCGGGTGGTGCCATGAAAAAGGGCCCAGTTTGATATGCAAGTGTATGCCAATATGACTAGTGTTATGGGGTGAGAACTAGAAGCTCCGAGGCTTTTATTAGCAGAGCTTTTATTCTTTATGCTCATTGCTGTGGACATACGCATAGCAGTAAAGAAGGGAAACTTTTGGGTCCCTGGACATGCTCTTGCGCTTAGTGCCTTCACAATTCAGCTTATGAACTTCATCGAAGACGAGAGTGCTTTACTCAATCAGGATTTACTTGATCAGTTCTTGAAATCAAACTGCACTTATGTCGATCAGCATTTACTCGATCATTACAGAAACTGTTCTGAATCTACTGATCTCCGAAACCCTAACTATACTCTTATTGCTAAGGTCCAGTTTATGAAGCCCATCAAAGTCTAGAGTACTTTGCTCGATCAGAATTCAAAGCCAGTGATGGTTGTCAAGAGCAACGTGCTCGATGAGCACGATGAGAAACTGCATGATGAAGTCCTTACTGATATCTTGTTTACAGTACATTGCAGTAGAGTAATGTTGTGTGTGCTCATAGCCTTTTTCCTGCCGGGAATGGCTCATCCCGGCTATGAAGCAAAATGGACCACAGTCACAGTGCTAGGATTCACTCTCTTCCTCCACATTTTCTCCGAGTTGTTAAGCGTACGCCAAAAATCGGGTATATCCCCAATAGATTTGGTCTCCTATTCCTTTTATTTCAGAATCGTTTACCACGGTAACCAGGTATGGATCATCCTATATGGTGCGATAATATCATTATCTTTAGTATGGCTTCTTCAGCTTCTTGTCTGCGCAACTATAGCCAATAAAGGCATTCAGAATATCACCCTTCACAGAATTCCCTTAATTCTTCCTAACCCAACAGAGAATTCGTTGAAAGCAGTGGAAGATCAAGTACTCAAATCATGGATTGTCTTTCCTTCATGTTATCCTGAATTTATCATAGCAAGCTCGGCGTTAGCGTCATCAGATGGGTTGGCAGTAACAGTGTGCCTTCTATTATCAATAGTTGGATGGATTATAAACGGTCCATTTAGAGTGTTTCATGCTGGTACGGGATTTTGGTTAAAATTTATAATAACTATTGTGGAAATTTTTATTAGCTTAATAGGAGGTGTAGTTATTGGTTGGAGATGGCTTATATCTGTTTTTTACTATGGACCATTGCAAAAGAAAGAAGCGAAATGGTGTAATTATTTTCGAGTAGAGGACTATTGGATAATGCAAATTCTGGAGCTGCAGAAAGGATTGCATGATGATGATAAAATTGTTTTCAAGGAAGAAAAAAGTCAAAAAGTACAATGGTTTTTGCTGCAATGTGTGGTTTGGCTGCAGTGGTTTGTAGTCTTCTTTAGCGAAGGATACTAGTTCCTCTCAGAGCTTGCGTTCACTAATAAGCTTCTCCACAAGGGAGCCACGATGATATTATCAAAGCACTTGGATACAGTGGAAAAAGAGTTTGAAGAATACGAAGCTCTTTTGCGCAATGTATCTATTCTTTCAAAGACTCCTCGGAGTGTATTTTTAATGAATCAGAAATCCATCAAGCAAGCTAAGGGAATCATGGAAAATGGCAAAAGGGATGGCAGAGAGTCCCATGCCCTGATTTCTTTTCTGCTGGAGCATATAGGGCCAGAAACATGTGTACTGGATATATCATGTTTCCATCCTGGAGCAGCAGATGATCAAGCAACAGGTTTCAAATTCTTGTATACCTCAGCAAAATGGTCATGGAAGCTGGAGCAGCAAATGATATTCAAGCAGCAGGTTTCAATGTTAGACATGAAAACATTGAAAATGCATCTTATGTACTTTAGCAAATGGTCATGGAAGATGACGGCAGTGTCACTGATCAATATAATCTTCCGGATTGGGGGAGATTCATGTGGTCAACATTATTTGAAGGTGTACGAGGCGGTATGGGAGCTTATGGATTTGGTTGAGGAATCAGATCCTCAAACCGATAGCTTGATGAGTAGAGAAGCAGATAGAGAATTCATGACATTACGGGATCATCATAGTGTAGTACAGAATGGTAAAAGATCTCCAGTAGCTCCCAAAACAATAGAAGAGGCAGTTGAAACAATCAAAGGGCTTGCAAGAGAAAGGGTAAATGAATTTATGAAAGAGGAAGCTGAAGTAATCACAGAGCTTGCAGAAGAAAGGAAAAACAGAGTTAAGGAAGAGGCTGAGATAAATGACAACGACAAGAGGCAAGACACTTCCGTGGATTGGGAGAGAGCAGGGATCACATTATACATTATACAAAATATGGCTCTTAGGTCAGGGGATTTGATGGAACTGATGAAGGAATTAGAGAGCACATTAGCACATATCATTGGTGCTTGCATTGAGAAAGTTGGGGTCGCATTGGTGGAGAACAACAGGAAATGGGCGCAGGAGATGAAGGAAAAGAAATTGCTGGAAACAGTTTACATAGCAGGGAAATCAATTGGGTTGATTGAAAAGCCAGCAACATCATGCTCGACTACGATTACAACGCCCGTCTTGGTGACTTCAGCGTCACCCGTTTGATTGAGCACGACAGGAGAGCTTTCGCTGCTAGCAGTGTTGCTGGAACCGCTGGTTACATCGCACCGGAGTGCTTACTAAGTGGGAAAGCCATGGCCGAATCAGATGTCTTTAGTTTCAGAGCCACTGCCCTTGAGGTGGCCTACGAAAGGAATCCCAAATCTCATGGCGAAGAAGAGGAATCAGATTTAGTAGGCGAAGGCCTGTGCCCATCGCCGTGGTCGCCACTGTAGAAACTGAGGAATTTAAATCTGACGACCAATACCAGCAATGGAATATAATTTTTAATTTTTTATTATGACATCAGGTGGACACATGTCAACCCAAATCTAGATACCAAATCCCAAGGCTGACATCACCTCCTATCCACCAATCAGCTGTTGACAAAAATTGCTTTTTAACAAAATTTAAAAAAATATTTTACACACCCCTAAGTCTCACTTTGCAAAATAGGCTTTGATTTTTTTAAACTCCCTCAAAAGGCACCAGCTAATAGCAAAGTCAAAGCAAAGTCAAACCTGATCGATTACAATATACCTGCTGAGGCAGGTATAATAACCAAATATTAAATAACAAGAAGGTATGAATTGGATAATAGTAATTCCACCACAAAATATTAATGCATTGAATAATGTAAAACTATCCCAAATAACACAAATACCTAACCTTGGTTTGATTACTCGCAGACTAGGATAAAATGGATGAAGCATGAATGGAGTCGGGTGGAGGTCTCCATGAGTGAAAGGAAGGCATCCCGTGGGGAATTAGCATCTCGAGAGGGAGAGATGGAGCTCGCAGAACCACGTGAGGAGAGAAGGGTCGCATGATGGTGGTCGGAAGCTTCGTTGCGTGGAGGAAGAGCTCGTGCAGGGATGGTTGTTGCTGTAGCACCAAGTGTGAAGTGCGGGAAGCTGTGGGAGGTGACCAGCAAGGAAAGTAGCGGGTGCTTGGGGAGCTGCTGCGCGGGATGAAGAGGAGCATGGTGAGTGGTGCCGTGAAGGAAAGAGATAGCCACTGGAAGACTACAAAGGGAGCTAGCGTAGGATGAGGAGCAACAAGCAGATGGAGGATTGAGGTGTGGCAAGTTTGGATGCTCGGCACTGGTGTAAGGGATGAGAGATAGAAACAGATGGAGGGTAGCGTGAGTGGAGAAGGATGGGTTGTGGCTGAGGCTCGTGGAGAGGAGCTAGCAGGTTACAATATGGGTGAAGTGTAAGGGATGAGAGATAGAAACAGATGGAGGGTAGCGTGAGTGGAGAAGGATGGGTTGTGGCTGAGGCTTGTGGAGAGGAGCTAACAGGTTACAATATGGGTGAAGGGAAATGGTGGAAGCAAAGGTTGGGGTGTGGTTGAAGGGAGGATAAAAGGGTGGTGCATGGATGGAGGGGTCAAGGTGTGTGAAAACTCAAGAAGACTGCACCAGTCTAGGTGGAGGAGCAACGTGGACTATCAAGAGGAGAAAGAAGGTAAATGGACACCTCGGTGAGGGTGGAGGGTTAATCAAAACTAACCTGAACTAACTTTAAATTATCCCAAGAAACTAACCCAATATTGGATTTTGTAGAAGAAATTCGTGTGAAAACCTAAGAAAACCCTAGGATAAGTCCTACCTAGCCTAGGGGTTCTGAGGAGGAGCTAACTTAGTGAGGAAGGATCCTAGGTTGAACAACTAGCCTAGAAAGAGTAATGTGAAACCCTAAGTCACTCTCACAGCCTACCATTGCTAGCCAATGTGACAAGCATAATGTAAAGGCCTATCCTAGGGAAAAGTGCAGCTCTAAGGCCACTACTAAGACTTTAGACATACACATCCAACATCCAACAATAAGGTAAGAATCCTCACATCCTTGTGCTTGTGTTCATCCAACAAATAGAAGCATCACCAAAATTAGATATTCACCAAAGAATTATGAGAAAAACAGCTTGCATTAACCAGAAAACTTCATCACCACGAGCACCTCCATCCACAGAAAGCCCTAACTAGGATAAAACAAGTGCATAGTGTATTATCCCATAAATTATCCCTTAAAAGTTAAAGTGAGAAGATCTATTTATATGATCTCACGCTCAATTATCGAGGCTTACATGCCTTAAAACATGTAAGTTTATAATTATTTAATGTCAACTTAAAATTAGAAGAAAGTAATAATAAACTATAAACTATGGTAGGCTACGTAGGGGTATTTGCATCCCTAATTGATAGAACATGTTCAAATAAGTGATTCGCTCCAAACAAAAGGCCGAAGCGGGCTAGAGGTAGAGCGTTATTGCCCATCTAACCCTTAGAATATTATAAGATACATAAACGTCCTCAAATCGTGGAAATGACCTCGCATAGAGGATGCCTTCCTCTTAGGAAAGAAGGTAGGGGAGAGTAAGGAACCACTCACTAAAGGGCCATGAGGGTGCATGAAGTGGTCATAACTGAAGACTAGTGTCTCGTGGCTGAAGCAAAGTCCACCAGAGTGCATAAGAAAGGAATGAGGGCATTAGACCTAGTAGTGAACCTTTAGCCCCCCCCAACATCAAACCTACTGTTAAAAACCTCTTTAACAGGAAGTTAGCAAATGCCATTAAGCCACAGTACCCTCAAAGGGGGACCAAAGGGTCCATCCACGACTGCCATCTCTCAATACCACTCCTCCTGGTCTAAAAATCTGGACCTCTCTCCATGGGGTACACCCGGAGGTGCACTAGGTACAAGTGCAACGTAACACCACTTGTCATGGATAATCGTGTATATGCATAAGAAGGTATTGAAAAATAATTGTGGAACACATTCACAACAGTTGTGACCCTCGATAACGTGTTTTGACAAAATGGACAAAGAAATGAACACATATATTTTTGTAATTTTTTAATGAATATTAGAAATGCAATTCCAACAATAGAGGATTGGAAATTACTAATGAATTGTACACATACTTTCTTACATGCTTCAATGAAAAATTCCTTTGATAAGGAGATACATTTGTTTGGGACAAATGAGGATGTAAACTCTCATTGCACTAAGAAGTGCTCTACAGCCTAGTATGGGGGAGATATTGTAACGTTACGTAACGCTATTTTTATTAATAAAAAATAAATTTTTTAATTATAGGCCAAAATAAATGTCGACTAGAAAAAAAACCTAATATGGGGGAGATGTTGCAATCTTCCTACGTAACAAAACAATAAAAAAATAAAAATTTAATTATCCGTAAAAACATATGGGTGAGGAAAAAAACACAATATGGGGGAGATGTTGTAATGTTTTTACTTAACAAAATAATAAAAAATGTTGGCCTTGCACATGGTTTTAAAACCATAAACCATGGTAAAACCATAAACCATGTGCATGGTTTTAAAACCATGTGCACATGGTTTTTATGCACATGGTTCACAGTTTTAAAACCATGTGCAAGGCCTTCTAAACAACCCATCATTTTATTGTACATGGTTTAGGAGGGCCTTGCAAAACCATGTGCAAGGCTTCCTAAACAACCCATGGTTGTAGGAGGGACTTGCATATGGTTTTAAAACCATGTATGGGGAAATGTTGTAATGTTAGTTCATAACAAAATAAAAAATAATAATAAATATTATATGTGGGCCATAAATAATATTAAATATTAATAATACAATATTATATGTGGACCTTAAATAAAAAGATGTGTCTTTTGGTTTGAATCAAATCAATGGATACCTATGAAGAGATTTGATTCCTCTTGGTGCTTGATAGAGCCTAGGATTTGGATCTACGCTGGTAACAAACATTTAATAAGAAGCTTAAACTGTCCCATTGTGACGAGTATTGCTACATCTATAAGAAGAAACTCTTCTATGGAAGGAGATGAAGAAGGGTTGGAAGTTGAATTACTTATAGCCATAGGAGCAAGGGTAATGCTCACATCAAACCTATGGACTCGTGTAAGACTCATTAATGGTGCCCTTGGAGTTATACAACAAATTGTATATAACCCTAGAAGTTCGCCTCTAAAACCACCCATGTATGTTTTAATAAAACTTGATAATTTTGTGGCGGTACCATGAGATGAATTGTTTCCTCAAGTTGTTCCTATTACATCTATCGAAAGAGGTAATAAAAAACAACTTCCATTGAAACTCGCTAGGGGTTTAACAATCCATAAGTCACAAGGATTGACATTGGAGAAAGCTACTATTGATATTGGAAAGCAAGAGAGGGAAGGTTTGACTTTTAGAGCAATATCTTGAGTTAAAGATTTCAGAGGTTTGCGACTTCAACCTCCATTATCATATGATCGATATGAGAAGATGTCAAAACTACTAGGTGTGAAGATAAGAAAAGATGAAGAAGATAGATTGAGAATGATCACAACGTGAACCATATTTTCATTTATTTGATCCTTACAAAATTATTATCTCTATTTTCCATTTAACAATTTACTCAATCCTTAATACTTATCACTCAATTGTATCTATGTTTTCAACTTAACTTGTTCCTTTCAATGTTGATCAAAGTCAAGTTTTGTGTCACCGTCCACCACTCGAACCAGCCTAGATCCAAATCCGAGTCTCTATCAAGCACTAAGAGGGATCAAATCTCCCGAGGTGCAAACCTCTTCTCACGTATTGCACGCAAGGAGCTATTGGAGGAAAGGGTTGAACATGGAGAGATTTGATCCCTCTCGACACTTCATAAAGCTTAGGATATGAATCTAAACTCCTTATATCTTATTTGAAAAAAATAAGATATAATAAAAAGAATTTAATTTATTTTAAAACATATTTTCGAATTTCTAAAATTGAAAAAAAATTAATGTAACTCACTTTTGTTACATGAATAATTACAAAATACCTTACATTCCATCTTTATCTAATCTACATACTAGCCTAGATCCAAATCCGCATCGAGAGGGATCAAATCTCTTGAGGTGTCCTATATATAGCCATTGTTTTGATTCAAACCAAAAGACACATCTTTTTATTTAAGGTTCAAGTATAATATTTTTATTATTAATATTTAATATTGTTTATGATCGACGTATAATATTTATTATTATTTTCCCATACATGGTTTTAAAACCATATGCAACGCCCTCCTAAAACCATGGGTTGTTTAGGAGGCCTTGCACTAGGTTTTAAAACCATGTGCAAGGCCAACATTTTTTTTTCCTATAATTAAATTATTATTTTTTATCGTTTTGTTAGGTAGGAAACATTACAACATCTCCCTTATTAGGTTGGTTTTTATAATTAAAAATTTTATTTTTTATTATTGATTAGTAACAAACTTTACAAGATCTCCATCATAATAAGTTTTTTTGCTCGATAATTAAAAATTTTATTTTTTATTATTTTGTTGATCTTGTAATTTTTTTATTATTTCGTTAGTCTTATAAAGTTGCAACATAAATTTTTATTATTATTATTTATAGCTGAAGATCTCCCCATACTAACCTATACACCGCCTGTAAGAAATAAAATAATGTTAAAAATTATATCAAATAAAATAATGTTAAAAATATTTTTTAGTATTCCATATTTGCAACCTTTGAAAATACTATCTATAAAGAAGTAAAATGTCTTTAACCTATAATGCATATAGCGCTCTGTTTTCCATCTAGTTCTTTCTTCTGTCCTGCGGATTAGCGAGTAGGGTTAGTGTCCTGTTGGGCACGATTTCGGTAAAATGGGCGACCTCAAGAAAATGCGTTGCGAAGGGTCGGAAGGGTTGGATTTGCCGCTTGAGCTGATCGAAGAAATACTAGCGTGGCTGCCACTCGATTGTTTGTGTAGATCTCGCAGCGTATGCCAGGAATGGAATGCTCTCATCACTTCAACAAATTTTATAACAGGCAGATGGGCCGAGAAGCCCCCTAACAGGAACCCATCGCTGGTGTTTGTGGAAGTTAAGGAATCTGGGTCGGCTTCCTGTTTGTTCAATCGGACCTGGAAGAAACCCTCTTCCATTTCCCTTTCTTTTGCTCGCAACAGACGAAGGGAGGAAGACACTTATTGCTGGGGATCGGCCGCAGGCCTATTCTTGATGGAGTATAAATCTGCGTTTGTAGTTTGCAATCCTCTGACAACAACCTCGTTACAACTCCCCCCCTTGTCATCCATTCAGCACATTGAGCGCATGTTCATCGAGGGAGTGGAGGGCGACAGTCAAGACACATATATAGTTGTGGGGGTGGGCCAGACAAGAAATGACGATCCAGAGTTTACTGTGGAAATCTACAATTCCACTCACAAGTCCTGGAGGATTGCAGCACAACTGAATTCGAAGACAGAGGTGAGCAATATGGTTTATTGCAAAGGTAGCTTGTACTGGCAAGGGGAAGAATATGGCATCACGGGTTACAACATCCAAGAGGGTGTTTCAATCTTTGCGCCATTTCCAGAGATGGCTGGTAACCTTATAATAAACGCTTACCTGCTCACATGTGGGTCACGGCTTCTGCTCACGGGCTTCATGCCCATTTTGCCAATGAGCGTCGATCCAAACGATGGTTTGTATTTTATGATATGGGAGTTTGATAAAATGAAGGTAAACTCCTCTTCCTCTTCATCTTCATGGAAGGAGATTGCAAGAAGGCCCGAGGAGGATATGTTGGACACGATAGCGGTAGGAGGATATGGTGACCAGGATATTTTGGAAAGTATAGTAGTAGGAGTTGGGGATTGTGTATGCTTCATATGGTACATGAGTGAGTCGATAGACGTGGTTGCTTACCATATAATTGAAGATACATGGAGTTGGCTTCCCAACCATATTTTAGGCCACAATGGAAGTGCATTGGTGTACGAGTGTGAGTCGCCAAGAAAGTGGCGAGGAGACCGTGAGTTACCCATGCCCTTTGAACCAAGGCCAGATATGAAGGTTTGAAGAAGATATAACGCCTGGTATGCATGTCTGTGCTTTTCACCTCACTGTGCTTAATTTTTTTTTAAATTTCATATTTCCTTGCGAGTTTATATTACTCCTCTTAGCTGGAAGTAAAACAAAACAATGAAACATAAACAAACTGTATTTACCAACTCTCAACTGAAAACCGGTCATTCTTTGTTCGTGCTTTGGGTGTTGGGATTTGAATTTTATATTACTGTAACTCATAGTTATTACTAATCTACAAAGTTTGTAGTGCTTGTACACATTTTGTAACATTATGATAGGCTAATATCATACTCGTTAACTGTGTGGCTCGTGTAAATGGATATGGATGCATAACTCTTTTTCACCGTATTTATGTATTTTGGCAGAAGCGTTTAAATTTTGTTTTTTTTATCATGCGAAGTTGTAATCTATATATGATATGCATGTCAAATAGGAATATAATTATTTAAGGCAGAATCATTGTACTTTTATTTGGTGGTGGTTTTGAATTTTGATTATATGTAATTTTGGATAGATTTTACTGGGCATGATTTAATGGATGTTTTATAGTGATTTTGTATGTTCATGATTGATCTGTGCAGGTGACTTAATAAACTTTTTTTACAGCCAGCTAGTTTACTCATAAACCTTATGGTACACATTTTTTACAACAAGCTATGTATGGTAGTGGTTCTCATAATTTTCAAATATATGTACTTTTTAACATTACATTAAATGGAGTGATCATGAGCTCTTAATTTTTAAGTTCCAGTAGATTGAGGTGGGAATGGATCCATGTATTCTTACTTATGGCTTGTTGCTGGAAATGAAAATAGATCCATGTTTGTTAGGAATATGTGTTTCCATTATTATTAAGGAGGTTTGCAATGTCTTTTTACTAATGTTTTGTCATTGCAACCTATTTTTTACAACTTTGGTCATAGAGGTCATGGTTATTCATTTGTTGCCCTTTATTTAGTTTTGTACGAACTTAGAAGAGGCCATATTGTCAATTGGAAAGTTCATCACACATTTTTTGTTTTTTAAGTGTATATGGCAACAACTTTTGTTTCTATTGTAAGTGGAAGACGTGTTTGATTTTTTCATTGTTCAAATTGGGTACTAGTTTCTCCTTCTTTGGTGCTCTCTATCTTATATTTATGGTAGAAGCACTATTTGGAGCTACTAAAAGGTCTATCTATGGGTGTAGTTAAGAAGTTAAAACTAACATGGTTGCTTGGGCTTTGATGGAATCTAATTATTTTTTAAGATTGAGGCTATAACCTTATGTAACCATGGTAGTTTTGTTTATAACATTTTATGGGCTAGTTATAGATATCATTCTATGCCATGACTTATCTAAAGTATTGTAAGTTTTTTTTCCATGTGCTTGAGTGTAGTGCCAAGGTTCTTCGTTTCTTTCCCCTTTATAGCTAGCCTCTCTCGCTATGCTATCATATAATTTTTGAGTGGATATAAATGCAATTGCTAAGTTTAGTAGTCTAGAAATTTAATCTCGATTCTGATTATTTTTATGGTGATTGGTTTCTCAATATTGTTGTCCTTCTTATAAAAAATAATCATCATAAGAGACCATCTATGAATCGTTCTATATTAGTGTTTATTACAACACAAATTATCACCCTTCCAATAGGTCATGGGTGGTAGTGCTAAGATTCACATCTATTGTGAAGATGCACCATCCAATATCACCATAATTCACTCACCTCTTTCTCTAGGCCTTCTCTTTTTTTCGAGTGGATTCTTAAAAGAGGATAAAGTATTAGTGCAAAATATAACAATGATTAAGAATTTACTTATTAAGGAGTTCCTTATGGAGTCAACCAAATATTCGATAAAATATTAATGAATAAGAGGTTACAAGCAATATGATTCTGTTCTATATAAATCAATGGTTTCCAATATAAAACTAGCACTGACATATGTTTTTCTAGCACATATGGTTTGGGGTGCGTCTTTCTAACCCAAATGATTCATCAATTTTGTTTCTCAATGTTAGAATCTTAGTTAGCTAAAATAATGGAATTGGGACCATTATAGCATTAATATACCTCAAACATCAAAACCAAAGTTCTTATTCACTAGTAAAACCAATAAATGAATTAGTTGCACTTACTTAAATTCCTCGAGGTACCTCTCCAAACCTTTGTTGATTTATATGAGGAAGAGATCCCCTTCTTCTTTGGTAATAAATTCCTTTGAATTTATTCTTGTAAATTGAAATTCTCTTGACTTATTCAAGAGACATTTTTTGGTGGGATCTTTGGGATTTCTGTAGCTTTAATGGATTTCTCCTTTATTAGATTCATATTTTCCTTAAGTGAAATTGACGTAGATTTTGGAATAAATTGTTGTATACCTATGAATTAACTTATTTCTTGGTTTTTCATTTGTTCTCATTTCTAATTTTAATCACTTGTACTTTCATCATCAAAATGTTCACATGCTACCATATTTGTGGGTTCCAATAAAGTTGGAATTCTTGAATTAGCTCAAGGACTACTGTTGAAATTTATAGAAAGAAACTTGTTTTGGATTTTTTCAAGATGAACAATTTGATTCAATAGAATGGTTGTCTCACAAGTAAATTCAATTATTAACCTCTCTATTTATTCAAACATAAGATTGGTGGGAGTGTAGGATATTCATATACATAAACTAAACTTGCCTTAGGAATTTTCTCAACCATAGCCTTTTGAGGATGTAATATATCAGACTTCCTTCATACCCTCCAACTTTCATCTAAACCATTCATATTTTTCTTAACTACTTAAGTTTTTAGGATTAGCCAAGTTGAGAAGAAAGATAAAACCCCATTGGAACACATTCATGTAATACATCAAAATGACAACATCTTTGGGCTTGAGAGTATGAAGAATGTTCTTCACAATCTCATCAAATCTGTTATAAAATTATTCAAAAGTTAGCATTTTTTTTGGATTTTCTCGGAATAAGGACTTCATGAAATGATTTCTCACAAAAATTTCCATTCATGCCATGGAGATTGGACTTTGACCTAGTAACATGCCCAAATTGTTATGAAACAATATTCAAGTGTTGTTTGGCAACATGAATAGTTTCCACATATATTAACACCCTTTTAACAGGTCATGAGTTGCAATGGGAATATTTTCAACTATATAGGAGATGCAGCCATTGTAAACACAATTCACTTTCCTCTCTCCTTAGGCCTGCTTTTTTGGACACTGGAGGATCCCTAAAATGAGATAGAATTATCCCTAAAAATGTAACATTGAGAACAACTATACTTCTAACAAAACCATCCTACCAGTCACTTATGGATTCAACAAGATATTTGATAAAAAATCAAAGACTAGGAGGTTGGAAGGAATATGATTTGGTGCTATATAGATGGCTGAAATGAAGTATAAAGAAAACATCAATAAATTATATTGAGACTTGAATCAAACACTTGAAATATCATTAATAGATATTTCTTACTTCTCACCAATGGATGTTGAACTTGTAGCATCTTAGTTTTAACTTAGGTTGGGTAATGTCTACTTTATTTATAGATATGTAAACAACTTCATATTTGTACTAGCCTACAAAATTGATGGATAACTTTATTTGGAACTTCAAAACCCCCATAAGGTATCCAACAATGTTTGGAGATGAAGTATATTTTTTTTCCAACATGCTAGGGCCTGTCCTTTGTAAAAAATGGGTCTTCCAAATGAGTGTTAACTTTTCATATGCTTAGCTAAGACATCAGTATTTCATTTCATTTTCATAACTAAAGCATATAAATAGGATCACTAAAAGATAGACAAGCACAACCACACAAAAGGAACACAAATATTTATCCTGGGAAAACCCAGCAAAAGCTTCCTCAATATAGATGCCCCAAAAACATAAAAGATAAAACCAGTAAGGAGATCAAAGCATGATCCTCCTCCTTCTCCAGCTGCTTCTCTTGTCCACTAATGCGCTATATAAGTGAGAGTATGTGTGTGTTCCAAATGAGGAGCACTACACCTCTATTTATATTCATCCATTCACTTAAGTTAACTCATCTGTCATGTAGGCTCAAGTTAATCATGTAGGCTTGAGTTACACATGTAGGCTCAAGTAACCACACTTGGGTGCTAATGACCCACCTTTACAATTAGAGGGGATTGCCTAATGACTCTTATTAGTTATTCCGATTAGGAGCATCAGGGTACAAAGTAATACAAGTGGTTCTCCTGGTAGGACCATCGTCGACCACAAAGAAATACATATAGAATATTCTTCGAAGTTACAATATTTCAACACTCCCCCTTAACGAGAAGGGTATTCTATAACAACATCAACAACAACAATAATAGGAGAGAGATAGAGGACATCATCAGGGTGATGCATCTATAAATCATTGGAAGATTTTCAACATCATGTAGTATTCATATTCAATCTTTAGTCTTTAGCAACATCAGTAATTTGACTGCTTCAATCAACAACATCTTCAGCATCTTGATTCTTCAATCAGCAACAACATGTTCAACACTTTGACCTTTCGATCAGCAACAGCCAGTACTTTGACCTTTCGATCAGCAGCATCATCTTCAGCACTTTGACCTTTCGAGCAACATCATATTCAACACTTTGACCTTTCGATCAACAATATCTTCTTCAACACTTTGGCCTTTCGATCAACAACAACTTCTTTAGCACTTTGGCCTTTCGATCAGCAACAAAATCATCATCATATTCTGATCTTTCGATCATAAAAATCATCATCAAAATATCAACATCATCATCATCAAAATATCATCATCATCATACTCTGATATTTCAATTAGAATCATCATTATCATCAGCCTCTAATCTTTTGATCAGAAACATCATCAACCGAACATCATCATACTCTAACATCAACTCATCATCATATTCTGATATTTCGATCAGTACGTCATCATAATCATACTTTGATAATACGGCATCATCATCATCAGGATCTCATCATCATCACATTCTGATCTTTCGATCAAAAACATCATCATCATCATCGCATTCTGATCTTTCGATCATAAAACATCATCATCATCGGTAGCATCATAATCATAAGCAACTTCTGATCAGAAAACATCATCATCATCATATTCTAATCTTTCTATCAGAGAAGCATCATCATCATCATATTCTGATCTTTTGATCAGAGAACATCATCATCGTCAGCAACAGCATCATCATCATATTCTAATCTTTCAATTAGAGAAAATCATCATCATTAGCAACTTCTAATCTTTCGATCAGAGAAACATCATCATAATCATATTCTGGTCTTTCAATCAGAGAGCATCATCTTCATCAGCAATAGCCCACAGTACAAAGACAAAGAATTCTTTGGATCTCTTTTGGACTCAATATCCAAGGATGATGCAATCCTATCACATTCTCGACAACCGAAGTCACCAGATCCGTTCTGAACTGAGGTTCAAGGATGATGCAATCCTACCACATTCTAGATGACCAAAGTTACACCAGATCCATTCTGAATTGAATTTCAAGGATAATACAATCCTGCCACATTCTCGATGACCGGAGTTACACCGGATCCGTTCTGAACCGAAGTTCAAGGATGATACAATCCTGCCACATTCTCGATGACTGAAGTTACACCAGATCCGTTTTGAACCGAAGTTCAAGGATGATACAATCCTGCCACATTCTCGATGACCAAAGTTACACCGGATCCATTCTGAACCGAAGTTCAAGGATGATACAATCCTGCCACATTCTCAATGACCGAAGTTACACTCGATCCATTCTTAACCGAAGTTCAAGGATGATACAATCTTGCCACATTCTCGATGACCGAAGTTACACCGGATCCATTCTGAACCAAAGTTCAAGGATGATACAATCCTGCCACATTCTTGATGACTGAAGTTACACCGGATCCATTCTGAACCGAAGTTCAAGGATGATACAATCCTGCCACATTCTTGATGACCAAAGTTACACCGGATCTATTCTGAACCGAAGTTCAAGGGTGATACAATCCTGCCACATTCTCGATGACCGAAGTTACACCGGATATGTTCTGAACTGAAGTTCAAGGATGATACAATCCTACCACATTCTCAATGACTGAAGTTACACCGGATCTGTTTTGAACCGAAGTTCAAGGATGATACAATCCTACCACATTGTCGATGATCGAAGTTACACCGGATCCATTCTGAACCGAATTTCAAGGATGATACAATCCTACCGCATTCTCGATGACTGAAGTTACACTGGATCCGTTCTGAACCAAATTTCAAGGATGATACAATCCTACCACATTCTTGATGACCGAGGTCACTGGATCACTTCTAGACATATGTCCCAGGATGATACAATCCCTCTTCATTCTCAAAGACCGAGGTCTCCAAAACACTTTAGGGCAAGTTCCCAGGGATGATACAATCCCACTGCAACATCACTACTCCCCCTTTCGGGGAAGGTCTTTCCGAACCACACCAAAAGTGTTCAAACTTTACTCGAGACAAAGGCTTCGTCAGCACATCATCATCTAAACCATCATCATCTACATCTTTAGTATGTCAATACTGAACTATCACCATCTGTATCTCTATTATGTGAATACTGAAAGCATCATCATCTATATCTTTAGTATAGAAATACTGAAAGCATCATCATCTCTATATTCAGTATAGAAATATAGAATCACCATCATCTGCATCTATAGTATGTAAATACTGAAACATCATCTATATATTCAGTATGGGAATACTGAAACATCTGTATCTTATCTCGTATGTATAAATACCATATTTCTATGTGTTACAATGGAACACAGGGTTCTCTGTCATCACAACTTTGGTTATCACATAGAATCATTGTAGTATCCATCTTCAAATCAAAGAGACCTGATATCAGCTTCTGAAGCCATATGACTTCACAACTTAGCAGAGCAATCTGCTATGTATTCTTCTTCAGTCGTGCTAAGAGAAATAATGGACTGTTTCCTGCTAAACCATGAACTCATAGCAAACCCCAAACAAAATCATCTACCTGATGTTATTTTCCTATCTGAGATAATTCCAGCCCAATCTGCATCTATGTAGCCATACAATCTATACTCATGGCTACCATCATAGTATAGACCAATGTCTATAGTCCCTTTTAGATATCTCATCACATGTTTTGCAGCTACTAGGTGAACTCGTCTTGGTTGAACAAGATATTGACTTACGCTGTTCATGAAAAAACAAATGTCTGGTCTGGCATTTGTTAAGTATAGCAATGACCCAATGATCTGTCTATAATGAGTCGCATCCACTAACTCTGATGAATTATCAGCTCACAGTTTCAGGTTGGAGTCCATGGGTGTGGCCATGGCTTTGCATTCCAACATATTGAATCTCTTCAATATCTCTACTGCATACTTTCCCTGGTTGAGAAATATTTCTTCTAAACTTTGCCATACTTCCAGAACTAGGAAATAATGCATTAACCCAAGGTTTTTCATCTCAAATTCTTCTACTAGTTTCTTCTTGCTTTCCATGATCTATTTCTCATTCCCTGGCAAGAATAGGTCATCCACATATAATAACAAGATGACAGGTTCATCTTCTACAACCTTGAGATAAAGGTTGGAATCAGATTTACTCTTGGTAAATCCCATAATTGACAGGAAATTGTATATCCTTCCATACCAAGCTCTGGGAGCTTCGTTCATGCCATAGAGGGCCTTCTTCAACTTACATTTATGAGTCCATCTATCTTCAACTTCAAATCCTTGTGACTATTCGATGTAAAAATCTTCCCCAATCATACCATTAAGGAAGGCTTGTCTTTACTTCATCATGGAAGCAACTACCATCATAGTTCTGAAGGAAGTGTACCTTGATTTCTGGAGTAAGTGTCTCTTCAGAATTAATTCCCTCTTTCTTATAGAAACCTCTAGCCACAAGTATTTCCTTACTTCTATCAGCAACACATTTTATCTTGCAAATCCATTTTTAAGATACCACATTCTTGCTTTCTATTTTGAGTACTATATCCCAAACATCATTCTAGTATTCTTTCATCATAACATCTTCCATGAGTTCGTCTTGTCAGATCATCAACATATCCTAGTCTTCTGCATCCAACTTTGAATGTTGGAACCCACTTTACTCTTGGTAAAGTCTCAATCCATCAGGAATCTATCCATCATGTCGTACCGTGTCGATCTCAGATATCTTCTGTAGTCACTACCCTTGAAGTGGAGTATTATCTTCCTTCTTCATTCTGTACAGGTGATTCTATGCTTTATATATACTGGTCAATATAGTATGTCATGTCATAGTCTATTCTTTCTGAGTCAAATCACAATCCTTGCTTTGTACACTCATTCTTGTAGATCCATATGGAAGATACTACGTACTTCCCTTTATGTCTCGAAATCATATCATATACATCATTCCCCATGACCAACTATTATTCTTTGATCATAGCTTCTTCCATAGCATTCTTTTCTTCAATTTGAGTTATCTCTCATACCCATGGAGGTCTTCAGATTTCGAGGTGGATTTACCTTTCTCTGAAGCTCTTTCTTTCATCATGGTGTCTCTGACCCTGGGAGCTTCAGATTCATGTTTATTGAATTGTCATCACTTGTTCTTCGGAACAAGTCTCATCCTTCTTTTAGGAGGTTGTATAGGAACTTTCCTACAACTCAAAGGCACCAGTTGCATAGTTAGAACTATTTCATAAAACATATGCATAACAACAAATTTTTATGCATCATGCAACTGTTTAGCCAATACAACATTCATCCATAACTCATAGAAACTTTCTAGATGCCTTCAATTTATATCATGACATTATTGATATTGTGCACTAATCCAATATGATAGCAAGGAGGCTTCATTCTAAATAAGTAGCAATGGAGAGTTGTATAGCACCATGAGCTACTTACCCATCACATGCATAATAGTAGTATACAGTTATTAATGCAAACAATCTATCATGCATAACACATCAACTGAATATAATCAAATGTATAACAAAACAATATCATGAAATGACAATTGAATACTTATCTTTTATTTGTTTCATGGGTAGAATCCATCTTGATCATTCTGCTTTATCATCTTCTCCATTCATGAAATCATCATTTCTTATCCAAATGATAAGATGAATAAGAGGTTCTTCAAGAATTGAGTTCTTCATATTCCTCATCGCATGAGGGATCTTCTTTGAATGGTGAGAGCTTGATCTTCAATTTCTCCCATCTTCTTCTTCTCTTCTTATGAGTCGATATGAAAGTAATCACTTCCTTCTGGCATACATTCTTTACATGAATGAATCTCATGATCATGGGAGGCCATTCAAGGTGGCTATCACCACTTCTGCATTCTCTGCTTCTTCTTCTACCGCTTCAAGATGTTATGCATTTTGGATCTTCACATTCTTCAATTGTCATCTTCTGAATTATGTTCTTATCTTCAAATAGCTTGATCAAGGAATCAAACATCTTTGGTGTATTTAGGGAAGACACTTGTGGTACAATTTGATCCTTGATTGAATCAACAATGATCTTCTTGGCCTTGATCAAGTTCTTCTTGTGTAAGGATTTGAGGCTCATCTCCCTCTAGAACTGGAACCTCTCTACTCATGTAGGTGTCCAATTCATTTTCTTCAAAGAGATCAAATACTTCCATGCTTGGAATTTTTCAAATTCACCAAGATTATCATCAAGCTGATGTGATAGATCACTTTGAAATGAGAACCTCAAATGCAAATAGCAAAATATTAGATCTTACCGATTTGAGGTGTTTGTCCTACTTCCGGAGCTAGCTGATCTAGGGTTTGTCAGAGAAACCCTAATTTTAAAAACTTGGAATATTTTAGATATTATTGGATAGAAATATATATCTCTTCAAATGGAGGTGTCCAATGTACTCCTTTTCTAAAAACAGTGGAGGGAAGCTCTTGGAACAGGAAGCCCTAGTTTTCCAATTTCTTCTGCAGAAATGCCTGTTACTGTTTCTATTATATTTCTGAAATTACTATTCCTCTATGTCTTAAATTTCACAATGATGTAACCTCGCATGTCCCTGAGCCAACACCATAGGTTTCATCAGAATTTGTTTCACCAATTGGGATTTATTATCATTTTTCCAAGGTGACTTGTTATAGGACTTTTCAAAACAGTGAAGTTGTATGGCATGCCACGTGTCACTGATTCATCTTCAAGTTCTGAAATTCAGAAAAAATAAATTACAGTCCATGATATTTATGGACATATTCAGGAATTCCATTTGGACCTCTGTATCCCAAGTGATAGCAATGTTCCCTAGGTGTCCTGTTTAGGGATGAATTCTGGAAGAGGCTGGAACCCTAACTTGGAGGGATCATATCTCCTAGAATATAGTGGATCTGAGGCTGAAATTTGGACAAAGTGTTCATGAATATGTTATCTTCAGGATCAGAAATTTTTAGCTCCTGAAACTTTGTAAATGTTGGGATATAGCGAATATACCAAAACTTAGCAGTTTTAGTATTTAGGGTTTTTCTAGCTCCGGGTCAAACTAGGGTTTGACTTTCCTAGAGTTTCACCCAACAAAAAATCTTGATCCAGGTCTCTAAAATTTGATTTTGGTGAGATAAATCCTATGCTAGGCTCACTCAAAAATTCTTCTTCTGCAAGAAGCCCTAATTTCCCACACCGAAAACTAAAAATGCTCGGAATCGAATTTCGCTTCGACAGAAAGATGTGCCCTTCAATGGAGAGTCAACCTAGCCTTATTTTGCTGATCGATTATGGAGAGAGAACCAAAAAGTAAGAATCCCTAGATTTTGTAGCTGCATAATGTCTTCTTTTCAGGGTGGCTCTAATACCATGTTAACTTTTCATATGCTTAGCTAAGACATCAGTATTTCATTTCATTTTCATAACAAAAGCATATAAACAGGATCACTGAAAGATAGAAAAGCACAACCATACAAAAGGAACACAAAGATTTATCCTGGGAAAACCCTAAAGGTAAAAACCCAGCAAAATCTTCCTCAATATAGATGCCCCAAAATGACAAAATAGAAAACCAACAAGGATATCAAAGCCTAATCCTCCTCCTTCTCCAGCTACTTCTCTTCTCCACTAATGCACTAGATAAGTGAGAGTATGTGTGTGTTCCAAATGAGGAGCACTACACCTCTATTTATATTCATCCATTCACTTAAGTTAACTCATCTATCGTGTAGGATCGAGTTAATCATGTAGGCTCGAGTTACACATGTAGGCTCAAGTAACCACACTGGGGTGCTAATGACCCACCTTTACAATTAGAGGGGACTGGCTCATGACTCTTATTAGTTCTTTTGATTAGGATCATTGGGGTACAAATTAATACAAGTGTTTCTCCCGGTAAGACCATCGGGGAACACAAATAAATACATATAGAATATTCTTCGAAGTTACAATATTTCAACAATTAGTACACTAGAACTGCTTTAGGGTTGTACCTCCTTTGTAAAAAAATGGGTTTTCCCAATTAGTACACAATAGTACACTAGAATTGCTTTAGGGTTGTAGAAGCCCCTATAATATGCCATCACACTCCTAGGGATGACGTCAACCTATTTTAGGGCATAGATGAGCTACAAAACACACCTTTTGTGGATTTGTTAATTGTTTATGGATTTTTCAGTAACAAAAAATAAAGCTAACGTCTTCTCCAAAAAATTGGCAATTCAATATTTGAATGAATTGGGGAAAGACTAAGAAACCCTAGGTTTTTAAATGCTATATTTGTAATGGTTATATAATATATTTAAACATTTAGCATCATTTCATCATAACCATAAACAATAGGATCACAAAAATAAATACAAGGACAACAATACAAAAAAACATGGAGATTTTCCATTTCAAAACTGCAATGGAGAAAACCTAGCAACTTATTTAGTATAGATTTCATCACCAAGTGTAATGACAAACAAGATAAGATAAACCTCAAAGACGATAATAGCTACGTCTTCTTCTTCTTCTTCTTCTCTCTCTCTCTCTCTCTCTCTCTCTCTCTCTCTCTATGTCTCTCTCACTTATACACTTGCTTGAGTTGAGAGTGTGTCCAAATGAGAGAAGCAACCTCTCTATTTATACACATCAAATGTGTGACCTTTTTACCTAATTTGGATGACTTGTTTCTCTTACATAGACAAATTATTTAGGGAGACACAAAATAACATTTATATAATATTTCTTGTGGGTACTATTCATCCTACTTGTAATGGAATTGTTGGTTGTGGATCATGTTCCAGATTCATAGATGTTATTATTCAGTTGTGTTTGAAACCTAGTTTGTCACGTCCCCATCCCTCCGACCGGTGAAGAGGATGCGACGAACACCAATCATACGGGAAAATAGACCCATGAACATAAACAGGGACATCAATGCTGAAATTAAATTACTTAACAGAATGCATAAAAAGATGCATAAACATACAAGCATACACATATGCATAATTCTTCAATCATACAGCGGAAGCAAACATATACATTCTAGCCTTTAACATGTTCATCATTATTCATTTGACATCAATATAATTACAGATATGGGATAACACCAGTACTTATGTTTTGATGAAGAAATCGTCCCGCAACTAGCTACGTCGCTGCAACATTCCAGCCAACCATAGGCCAGCGTGCTCATCAATCTCTCAGTAGCGCTGCCACCCCCGAGCTGGGCATGATTCCTCCAAGGATAAGGGTCAATGCAGGCTTACACATGGCTGAGGGACACAATCAGCCAAACCAACACTGCTGGGTTTACCAGGCCTTCAACAATCGGCCAATCCAGCACAGTCCGAAGACCAACCACTAGTTACATGCAGCAAAACAATCCCTTCATAGCCCTGTGAAGAAGGCAAAGACAACCGACAGGTGATAGTCCCAACCAACAGGTGAAACATAGCTCAAGCCCACTAGGCAACTCAGATTTGTTCTTGGCCCTAGCATGGCCAAAACAACTCAACGACAACCCAAAACCAGGGTACTTCAATAGCCTAAACTCACCATGAAAATGATGGCAACCATCCACAGCCCACAGTGGATAAGAAACAGAACTCCCAGCAATAACCATGGGAGACTCAGCCAATGACTGTGGCAATCAACAACTAACAAAACATGGGGAAGACAGTAGTCCCACAATGTAATCAGTGAGCACAACTCACAACGTGGGGAAAATGGCTCCAAACGGCCTGTGCGTGAGGAAAACTTGCACCGGACCCCCACATATAAAGAAGGCCACAACAGTCACCACGTAAGGGAGACAGCAGTCCATTATGGACAACTAAACAAGCAGAAAATAATTATACAGGATGCACTAGGGAAGAAACTACATACTCTCAGCCTGTGCACGAGAGAAACTTACACCCGACCCCAAAACATAAGGGAAAACATACCCGGTTCCGCTCTGTGGAAAAATGTGAGTGACCACCGATAAGCAGCTCCCCTCCTGGTCGCATGAGACTGAGCAGAAAAACTACCTATGCGTGAGGAGAACGGACCCAAACTCTGTGTGAGGATTCCCCGAACAGAAATTGCACACCCTCCTCACTCAGCCCCGCGTGAGGAGATAAACCCCCAATGAACTGACCAACACGTGAGGGAAAATGATTCGACCTCCTCCTGCACGCGTCCCTATGTTGGGAGTGAACAGGCATGAGGAAGCTGAACCTTCTCTATGCATGAGGATGGGCAGACCCTAGAGAGAATGGTGGTGGTGGTGAAGACCAGGCGTGTGAGGAAGATTAACAAACATGACGAGAATGCCTAACAGTGGAGGGAGTGGGAAGTGAATGCTCCTCTGCCCCCATGTGACGTGAGGAGGAAGAATCTGCTGGTGGAGAGGGCACGTGGGCAAGGATGGACAGTCTTGCCACACCCACCATCACCCAGCAATAACTGCCCCAACTACCCAAAAAAAGACATTGAAGAGGTTGGATGAGACAAGGGAAGGTGGCAAACATACAAGGTGGTAACACATGGGTTTTCCCCCATAGACCAAGTTTTGACATCCCCCACCCCTTATCCTTTGGAATCATGCCTTTTTCATTAAACGTTGCACTACCATAGCTGTTTCTGGTTTATTTTATTTGATGTGCGTATTTACATGATGCCACATTATACTGTGTCGGGTAGCATGACATACCATCGGCAACTATCCCCATTGTCGAAACATACACAACCAAATCGATGGTGGGGATTTTGCCTTTAGCTCCTCACCACAATTAATTACATTATATACATCATGCAAATGGGGTCAAAATTGGGGTGTTACATTCCCCTCCCCCTTGGAATAACACTGTCCTTGGTGTTCCATTACATATATACAACACATATACAATTGCACATCAAAATTTCAAAACTTTGCAGATCAGTCCCACATTCAATCATCTATTTTGAACATTCACGACCAAGCCCCTCAGCTTCCATGGACTTGTCCTGATGGTTCTCAGCTTCCAGCTTATCCTGAACTCTAGGAACTTTGCAGCTATTTCCTTCATCATGTTCCCTCATTCAGCAGTCCCGGTGTAAATGATGTCCTCCACATCTCTAGCATCTCCCTGGCTGCTTGATCTTTACCTGCTCAATTTCCTTTGAGTCTTCATGCCTGGACCATTTCTTATCGAGTCACTTGGACAAATGTCCCATCACTGATCCCTGTTCCTTTCCCTTGTCAATTTCTCCCAGAAAGATTTTCACCTCCCTTTGCAAACCAATAGAGTCTTGCAAAATCTGGTGGTTCATTTCGCTCTTCCTTCTCTGTATCTTGAGCATCTCCCCAAGGTTCTCTTGGGTCTTGGAAATTATTTGAAGGAGACTTCCAGCTAAGTCCAATAACTTTTGATCTGCTGCCATGATCAATGTGCACCACCAGGTTTCACCTTTCTCACCTTTGAAATGCACCATTCAAATTCTATCAGACCAAGAATAATATAGACATTAAAAGCAGTCAATTAATTTCCCCATTTGGCATGACAGTCCAAGTCTCTTCAATGAGGCTTTCATATTTTTCATGCCTTCCCAATAGGCACATGAGCTCATTCATGTCCATTCCTGGGAAGGGAATTAACTATTCCAGCATTCACAAATTTACTTAAGCAAATACACACATTTCATTTTCAGTCATACATGCATTCAACAATCTTTTGTTTTCACAATGCATAAACACACACACACACACACACACACACACATATATATATATATATATAATCAAAAGGAAAGAGAGAGCAGTAAGAGTTTTTCCCCTCTTTATTTTGTTCCATCCTGGAACCCACACCATCACTGTGGATTTTCATGCTCTTATCCTCTTTCACTTCACTGTGAATGCTGGACCAATCCTTCTTGGTCATTACACTTAGTGTCTTTGGTCTATTCCAGGCCTCTAAACCATGGAGTCTCTCCACATGGTCAGTCTCGGCTGCTAGGACCTCCACAGTCTTACTAGCACCTTTTTCATTGCCGCTCATTCCAAGCTTTCTAGGACAGTCACATGTCCACATGCATCTCTAGGATGCTCTCATAGTCCTCACTCCCAGTGATACCTGTATCCAAACATTGAATAAATTCACATGTTTCGTTTATTCTCATCAGTTTTATCTTTAGATCAAGAGCTTAAAACATTATAACCAAATCATATACACACATATATTCATAAGCAAAATAATCCAATACTTATCTGTATTGTGCATTTCCTCGTTCGTCCACAGGATCCTGCTTCGCTTTGCAAGCCTTGGGATCACCTATGGACTTAGATGTTAGGTCAGCACGCCAGCTGCTCCACAACATCAAATAATTAATGTCCAACCAATACATTCTCATGTCAACTAGGCTTGGAACTTTACCATAACCATTTCCTTGTCTAGGATCTACTATGGATCCTCAGGCATATCACAGCCCAACATACACTTATACCAGCACACACTTATATCAACAATAACCCTTACTCCGCAACCCCTCACAACAACCATTTACCATTATCTTTTACCTTTTACCTTTAGGATGCAACACCCAACTACATCTATTTAGCCTGTCAATACAAGCAATACAAGCAATACAAGCAAACTCATCAGTGTTATTGCTCTAAAACTATATTCACATTTCTCATCATTCACTATCAAGTATTGAGACACTAGGAGTGCGTCCACTCCCCAGAGTGTAATCAATATTGACAACCCTTTCATGACTCAACATCAGAAAAGTGTGCACTCTTCTCTGGTGTGTGCAATGTAGGCCCTATTCATACTCAAGCAATCAATCATCATGGAAATAAAATCAAACATGTTCTGCATATGAAAATTTAATAATTAAACATGCATATTCTTAGCAAGGGTCACAGAACACTTATCCATTTGCTGTTGCAGTATGCCTTTGTTAAGGAGGGATGGAGGCTCCTTCCCTAAGTTAACAGTCTCTCAGTTTGCCATCCCAACTCCTTTTTACATTTCACATTCACACATGTCTTACCAACATAACCCATACCATCTCACTCATGTTATTACCAAACATGCAGTGCAGATGAGACATTTTCAAAATGTCCAATGGCGTTTCACCCGAAACCCATTTCCAAGGGAAAACCTTCCCATAAAGTTTGGCTTCTGCAGGCCATCACACATGGTCTTCCTGCAGTGTGTACTCCTGGCACATTCATCAAATAGCCAAACAGTCAATCATTACCTGATAATACAATCCAAATTGATTGTTCCATAACCAAGCATTGACATTAGTAATTAAATTCAATAAGAATTTGCAATTCTGTCTACAACAGAAATTGACTTGCTTAATTGTGGGTTTCTTATAAGTAGAGCTACCATGCCCATTATAATTTTATGCTTACTAACATAACATGAATACCCACTTACCATGCATCGACCTGACACAATCTTACACAAGCCAACAATGATTAGTAGTCGTCAGCAATTCTTAAATCTGAAATCCACAATTCAAATTTAACCATCCATTATGCATATCAACTACTTTTACATCCATGAGACTCTTCTCATAAATTTTGGCTCTTTCACATGGTAGATTCTGTCATTGGTCAGGATCTTACCTCTCATTGCCATGCTTGAAATAATCTACCTGAAACTTGAGCTTCAATCAACCAAACACAATCTTATGCAAGCCAATAGTGGCTAGTAGTTGTCAGCAATTTCTTAAATCTGAAATTCACAATTCGAATTTAACAACCTATTATGCATACCATATGGTAGATTCGGGCATTGGTTAGGGTCTTACCTCTCACTGCCATGCTCGAAATAATCTACCTGAAACATGAGCTTCAATCAACCAAACACTTGGGTAAGTCTGGATGCATATAACCTTTTCATTGCTACAACCATCACTGAAGCGTTTTCAGAATTCATAAAATTCGAGTACTTCCAACTGTTAGTCACATCAATATTACCAAAGCTCATTTACTTCATGCAATCATTATCATATTAACATTGCAAGGTATAGTCATATCATTCATGCAATTAAATGAAGTGTTTAGATACTCCTTACTTCACAGCGTATCATTCATACCACCTTGCTCTTCAATAGAGAATTTATGGCAGCCAATTGATCATGACTATCCTGTACTCATAACAACCTTTGAAATGGTTCCTGAATTGTCATCAATTCATCATTTCAGTCATTATTCATTCATACTATCACACGCATTCATCTCAATGAATTCATGCAATGCATCACAACATTTGCACCTGTACTTACTTTCCTTGGGCCACTAAGCTCAATCAACATATATAGGAATGAAACCTTTCTATATTCAAACATCCACATGGTATGAGGTCTCTTACCTATACCAATCCATGGAATTTGTCATAAGCAAACTCTTACCTACATGGGTCGTACTTACACCCTTGCCATGACCAATTTGGTTGGTCCTTTGCAGGAGATTGCAGAATTTTCTCACCAACTTTTATTATGGACTTGTTGCCTTATCCCTTCCTTCATAGGGTTGCTGGTCACATTCATCAGCATCAACAACATATTCATCTAGGTCCATGTTGTCGTTAGTTTTTCCACTAATGCCAACATTAAAGCAATGATTATCATTAATGGTTCATTATAAATGTATAATCTTTAATATCCTATGTATACAATACATATCCTCATGCATTTCATGCATAAATCTTAGGAAATGTAGTTATAATTAGCAAGATAGGGTTTTAAGGAAACTTCCCTTTTCAAGTCTTTCATCCTGGCATAGAACTCCTTTTCCACCCAGCAGCTGGCTGATTTCATAGTCCTTGCTACCCCTGGGCATGCAATTGTCCAAATTTGTCCATTTAATAGAAGAAGCCATCATTAGCACTTTTCTTCTTCATGCTCAGATTTTGGTGACTTACCCTTGTTCCCCATTGGATAAGCTTTCCAACGCCTATTCACATGCTCCATTCCGACCTCGGGTGTGAAAACCACACCACTTCTAAGAATGAGGACTTTCACCAAATCTCGGCATTTTTAGACA
The DNA here is from genome assembly GCA_001517045.1 of Pseudotsuga menziesii. Classification (NCBI taxonomy): domain Eukaryota; kingdom Viridiplantae; phylum Streptophyta; class Pinopsida; order Pinales; family Pinaceae; genus Pseudotsuga; species Pseudotsuga menziesii. The sequence continues at coordinate 233,743 of LPNX010399301.1, read as the reverse complement.
CAACTATACTTTGGATTGGGTGTCAACTTTAGTCTTGTAAATCCACTGAAAATGGCTAAAAATCCCACTGGAAGATAGTCAAAATCTGCTGGAAAATCCCCTTTGAAAAACTCAAATTTTTCCTCTTAGGAATCGGCTCACGTTCCAACTAATCTTCCGCAGTATCGGCTCCCATTTCCACTAATCGTTCCGTAAAATCGGCTGTCGAAACCACTAATTCCTCTGCTGTTTCGGAGCCGCAAACAGCTAACATCCTCTGTCGTTTCAGGCCGATCTTCCTCCGGCTTCCGACGTATCGGCGGACAGATCCTCTAAAGTTTTCCGACGTGTCGGTAGTCCAATATTCTAAGTTTTTCCGATGCTTGCTATACTTAGAAAAATTTTCAACTTTTCTTCTCCTTCCCATTGCCACATCGGATGCTCGATCAACTATCCTCTTCCGACGTTTCGGCAATCTTTAGAAGATCTCTGCCAAAACCGCGGCTCCAACTTCAACTATTTTCCTCTAAACTTCTCCTCTTTTCTTCCGCTACATCGGTAGCTTCATCCTCTATTTTCTTCTGATTCCTGCTGCCGCATCGGCTACCCAAACGACTAACTTTGTTGACGGTTTCCATACTTAGATGAATTTTCAAAACTTCATCCTTCTTCCTTCTTCCTTCTTCCTCTGAGGGAATTGAAAGTCCAAACCACTTAACTGAGCAGATGTATCAGCTGCTCAAACAACTAAGTCTTTCGATGACCACAACACTTAGAAAGTTTTTGAATTCTCCTACTATCGAAAACTAGATCCACTGCCGTATCAGCATTTTAGTCTCTACAGCAGCCGCAACAGCGGATAGAAAACCGCTAAATTCTTTCGCGGTGTCAGCGAACCCAACACCTACTTTCTGTCGATGGATGCTGAACACTTAGCCAAATTTTCAAAATATTTCCTCCTTTTTGGCTTATTTCACCCAATGGCATTGGCTCAGTTTTCTTCTATCTGTCGGTGACTTAATCCCTTCTGTAGTTGCAACAACGGAACACGATCCCTTATTTTCTTCCAATCGGCAGCCCAATCTGCTATGGCATGACCCGATCGACATCGGTTACTTGTCACATCGAAAGTCTAGCGCCTTTGGCTTCCGCAACGGCGGGCGTTCGAACCACTTTCTGCTTCCGATGGCCGACGACTTTCTATACTTAGAAAATTTTTTAACTTAATTTTCTTCATGGCATCGGCGGTAGGAGAACTTACCCGTCGGACGTCTAGCCATTTCTCCATCTGCAACAGCGAACGCTCAAACTACTATTTCCTTCTGAAGGACATCGAGCACTTAGAAAAATCCTGCAATTTTTCCTTCCAACTGTTCCCTTTGGGCATTCTTTCATCTAACCCTTCCGCTACAGCGAAAGTCTCTTCCACTAACCCTTCCACTACACCGGAAGTCAATCCTACTAGTGTTCCGATGGCTCAAACAATTAAACAAAGTTTTAAAAATTTCTTTTCCACTGCTGCGCCTCATCAGATGATCTTCTGACTACACCTTCCGTAGTTTCAAAGGAGCTTTCCACTAGATCTTCCGGCAGTTCAAGACTTAGGCAAATTTTTGAAATTTGCTGCTGCCATCTCAAATTCTGATCTTTGCTGGGCAGAAGGCAATTATGCTTCTGTCACTGCACCTTGGTGGTCCATTCAGGCCCATGCTGCAACATGAGCTCTGATACCACTCTGTCACGTCCCCATCCCTCCGACCGGTGAAGAGGACGCGACAAACACCAATCATACGGGCGAATAGCCCCATGAAAATAAACAGGGACATCAATGCTGAAATTAAATTACTTAACAGAATGCATATGAAGATGCATAAACATACAAGCATACACAGATGCATAATTATTCAATCATACAGCGGAAGCAAACATATACATTCCAGCATTTAACTTGTTCATCATTATTCATTTGACATCAATATAATTGCAGAAAGGGGATAACAGCAGTACTTGTCTTTTGATGAAGAACTCATCCCGCAACCAGCTACGTCGCTACAACGTTCCACCAAACCATAGGCTAGCGTGCTCATCAATCTCTCAGTAGCGCTGCCACCCCCTAGCTGGGCATGATTCCTCCAAGGATAAGGGTCAATGCAGGCTTACACATGGCTGAGGGACACAATCAGCCAAACCAACACCGCTGGGTTTACCAAGCCTTCAACAATCAGCCATGCCAGGATAGTCCGAAGACCAACCACTGCTTACACGTAGCAAAACAATCCCTTCACAGCCCTGTGAAGAAGGCAAAGACAACCGACAGGTGACAGTCCCAACCAACAGGTGAAACACAGCTCAAGCCCACTAGGCAACTCAGAGTTGTTCTTGGCCCTAGCGTGGCCAAAACAACTCAACGGTAACCCAAAACCAAGGTACTTCAACAGCCTAAAATCACCATGAAAACGATGGCAACCATCCACAGCACACAGTGGATAAGAAACAGAACTCCCAGCAATAACCATGGGAGACTCAGCCAATGACTGTGGCAATTAACAGCCAAAAAAACATGGGGAAGACAGCAGTCCCATAACGTAATCAATGAACACAACTCACAACGTGGGGAAAATGGCTCCAAACGGCCTATGTGTGAGGAAAAATTGCACCGGACCCCCACATATAAAGAAGGCCACAATAGTCACCATGTAAGGGAGACAACAATCAGTTATGGACAACTAAACAAGCAGAAAATAATTATACAGGCCGCACTGGGGAAGAAACTACATACTCTCAGCTTGTGTACGAGAGAAACTTACACCTGACCCTAAAACACAAGGGAAAACATACCAGTTCTGCTCCGTGTAAAAACGTGAGTGACCCCTGATAAGAAACTCCCCTCCTGGCCGCGTGAGACCCAGCAGAACAACTGCCTATGCGTGAGGAGAATGGACCCGACCTCTGTGTGAGGATTCCCTGAACAGAAATTGCACACCCTCCTCACTCAGCCCCATGTGAGGAGATGAACCCCAGTGAACTGACCAACGCGTGATGGAAAATGAGTCAACCTCCTGCTGCGCGTGTCCCTGCGTTGGGAGTGAACAGGCATGAGGAAGCCGAACCTTCTCTATGTGTGAGGATGGGCAGACCGTGGAGAGAATGGCGATAGTGGTGAAGACCCGGCACATGAGGAAGATGAATAGACATGGCGAGAATTCCTAGCAGTGGAGGGAGTGGGGAGTGAATGATTCTCTTCCCCCATACGATGTGAGGAGGAAGAATCCACTGGTGGAGTGGGCACATGGGAAAGGATGGACAGTCCTGCCACACCCACCATCACCCAGCAATAAATGCCCCAAATACCCAAAAAGAGACATTGAAGAGGTTGGATGAGACAAGGGAAGGTGGAAAACATACAAGGTGGTAACACATGGGTTTTTCCCCCATAGACCAAGGTTTGACATCCCCCACCCCTTATCCTTTGGAATCATGCATTTTTCATTCAACGTTGCACCGCCGTAGCTGGTTGTGGTTTATTTTATTTGATGTGTGTATTTACATGATGCCACATTATACTGTGTCAGCTAGCAGGACATACCATCGGCAACTATCCCCATTGCCGAAACATACACAACCAAATCGATGGTGGGGATTTTTCCTTTAGATCCTCACCACGATTAATTACATTATATACATCATGCAAACGGTTTCAAAACTGGGGTGTTACATAGTTTTACTATACACTCATCCTAGCAGGGTGGTGCGAGGCATCATCATCCCCCGTGGGGGTTCATGGGGGACCGGGGGCCAACAAGTATATTACATCCTCTACATATTCCGAACCAAAAATGGGAGAATGTCTCTATGGACTTCATCATTGATTTGTCAAAATCCCAACTTAAATATTCAATCTTTGTTGTGGTTGATAGACTAATAAAATTTTCACATTTCTTTGTTGTTTCATCCACTATTTTATTAAGAAAATTTTATTCCCTCTTCCTTTAAGAAGTGTTTAGGTTGCATGTTTTTAGCAAAAAAAAAATAAGTGTTTAGGATAACAAGTTCACAAGTGCATTTTGGTAAGGGAAATTCAATTTGGTTGGAAGAAGATTTGATCTTAGCACAAGCTATCACCCTTAAACTTATGGTCAAACTAAAAGGGTTAACCAATGGATTGAGATCTACCTCATGAACTATGACATCGGGAAGCAATGAGCATGGATTACATGGTTGCACTTGGGAGAATCCTTCTACAACAAAAATGTCCATATATTCATTGGAATGCCACCTTACAAAGGTCTGTATGAGTAAGATGTTCCTACATTTGCATATCTTATTTTTGGAGATTTTGGGGCCCAAAAGGAGAATGATTGGCTCCAATAGAATCAATAAATTCTCAAAGAACCCAAGGACTATTTGTTGGTTGCACAAAACCAACAAAAGGTGTATGTAGATAAGCATATGACATAGTGAACTTTCTAAGAGGGTGACTTGGTGTACTTGAGGTTACAACCTTATAGGAAATCGTACATTAAAGAAAAGGGTTATGAAAATTTGTAGGCATGGTTCTATGGAACATATAGAGTTGTGAGTAGGATTGGTGATTTTTCTTATGAGTTCCACAAAAATTAACATACACAATGTGTTCCATGTGTCTTGTCTCAAGAAGGAATTTGGGAAGAAAGTGTAAACTTCAAAGGATATTCCTCCACTTCATGATGAAGGAAACTTGCTACTTGTTCCAAAGAGTATTTTTCAGGTTCGATGGAGGAGGTTGAGAAGATGAACCATAAAGTAGTAAAATGTGTAGTTGAAAGGTTCTCCTAGTAGACATGCAACATGAGAAGGCAGATTGATTTTGCAGCATCCATGATTGTAGCTGCTCAAGGATAAGAAATATTGGGAAGGGAAGAAAATAATTTCCCACCTTAGTGACATATGGATCCATCCACTGGCTTATAATATTCCCATGGGTTTGAGTGGTAATTTCAATTAATTTGGGAATTGAAAATTATCTAAGGTTTCCTTGAACAAATTGATAAAAATTCCTAAGGAAAGAGTTTGTCCACATGAAGGTAGTCAAACATAAATTATGGTGGAACATGGTCAAGAGGGAGACAAGGGAGGATAATATAGTGCTTTAATAGTTAAATAGGCCCAAGGGAGGTTTTCAATCAACTAGTATGTTTATCCCATGAAATGGGGTTTTTCCCTTAAAACAGAGAGAGCATGTGGACAAACCATGAAGGAAGTGGACGAACCTAACCAAGATTCCTCAAAAAGGGGAAGAAGTGGTCAAGGTGGTTATAGGGAACATTCATGAATATAGTGGAGAAATTATGAACCACTGACTACTAAGTGCATGGTTTTCGAATGGTCTATGGTATTTGTCCATGGTATTGGCTAAATTGAATGAACTAGTCGTGTCCATGGTTTTTTTTAGAGCATGGCTTGAGAGTGTCACTATTGTGGGGAAGTAAAACTTAAAATGGGAGGCCTATCACATGATTGGGGGTTATATTTTTTATAAATTTCATTCTATGGAATTTATTATGCTTCTCGTGTGCTTGGGTGATGTGCTCCTTGCAAACTAGTAGTGATATGTTCCCTTATGTTTATTGTAGTGAGTTGGAGTGTCTTGGCAATTTCGATTAGTGAGTGACAAGTGGAAACACTATCCATTCATTGTGCATATTTCATAAGAAAAAAATATTTCTAGTGTGTATTTCATTTTAGTTCAAGTTTCCATTAGTTATAGTGTGTTATTGATAGGTGTTGTTAGTTGTGTGGTTCCATTGTAGAGTTGTAGTTATTGGGGTTGTTCTCTATGCACCATATATAATATTATATACATCCTAATAATGTAATTTCAGACCTGAATATTAATAAAACTATAAATTTACATTCCTTCTTAGAAAATTCCTTATTTATCTTCAGTACTCTATTTCTCCTATGCTCAATACATTGTTAAATCTAACCAATTTTGAATTTCATTGTAAAATACAAACCTATCCCTAGCCAAATATAACTATGTAACTTTATTAAGGTAGGTAATACAAAATAGTATTGCACCATACCATAATATTTTAAAATTTGAGTCTTACATAACGTTTGGGATGGGTTGCAAATCACCTACTTGAGTAGTCTTGAAACTAGTAGTTTCTCCCTCAATTCCCAATATTGCAAAACCAAAGCTTGTAGCAAAGTTTATTTTTCTCAACTATAAGGAGTAAATGTAACCAAGTATAGATATGTTAAATGCAGCATCAAAATCCATCACACATGCCCTGGGGAAATTGCCTTGAAGTATTTTGCTGGTCAAAGGGTTGTCCTATGTGTGATGCACCCAAAAAATGCATGCGACGTTGTTAAATGTATGGGATATAACAATTTTTAATTTATGTATTGCAGAACTAAAGGTGCATGTTTCATATAATACTAAGTTATTGCAGCCTTATGTTTTTTTAAAAGGGAAATTGGAAAAATCTAGTCTTTCTTGCTTGTCTCCTAGATAGTATTCCTACTCCCACCTTAGGTACACTACAATGGGATCCAATATACGAAGGAAACTTAATTGTTGGGTATATTTTTTTTCTTCAATAAATTATAGTTAATCTTGGGAAAACCTAGATCATTCTCTTAATTAATACAACCAAAGAAGCTCTCTCCAATATATAGACATCGTGTTTCTTTAAGGGAAACTTATGTATATCATGTCCTCATACACATGCTTAGAGGTCCTCTTCCTGGTTTTGGCATTCAACATGAAACCTACATCTTAACCATGGGTTTCTAAAGAGTATGGTTCATTGGCGTTGCTGGACAAATGGTGTTTTCATATTTAATTCTAAGACATATCATTGAATATGAATTTATTTGATAATCTCAGCAAGACCAATTTTTATATGGATTTGAGATTTGGTGTCCTAGCCTTGGTCACATTGAGTAGTTTATTACTGGGAGTTTCTAAAACATCATGCTCTTATGTCTTATTTAGTGAGAATATATCATTCCTTGATATGTCCTGTAGGTTGAGTTTGGCTCATACCCCCTTCACCTTGAGATGACCTTTAAGTATATCATCTATATACAAAATTTATGATTAATATTTTTCTCCTCTTTCTTCAAAAAGTATCACTAATGATGTGATCCTCTTTGGGATGCAAGAGATAACCCTTCTTACCACTTTTCTCCTGCAAGACTTTCATTTGTTGGTGATCAAGGATGACTTTCTTGTTGGTTATTTGAGGCATGATCATTTGTTTGTCCAATTTGAGTGATTAATATTGTAAAGTGTGTATTTTATAACTATAAACTTTTATACATTTTCATATTTCCAATTTGTGCCTTGAAAGTTTTCCCTTCGAATTTCCTTAAGTATCGACAATTTTCCTTTGGTGTGCATTTCGACAAATAGGTTTATAAGTAGGAAGTATAGATCTATAGACATTTCAACATAATTAATTCAAGGATAAGTAATATCAAAATTGTGTAGTTGTGTATCAATCCAAATTTTATACGCTCAATGCACTTGGTTTTACCATGTTGTGCATTTTTGTAATGATTATGAAAATTGACAAATAATAGTTATTGCTATTTTCACAATTTTGGATTTCATTGTAGAATATTCATTTTAGCGAAATAAGTATGAGATTTTGTAGAAAATGTTGGTATATCTTAGCTGGAATATGTTTTATTCTATTTACCATGAACTACCAGTTACTGTGGTCATTTCATTAAGGAATTCAACAATAATTTTTTCCATGTAGAAAAAACACAAATTTGGAGTTCTTTTGCACAACATATTTTTTGTGTCAAATTAAAAATATGGAATTGTAATAGATTTTTTACTTACTAAACTCACATCTTCAATTTGAATCATCCATGGCATGGTGATGAAGGTTAGCCAGTGAATCTAGTGAAGTATTGGTTCCCAAGTATACATAATGATGTAAAGCGGGGAATATATTTTGTAGAAGGGGAAAATGACAAAGCTTAAGGAAATCCAAAGACTCACCTCATTAGGGTTAAGTTGTATTACTCATTTAGGAATCATGAGATGATATAAGGATTCCTTTGGAAGAGAGGAACATATATAGTGAATGTAGTCATATGTCCACTATTTGCGATTTGTGCTTCACTTAAGGGTTTTTAGAGGTGAGAGTTTATAGCAGCATGCATCCCTCCTTCTATGGAAGGGAGATATTTTGTATAGTTAATCTTTCAAGTAATAGAATATTTGGATTTTTTTGTGTTATTTATGTGCATTATTGTTTTTGTGTTTTGTTTATTGTTCTCTTCACGTTCCATGGCATATTTGATTTATGTTTCATCATGAATATATATAATTCAAGACAAAGACCTATCCCTACATAGATATATAGAACTGTTGTCATGCATAGTAAAAAAATGGTGTACCATCTAGGGATCCCTATGGGGATTCCCCTCCTTTGGGTTGGGTGGAAACAACATCAAGAGAAGTGTAATAACTCAAATAAAAAATAATTTTCCATATAAATGTGTGGATTTAGTACAAAAAGAATTGTTTTGCATACTAGATGTGGATCCTAATTATTGTTTCATCCATATTTGTATTTCTAGTCAAGCCCTGGAAATGTGGCCTAAAATTTCCTTCTGAAAAGTTGTAATTTCTTAGTCAATTCTTAATTGGTCATGGAGCAGGTTTTTATCTTATTGCACAATGGAATTCTATTGCGCGACAATTTGTATGTGATTCATGTATGCTTTTTGAGGGAACAAACCTATTTCACATTGTAGAGAAAGAGTTTTCTTGCATGCTACATGGAGTTTTCTTGCATAGAGTATTTTAGCACACTGTGTGAAGTTTTGTTGCATGGAGTTTTCTTGCACAAGGTTTTCCTATGTTGCAGTTCAAACCATTGTGTAGTCAGTTTGAAGATGTGTTCTAGTGCGCAGTGAACTTGTAAGTGCAGAGTAGTTGGACGAATGTTTTTCATTATTTGGCTTCGTATTGAGTGATTATTTCTGTTATATTCCTATGTGACAAAACTATGAGTTATTTTTCTTTAGTTATAGCCTTACACAAAACATAAACGTTAATTCAGTTGTAGTGTTGATAGCCATGGGTCATTTTTATCTAATTCTAGTTTAATTATATCCCTGCATGTCTATGTGGTTGAGTCAATTATTGATTCCTATTTAGAAAAATCCCTACATATGTAATGTCCCAACTTGGAATTTCAAGACAAAGTCACAATTTGGGGCATATTCGGATTAACTAGTCTCAAATCTAGGAGTTCCAAATGGAACAAAAGGGTCCAAAATTTGGTAAGGATTGATATGGTGAGTCTTAATACCTATAAATAGAATCTCTTATCACTTTACAACTTATTTTAGACCTGTGTAGCTTCATTTTGGGTCACTGGGAAAAAGGGAAAATTAGTAGTAAATTGTGGTGAAATCCCCTGTAGGGTGTAAGCAAAAAGGTCCTTGGAACTCATTTGTGAACCTACCAAATTGATACACATTCTATGGGGACTGATATCATTCCTTGTTTTCTATAATTATATGTGGTTATTATTTCTGCAAACTAGTTATAGAGTTCCACATTCAAATGCTAATTTCCAGTGATATGGCTTAAGGGAAATGACATTGATAGCTTTACTTTGACTCATAAAATGTACATGAAATGGTTAAGAACAAAGAATGAAGAATAGATAAAACATAAAGAACAAAAATATCCTACTCAATATACTTTAACATCGTAGAAATTCCTTAATACAGAACAGATTTACAACTCCTTTGAAATGGAAACCAATACATGGAAACTAGTCAAACAATAGCTTGGAAATGTGGAAGTTTTGCATATGTATTTATGCTAATTATACTTACAAAGAGTGGGGAAAAAATATTAAAGAGAGAAAAATCATTCACTCATTCTTGGGAATCAACTAAGATCAACCAAGTGCAAGCACCATTCACACTAGTGCACCATCATATGGAAACATGGGAATAATGATGTAATGTCCTGAATTTTGGACCTACCATTTATAGGCATAAGCCTATTGATCATGATGATTATATTGATGTTTTATTTTATATTGGGTCAAAGAACCCACTGCATATAAACATGATGATTTGTTTTGTATATTAGACGTAAGCCAATTGTTGATGATATATATGTATATATGTTTTGTGTTGGGCATGGACCCTGAAGCACATGATTGATGAAATGTTTGTGTTGGGAATGGACCCTGAAGAACATGATTGATGAGATGTTTTTTGTTGAGCAAGAGGCTCTGGAGCACATGATTGTTAGAATAATAAACCCATATTTTACCCATTTAGACATTAATTTAATTATTTATGTCTTATTAGCCTAGTTCATGTGTCCCACCTTGTGCAAGTTGTTTATTACCTATCCATAATGGTCAAACTTGCCTTATTTGACTCATGTAGTGCATGGGAAATCCAAAGGAATCAAATTTTATTTATTCCTGGCCTCCTAGGCGCCCTTTTTCTTTTTCTGCTTTATTGCCTTCTTTTTCAGTGTTTTAAGGCAAAAGGAAAAGCTAGACTAAGTGAGGTTGACTAGTTTTTTGTCCTACACATCCTCCTCTCTTTTCTCCATGCAAAAAAATTTATGAGCTTCCATTCCACCAATATTTAGCTTGCCTAAGCCTCTTTGCTAATTCGTGAGCTCCATGACAGATTTGGGATCAACTTTTTACACCTATGGGGGATTTGCTTATTTTTGGTAAGCCTGCTTTATGCTAGATTCAAATTTATCCTCATGCATTAGAATCCATGATGTATGTTATTTATTCAGCAACCTATGTTATTACAGGGTTGGCTATTGTACACTGATTTAATACAGTTTAGTGTTCAGCTCCAATTTTCAGTCACTTTGTGAGTGATTTTGCATGATCAATTGTTAATTGTTGTGAGTAAAATTAATCTATCACCTGGTTCAATTTCCACATGGTATCAGAGAGCCATTTTAGGTTGTTTCTCTCCTTCAAAAATTGTTTTGCAGGTTCGACATCAAATACTAGGAGCCTTCTACTGACAGCCAGGACAGATTTTCTAAGCTATGGATCAATCACAGAAAACTATCTTGACTCGTTTCAATTTTTTTGAATGTAAAGTAGAGATGGAGATACTATTGAGAGCGAAAGGCCTCTATAGGGTGACTATGGAAACAGAAGCAGAGCCCAATGCAGCTGCAGAGAAGATAAAATGGCACAACAGGAGGGATGAGGCTTATGGCCTCATGTGTCTGAGTATTTCCAGAGACCTCCTTTTCCATCTTGATGGATTGACATCACCGAATGAAGTATGGGAGAAGCTTGCTGATATTTTTGGAAAGACAGATGAGATGAGGGGACATCAAATCGAAAATGAGCTGATTTCTCTGAGTCCAAATAGCTTTGAATCCCTGCAACTATATTTCTCCAACTTCAAAGCACTAGTTTTGCAGCTAAAACAGTGTGGTATTGAAAAGAAAGTTGATCAGCTCGTACTGGCCATCCTCTCAAAGCTGGGCCCTAATTATTCAGTGTTTGTTTCGACCTTCTATGCCACAAAACTGACAGCTCGAACCTGGAAGATGCCTAGCCTTGCATATTTCATGGAATCTCTCACACAAGAACAAGACAAGCTGGTGATGATGGGCACCATCAAACCATCCAAAGATCAAGCTTTGATTGCTGGAGATTCAAAGGTGGATTCAAAAGGCAAAAAGAAAGCTAAAAAGCCACCTGTGCAAAAGAGAGACAAGAAACAGTCTCCGGAGGATCCACAAGGTCCCAAGAAGAATTACCAGAAGAAGAAGAACAAAGGTGAAATGAACAAGTGCACATACTGCAATAAGGGCAATCACTCTGAAAGCTCTTGTATGAAAAAGTAGATAGACATGCTGACCCAAATCCTGGAGAAGAATGGCATCTCCCTTCTAGAAAGCTCAAGGAAGAGAGAAGGAGGATCAAGTTCCGATGACAGAGAGAGATTTCATGCTCTAGTTGCTGGCACATCAAGCTCACCTAGTTTTATCATTGATTTTGGAGCTTCAAGACACATGGTTTAGACTAAGGAGGCCTTCTCCTCACTGGATATGTTGAAAGGACCATCTATTGTACTAGGATATGACTCTCTCACTGAAAATAAAGGCAAAGGAAGGATAGATCTTGATCATGGTCAGTTCAGCAATGTGCTGTATGTGCCTGGTCTCGCCTTCAACCTCCTGTCAGTGTACTAGATGACCCACACTGGGTCTCCTAAGAAGGTCATATTCTCCCCTGATGAAGTTGAGATCACAGAGATTTCAATTGGTAGAGTCATTGCAAAAGGAGTTGTGAGTCATGCTCAAAAGGCATACATGTTCTCACACTTCCTACCTCACTCAAACCCCTCTACTCTTCTCATTCATGCTAATGAAGCCAGGAAGCTATGGCATGAAAGATTTGGCCACCTAAATTACAAGTATCTTTCTGATCTTAGTGAAAAAGAGATGTCATAGGGCTTCCCAAGATAAAAATTTTCAAAGGAGTCTTCCAAGGTTGTGTCCTAGGAAAATACCCAGAGCACAAATTTGAGAAAGCTAGTCATGAGAGAACCTCTGCACCCCTCGAGCTGATCCACAGTGATGTTTCTGGTCCATTCCCTCATATGTCTATGAGTTAGGCCAAATATGCATTGACCTTCATTGATGACTTTTCCAGGTATTGCTGGGTTCACTTCCTAAAACACAAGTCTGAAGTTTTTGGCCTATTCAAAGTCTTTAAGGCTTTGGTTGAAAACCAGTCTGGAAGGAAACTCAAGGCCCTCAGATCTAACAATGGTGGTGAGTATGTCAAGTCTGAGTTTGTTAATTATTGTGCAGATGCAGGTATTCAGATGCAGCATTCTATCCCTTACACACCACAACAAAATGGTGTTGCTGAGAGGAAGAACAAATCACTGAAGGAGATGGCAACATGCATGATGGAGGCCAAAACTTTGCCACCAAAGTACTGGGCCGAAGCTATCAACTATGCAGCCTATATTCAGAATATGGTGCCTCACAAATATCTTTATGGAATGACTCCCTTCGAAGCATGGAGTGGGCACAAGCCAGATGTGACCCATTTCAGGATTTTTGGCTCAAAGGCTTGGGCTAGAATCCAGACAGAGAAGAGGAAGGCTTTGGAGCCCCAAATCCAAGAGTGTCTTTTTGTTGGATACTCTGAAGATTCAAAAAGGGTACAAGTTAATAAATTTGAGCACAAACAAAGCCTTCATTGAAAGGTGTGTTCAGTTTGAAGAAGAACCCCTTGCAGCAGTGGAAGTTGGTGAAGCCTCTTCACCACCTGAACCTCAAGAAGTAAGTAAAGAGTTTGTTGAACATGCTGATTCTGATTTTTCTGATGTATATGAGTTTATTGCAGACCCTAACATCCCCACAAGGCCAAAATGGGCAGCCAAGACACTGCATGTAGCAGGTGAGCTAGATGGGGATCCCAATGACACAAGGAGGACTAGATCTCAGTTTGAGAGTGGTCTGTGCATGAAGGATCCTATATTTTCTGAAAAATGCTATTTGATGGTGGATTCTGATCCTCAAACATATGAATAAGTAGCAGGATATCCAATATGGAAAACATCCATGAAGGAGTTCATCTCACTCCAGAAGAGCAACACATGGGAGGTAGTGGATCTTCCTCTAGGAAAAAAGTTAGTCCAGTGTAAGTGGGTCTATAAGACCAAATTTGCTACTGACGGTTTACCACTGAAGTACAAGGCCAAATTGGTAGCCAAGGGCTACTCACAGGTTCATGGCATAGATGAAAATGAGACCTTTGCCCCAGTGGCAAAGATGGATTCCATTAGGCTAGCTCTAGCCATTGCAGCCTCAAGGCAATGGGAGGTACATCACATGGATGTAAAATGTGCCTTCCTAAATGGAAATTTCACTAAAGAGATATATATGTAGCAGCCTCAAAGTTTTGATACTAACCCTTCTCTTGTGTGTAGGTTGAGAAAGTCATTGTATGGGCTAAAGCAAGCCCCCAAGTCTTGGTATGCCAAGATCGATAGCTTCTTGCTATCACTGAATTTTGTTCGGTGCAAATCAGATCCAAATGTCTATTTGAAGTTAGTTAATCGTTCATTAATGATCATTGTGTTATATGTTGATGACCTCCTCATTACAGGAATCTCATAGGCTGAGATTGCTTCCTTAAAAGGAGCTATGAACCAAGCCTTCTCCATGACAGATTTGGGACTCTTAAGTCAATTTTTGGGGCCTGAGATTGCTCAAAACAAAGCTGAAATCAAAGTGCACCAGTCCAAATATGCCTTGGAATTGCTGAAAAAATTCAAAATGAAGGATTGCAAAGCAAGCAAAACTCCTTTCCTTTTAGGAGTGAAGCTGGAAGAAGCCGATTCTTCACCGATGGTAAACAATACACTGTATAGGCAATTAATTGGTTGTTTGTTGTATCTGACACATAATAGACCTGATATTTGTTATGCAGTAAGTGTGGCTTCTAGATTCATGGATCAGCCTCAAGAGATCCATTGGAAAGCAGCCAAAAGGATCCTTAACTTTGTTCAGGGAACAAGGACACATGGGATCTTCTATAAAGCAAAACCTGATCTTGATTTGATTGGATTTACTGATAGTGATTGGGTAGGTGATAGCACAGATATAAATTCCACTTCAGGATATGTGTTCATGCTTACAGAAGGTCCAATCAGCTGGTCAAGCAAGAAACAGAGTGCCATTACACTCTCATCTACAGAAGTAGAGTACAAAGGAGTTGTTAATGTAGCAACTCAATGTTTATGGTTGCAGGGTTTACTTGGAGAGTGTGGCTTCGAACCAGAGTACCATTCGAATTTGCAAGGATCCATTTCAGAACCAGAGAACTAGACACATTGATATCCATATGCACTACATCAGAGAACTTGTGCATGATGGCACCATTCACCTACTCTTCTGCTCATCTTCAGAACAAGTAGCTGATATCTTCACCAAAGCATTTTGTGAGAAGACCTTCAGCAATCTCAAATCACTGCTGGAAATTGCTGATCATGCTATGCAAGCATGAGTGAAGACAAGATTCTACAATTTTGTTTTACAGTCCATGTTTAAGGGAGGATTTTCCCAAGTTGGTTTTGCCTCTTTCCTTGTTTAAATGGACATGCAGTATGTAAAGGGTGACTAAGCCTTGTTGCTAGGCCCTATAATTTTCTGATATATTACTCATAATTCAGGCTTAAGGGGGGGGTGTTAGAATAATCAACCCATATTTTACCCATTTAGACATTAATTTAATTATTTCTGTCTTATTAGCCTAGTTCATGTGTCCCACCTTGTGCAAGTTGTTTATTACCTATCCATAATGGTTAAACTTGCCTTATTTGACTCATGTAGCGCATGGGAAATCCCAAGGAATCAAATCTACTTTATTCCTAGCCTCCTAGGCGCCCTTCTGCTTTTTCTGCTTTATTGCCTGCTTTTTCAGTGTTTTAAGGCAAAAGGAAAAGCTAGACTAGGTGAGGTTGACTAGTTTTTTTGTCCTACACATACTCCTCTCTTTTCTCCATGCAAAAGCATGCATGAGCTGCCATTCCACCACTCTTTATCTTGCCTAATCCTTTTTTCTAATTCATGAGCTCCATGACAAATTTGGGATCAGCTTTTTACACCTATGGGGGATTTGCTTATTTTTGGTAAGCTTGCTTTATGCTAGATTCAAATTGCTCCTCATGCATTTGAATCTCTGATGTATGTTATTTATTTAGCAACCTATGTTATTACATGGTTGGCTATTGTACACTAATTTAATACAGTTTAGTGTTCAGCTCCAATTTTCAGTCTCTTTGTGAGTGATTTTTCATGATCAATTGTTAATTGTTGTGAGTAAAATTAATCTATCACTTGGTTCAATTTCCACAATGAGTACTTACATTTTGTGTTGAGCATAAAGCTTTGGAACACATGAAAATATAATTGGAAATGTTGGGCATAAGCTCTTGGGCATTCCATGTTGATGTTGAGCATAAGATCTGGAGCATCGGATCTTTGGTCATTGTATCCCTAGGTGTATCGTACAAGTACAAACTAGCATTTAGTGTTGAGAAAAAGCTCTGGAATTTCTCTATGTTTGTAACTCCCTGCTATAGGTGTTGAGTATGGGATTTGGCAAGCGCTAGGGGTTACTAAAAAGAATTTAATAACTTCCGAGTGAAAACGGCTCAAGAAAAATATTGTTCATTATCATACTTTTATAAGTGATTAAATGAAAATTTGAATTTCCATATTCTCATCAAAGTACTGAAGAGCTACCATGTTATATGAGGGAAATCCAACATGCAAGGATGTTTAGAGTTTCCTAGCCTAGTAGAACTAAGCCATCTATATACTTGACCTTCATAAAGAAGTGTCGTTAAGTCTAGGGATCATGATACATGATGCCCGAAGACAAATGCTAACAAGTATCTTAATACTATGTATTTTATACATAGTATGTATAAAGAATTAATTATGATTAATTATATAATTGAATAAATAAAGAAGAGAAGCTCCACCAATTATTACTTATTATTAAAAGATTAATAAATAGTGAAATAACAATGAAAGACTAACTAGGAACTAGTTAAAAGTTCCTAAGATAAGAATTGAAAATTTACCCCAATAAATTTAAAAGGGTTAAATCAAGAAATCAAGAATTTCTTGATTTAACTTCCCCTTTGACTGAAAGGTCTGCCTATAAAGACTCAAGCCAAGAAAAGGCTTCGTGGCTCTGAATTTTCTCGTGTAAGGAAAAGAGGACTGATTGAGAACTAAATACTAGTTAGGAAACCCTACCTTAGGAGCTCTAAGCTACTTGCATGTTGGATTCCAGCTTAGGGGGATCCTTATTAGAACCAGGAATGGTTTCGGGTCATGGTTGGGAGGAATGTGGTAGTTCCCAAGTGATTTGGTCATCAAAATTAGAGGTTAGATCTGTCTTAAATTGATAATGCTAGTTATTTGAAAAGTGTGTAGGTTTATCCATTAAAGGAGCTTTAGGAAGATAAATCATAGGTACGAATTCTTAGTATGTCATGTAGAAAATCTGAGTTTACTGCTTGCTGGTTTAAATGCACATTTAGTGTTTTTCACTTCAGCCGGTTTTGCATAGGCTTGAAGCTACTTACAAAAAAATTTCTGAACAATTTTAAACACACAGAAAACTACTAATAGGCAGAAATACACATTTGGACAGTCACACCATAAAATATTTGACTCAGATATTTTTGGCTAATCAGCCCTGGAAAAACCCCCACGGGGAAAACCAGTCAGAGAGAGGAGAGATTTATTATTTCCTTCAGCAAAAAATCAGACATCAAATTTACAGTCAAATATTCCAACTTATCTCAACCCAGAATTTGACCAGCAGCAAACTTTTTCGATTTCTGTGCATGAACAACTCCTCGACTTCTAAGCCAACCAAACAACAATAAATGCAGGACGTACACTTCAAACTGACCTCGATTTCTGTACAGAAATTGTATAGCATTTATTGCAGGGCCGTACCCTCAATTCATGTGTCGTCTGTACCCTCGAATTGTGTGCAAATTTAATGCTGTCCATACAGCAATTAATGCAGGCCGTACAGACCCAAAACTCCTCAATTTCTGTGCTGGAAAATTAATGCAAACAGTACAGCATTTAATGAGCCGTACTAACCCTCAATTTCTGTGCAAGCAGAGTGCAGCCGTACAGCATTAATGAGGCCGTACTATCTTCTTGATTTCTGTGCCTGAGTTAATGCACTGTACTCCTCGATTTCTTTCCATAAATTTTTCCTGGAAAAATGTGCCAAAACCCTAGCTCGAAAATCCTTCTCTCTCAGCTCTTCCTTCTCTTCTCTTGAAAATGAAAAGTTTGTACCCTTTTGCCTCCCTCATGCCTTTTTGTTTGACCTAAGTGAGTTTCTAATCCAACGGTGGAAAAGCAATCTAATCCAACGGATGAGAATCAATGAGAGTAAAAATCCCTTTTATTTATTTCTCATAAATAAAATTACTCTCACTCACTTAAATTTATCAAAAAGTGACTTTATGGTTATAAAGTCTCAGTAAGCGACTTTTAATGTGAGGGTCACCTTTTTCCCTCTTTAAGTGACTTAGGCAAAATAAAGTCAACTAGGAAACATCTACCTAGGTACAAAAACCAACACTCTCTCTTACCGAGGAAGGTGTTCCGTACCACTCTCAACTTATCTCTGAAGAAGACGAACTTACCCCTCCCCAAAGACTTCGTCAAGATGTCAGCTACCTGCTCATCAGTGGAAATATGCTGAAGCTCAACTGCCCCTCTATGAACGTAGTCTTGAATGAAATGGTATCTGATCTCTATGTGCTTTGACCTATCATGGAACACTGGATTCTCAGAGAGCTGAATGCAACTCTGATTGTCGCAGTAGATCACCATAGGCCTAAGCTCCTGATCAAACAAATCTACCAAAATCTTGCGAAGCCACAGTGCTTCACAAGTAGCCTGACTGGCTGCCATATACTCAGCCTCATCCGAGCTCAATGAAACGGACCTCTGTTTCTGGCTAAACCACGACACTGCTGTCGAGCCCAAACTGAAACAACAAACGAAAGTGCTCTTCCAATCCCGCATGCAATCTGCCCAGTCTGAATCTGTAAAACCAACCAATCCGACTCCATTCGAACCCCTGTAGTCCAGACCATAATCCACTATCCCTGCAAGATATCTCAAAATGTGCTTTGCGGCTGTCCAGTGCACACTCCTAGGCTCAACCATGAACTGGCTAAGAGTGTTCACCACAAAGCACAAATCTGGCCTAGTGTTGACCAGATACATCAATGACCCAATAAGCTGACGATATACAGTGGGATCCACGAACTTGCCCTCAGAAGCATGGAGTTGATTCCAGTTGGTGATCAAAGGTGTACTCATAGGCCTGCAGTCCTCCATCCTAAATCTCCTCAGAATATCAGTTGCATACTTTCCCTGTCCAAGGAAAATATGCCCAGGCTCCTGCCACACCTCCTTCCCCAAATAATAGTGCATCAGCCCAATATCAGTCATCTCATACTCCGAAGCTAAGTCTCCCTTGCAATGTGCAATGAGACACTCAGCACCTGTGATTAATAGATCATCAACATACAATAAAATAATGAGCGATTCACCCCCAACCACAATGAAGTAAAGGTTGGGATCAGCCTCACTCTTTTGAAATCCCATCGATGTCAGATAATCATCTATCCTGGAGTACTAAGCTCTAGGAGCTTGCTTCAGTCCATACAAGGATTTCTTCAGCCTGCACACATGAGAATCCCTCCCATGTATCTTGAATCCCTGTGGCTGCTCTAGATATACTTCCTCCTGCAGAAGACCATTGAGAAATGCGGTCTTCACATCCATCTGGTGGATCCTCCAACCCATCTCTGCTGCTATAGAAATCACTGCCCTGATAGAAGAATATCATGCAACTGGAGCAAAAGTCTCATCATAGTCGACTCCCTCAACCTGTGAGAATCCCCGCGCCACAAATCGAGCCTTGTACTTCTCTACGCTTCCATCCGTAGCATGCTTTACCTTGTAAAGCCATCTGGAAGTCACAACTGACTTCCCCTTCGGTCTCGATACTATCTCCCATGCATCATTCTTCATGATGGAATGGTACTCTTCCATCATGGCATCTCTCCAAACCAGATGTTGGGTAGCCTCCTCAAATGTAGATGGCTCAGAGTCATGAAGGCATGCAACAAGAGCCATATCATCCCTGACCGGCATTACACCAAGCCTCTCAGGATTCACTACTACCCTGATCCTCTCCCGGGGTCTACCAACTACCTCTGCATCCTTCAAGGTATCCTGAAGCCACTTAGGCTTCCTCTTCCTTGAAGCCTGCTCCTCCTCATCTGAGGAAGTCCCTATACCTGAAGGTCCAAAACCCCGAGGACCAGTAACTAAAGATCCTGTGCCTGCCGATGCTGTCACCTGAGGGCTCAAACCTGTACCTGTCCTAGACACTGTCCCTGAAGAGCCTGCCACCTGAACCACTGAACTAGTAGATGCAGTACCTGTACCCTGTGATCCTGTCCCTCCAGAAACCTGTGCACCTGTAAGCTGTATCGAAGAAGCCTGCACTAACTGAGGTGTGGGGGCTGAATTCTCCCCCTGCGCTAACTCTCTGGACTTCCGGAAGGCTCTCTCCTCATCAAAATTTACTTCCCGGTGGACAACAAATTTCCGCGAGCAAGGTAAGTAAATCCGATAAGCCTTCGAAGTCTCATCATATCCCACAAAGATGCCTCTCTCTGCAGTGGGATCAAACTTCGTCCTCTTCTCTCAAGGGACATGAGAGTAAGTCAAAGAGCCAAATATGCAGAAGTGGCTCACCTCAGGCTTCTTTCCTGAATACATCTCCTCAGGAGTCTTGCTCCCCACTGCCCTATGAGGACTCCTGTTCTGCAGATAAACTGCAGTACTACATGCCTCATCCCAAAGAAATAAAGGTAATCCCTGATCATGGAGCATCGCCCTGGCTGCTGCCACAATAGACCTGTTCTTCCTTTCTTCTACTCCATTCTGCTCAGGAGTGTAAGGGACTGTCAGCTGTCTCTGAATGCCCTCCTGAGTACAGAATGCGCTGAACTCCTTGGAGGTATACTCACCCCCATTGTCCGACCTCAAGGTCCAGATTTTTCTACCTATCTGCTTCTCCACAAGGGCTTTGAACCTTTGGAAGACTCTCAATACAAGCTCGGACTTCTTGCTCCTCAAGAAGTAGATCCAGGTCTTCCTGGAGTAGTCATCTATGAAGCTGATGTAATACTCAAAGCCTGTCAAAGAACGCAATGACATGGGACTACAAATATCAGAATGGATCAAATCAAGCACCCCGACAGCTCTAGTGTCACTGCTCGGAAAAGCAGTATTGGTGTACTTTCCCAAAGCACACCCTCTGTACACATCCTCCTGCTCAGTGCTAAACTCTGGTAAACCTGTAACCATGCTCCTCAGCAATCTAAGAGCTGGATGATGAAGGTGGGCCATCCTCCGATGCCAGAGCTCACAAAGCTCACTGCTGCTGCTATGTGCCAAGGCACACTGTGGCTGAAATAATAGCTTATACATCTTTCCACACCTGACCCCGATGTCCATGGCACTGGACATACCTGTAGCCTTGGGATATACCTGTACTCTCCCATCTGAAAAGCACACCCCAAGACCCCTGTCCTCTATGGTGGAAACTGATACAAGGTTCTTTTTTAGCCCTGGGACATACAACACATCCCGCAGAGTCATGGGACTCATAGACTCCCTCTGAAATGTGATGGTCCCCCGACCAACAGCTCTCACAATGGTGTTGTCCCCAAGGACAACCTCCACATCTCTACCTGCCTCTAATAACTCTGAGAACACCTCACGAGCTCCATTCATGTGGCTCGTGGCTCCACTATCAATGTACCAAGTAGATGAGGTGGATGGACCCCCCTCACGTCCTGCCAACAAGGAATGCTCACTGTCCTGATCCATATCTATGCTGGTGGCTAAGGTGACTCTCTCTCCCTCCATTTGTCTAGCATAAAGGGAAAACTCCCTCTGAAATGCAACACTAAACTCATAAACCTCTGCTGAGGCTGCAGTCTGCTGTCCCTACCCCTTCTTCTTCTTCTTGCTTGGACACTGTGAGGCATAGTGTCCAAACGCCTGACAAGCATAGCACTTGATTTTACTCAAGTCCTTCTTCTACCCACTTTGCTGTCCCTGCTGCTGCTGCTTGGCCCCACCCTTCTTGGGACCCTTCTTCTTCTTACCCTTGGCTGCCAAAGCCACATCCTCATCATCAACCCCTATCTGAGAAGTAATACCCTGTACAAGACCCCTCCTGGTCTTCTCCTGCACAAAGTCGTCCCAAAGCCTCTCCCAGTCAGGTAGGTTCTCCCTACCCACTATAGCCTGCACAAAAGCCCCCCAGGACTTTGAATCCTCGTTCACTACTGTCTGTACAAGCTCTATAGGGGCAACCTTCTCCCCAACTGCTGCAAGTTCATCCCGAACTGCAGAAATCCTAGTAAGGTAAGCTGTGACTCCCTCTCCTCCATTCATCCTGATACTCTTGAGTTTTTCTCTGAGAACCATTTTTCGGTTCTCATTAGAACTCTCATACAGGCTGATCAAGGCTGTCCACATCTCATGAGCCTTGTCCTTTCCTGAAATGTGAGGAATAATGTGATCTTTAACCACATCAAGAATAATTCTTCTAACTTTGCAGTCCTTCTTATTGAAGGCTGTGAGGGCTGCTGCATCTGTAGATGCAGGTATGGTAATGGGGTTTGCAGTAGTGTTCCTCACTATGTCTGGCCACAACTCATTCTCTTCAAGTAACAGCAAAATTCTGGCCTTCCACGGCACAAAATTCCTTGTCCCATCCAGCCTATTCTCCAATCTAAGTCCTGTAGCCATCTCAACAACAACTCAACAAAGTGTTGTTCACTGACAGAAGTAAAATAACAAAAAATTTCTGAATTCTGGAAATTACTGTGTGTCTGCAAAAATCACTGTTTTCTGCCCCCTTTGCTCTGATACCATGTAGAAAATCTGAGTTTACTGCTTGCTGGTTTAAATGCACATTTAGTGTTTTTCACTTCAGCCGGTTTTGCATAGGCTTGAAGCTACTTACAAAAAAATTTCTGAACAATTTTAAACACACAGAAAACTACTAACAGGCAGAAATAAACATTTGGATAGTCACACAATAAAATATTTGACTCAGATATTTTTGGCTAATCAGCCCTGGAAAAAACCCCACGGGGAAAACCAATCAGAGAGACGAGAGATTTATTATTTCCTTCAGCAAAAAATCAGACATTAAATTTACAGTCAAATATTCCAACTTATCTCAACCCAGAATTTGACCAGCAGCAAACTTTTTCGATTTCTGTGCATGAACAGCTCCTTGATTTCTGAGCCAACCAAACAGCAATAAATGCAGGCCGTACACTTCAAACTGACCTCGATTTCTGTGCAAAAATTGTACAGCATTTATTGTAGGGCCGTACCCTCGATTCCTGTGCCATCCGTACCCTCGAACAGTGTGCAAATTTAATGATGTCCGTACATCAATTAATGCAGTCCGTATAGACCCAAAACTCCTCAATTTCTGTGCTGGAAAATTAATGCAAACCGTACATCATTTAATGAGCTGTACTATCCCTCGATTTCTGTGCAAGCAGAGTGCATCCATACAACATTAATGAGGTCGTACTATCTTCTTGATTTCTGTGCCTGAGTTAATGCACTGTACTCCTCGATTTCTTTGCATAAATTTTTCCTGGAAAAATGTGCCAAAACCCTAGCTCGAAAATCCTTCTCTCTTAGCTCTTCCTTCTCTTCTCCTGAAAATGAAAAGTGTGTACCCTTTTGCCTCCCTCATGCCTTTTTGTTTGACCTAAGTGAGTTTCTAATCCAACGGTAGAAAAGCAATCTAATCCAATGGATGAGAATCAATGAGAGTAAAAATCCCTTTTATTTATTTATCATAAATAAAATTACTCTCACTCACTTAAATTTATCAAAAAGTGACTTTATGGTTATAAAGTCTCATTAAGTGACTTTTAATGTGAGGGTCACCTTTTCTCTCTTTAAGTGACTTAGGCAAAATAAAGTCACCTAGGGAACATCTGCCTAGGTACAAAAACTAACATGTCAAAGTTCATTTCTAGGTTAAATGTTGGCTGCTTTATGTAAAAGCTTCTATATACTTTACTAACCCTAGGTAATTGATGTTCTACCTAGATTTTGCTAGGGTCTTTATTTCTCTTCAATATTCCTAGGATGGGAAATATTATCATAGGCTCTCTATATAGCTAGGTTCCCATCTTTAAAATTTGTGTTCTGTATTCATTTCATATTTAGAAATTAATACTATAGACTAGGTAAATCTAGACCTGCTATTTATATGTTCACCTATTACTTATATCTCTACTGACATATTACATTTGTTAGTAGAGACATGTGTTTCAGATTATAGTAGATTTAAACATACAAGTAAGTTTAAAGAAATAAATATACTATATAGATACCCTAGTGTATTACTAACCACCAGAACTATTTTATAAAATAATTATATATACATATAAGTAAGACTATCAGGTATAAATCTCTATAAAAACTATCTATGCATTTATTTCTAAAAATTAAATAACCCATCCAAGACCTTTCAAGGTCTATAACTATATTACAAATTACATTAAAATTATTCCACATAAATAAAAAAACATTAATAATAATCAGAGGGATATTGTGACCATCCATGTGGTCCTTATCAAGACTCTGCTACAAAACCTACAGTCCCAACATCTATATTAAAACACCATAATTCACATGCATTATATTTTTAATAGTCCCATATAAGATCCATCTTAAACAACTATCTAAAAGTTTCATCAAGTAACATTTCATACAACTCTGTATTAATAAACATAGGTTGTATTTAATAAATAGAGGTCATGGTATTGACCCTCACATGTTACAACTTCATTTCATAAAAAAAATTAAAATCTATAATAAGAACCGTAACACAAATCATCACCATAATCAAAACGCATAACAAAATCCATAAAGTAAATTCCTATTACCATTTCTATTACTTATAAAATATTTCACAATTTTAAATCGCCCTGGCCCAAATCGATGAAGGTCGTATACCTAGACACAGGCCATGACTCAAACCATTTCCATTTAATCAAAATGCCTATGCTAGTAGAGAGGTCGAAAGACTCTAGCTACAACATGGACTTGGTCGTTATAAATTTTAATACAGAGTGCAAGCTCTTTAAAAACAATGAGTGCCATCAAGGGTCCGCATACCCTGGCCACCACGAAACCCACTAATATACACAGTGCTCTCATAAGAACCAGAATTCGTAAACAATGAAAACACAAGCTATCGTAGCACTGTGGGAAGGCTCATGCCATTCACGACATGGCCTTCACCCTCGCGGACCAAATTTATATTTATCAAAATAATCAACAACAATTACACACAGAGTATTCGGTAAGGTGTATGCCTCTGCTCTTTAAAAAAAAACCCATTTAAATACAGTGCTCAATAAAAAAACGTAGGAGGGAATTGCATACACCATAAACCTTTACAATTGATAAAAACCAACGCTTACATCTATTTACATAGATTTCCCAAATGTGTGTACATAGTCACCATTAAAGGCTAAGAGCAAGGTTTTACATAGGCGTGCCAATGGGCTATGGCACCATTGCTTGCAATGGTGCAGCCCATGGCTTTAAAAGCCCAAAATAAAAAATATAATGAGTTACATAACCAAAATAAGATTACATAGAGCTGAATGGCCTAAGAAACAATTCATGGCATAACGCCTCCATTTAAAAATAACCAAGTCTATATTCAAAGTGCGAAGGAAAAATCAAATTCATTGCAGCATCAAAACCCAACCAAAACAACCAGTTGAAACATATCCTTGCCAAATGATTAAAGGGTGACAAGAATAATATTGATGAGTAGGCTTACTGTGGCCATGAAAGAAACCTGGGGAGCCAACTGTGTTGTAGCCATGCTGCCCTCCAATCCTTTCGACACCTGGAAGCAAAAGAAAAACTAAACTGGGAATGGGGAGTATGCCATACTTTCCAACTATAAACCAAACTAATGTGCAGGCTTGTAAATTCACCCATGCTTACCTTCACAAGATGGAGGTCACCTCCATGGCCATACCTCTACGTAGAGACAACAACGAAACCCCAAATGACCAATGCAATAAACATCCATCATGAGCCAAGACTAAGGGGAAGGGTGTCACACTTTCCCATAAACATTAAATGCACCAGGCTGGAGTCCATTAACGTTTCCATAAACCCACTCCCATAGTCACGACTTGTTACAAAGTATCGATTATCACCACCCTTCATACCATAACTTAAACCCTGGAATGTATGGTTTATACCATATACTAAGTCACCCCAAACATTAAACATCAATGTTATCACATTACAAAGCTTGCACTATGATAATATTATAACAATACTCAGTCATAGGTTGCGCTAGTCCAAAGCCTAATACCATTGCTTAGGATTGTAGATAAGGTTTAGTCCATAGGTTTAGAGCTGAGGGTTTAATTCCATAGTGTTAATTTTTTTAGGCTTAAGCACCATGGAATACAAAGTATGCCATGTAAATCTCTCTGATTATCAAATCCAAAGCTCTGCTCTCAAACCATTAATAACCTGCCAATAAAAGAACATAGGAAATGTTAAAAAGTATATATAGTAAAAATATACATAGCATGAAAATATATTAATGACATCTAAAAATGACGAATTTAAGACCATAATGAAGAATAATCAATGTACAGGAAATTTAGCCATAATGGATAAATTGAGAATAACGACACTCACCAAGTTTGAAAAACCAACTTGATAGGAAACATAATAACTAGCAGTAGGTTATCGATGACCAATGCTATCAACACACTATACATCTAATCCCATCCCAAGTAATGAACTGCGTAAGCAAAAGAGAAAAATGCCTTAGTTCAATTGAACTAAGTAAGCCTTCGTAACCAAGTAATACCTTACCTCTCAAATCGTCATGGGAGAACTAGTCCCTCCACTCCACCAATTTATTCCCATCAACAAAGTTAAGTTAGTTCATACTTAATAAACAGAGTATACATGTGCAGAAGTAAAACAATGAACTATACAATCCATTAGCTCACCGACAGTAATGACTAAGATGTACAAATAATATAAATAACAGAAGTGAGAAGATAAGAGATTTAAAAAATAGTATGAGCAGTTTCTGAAGAGATCCAAAGTTTAAGTAGCACATGTAATTCTGCAGGAGTAACAATGATCCCCTTCAGGTAGTTTTTAATAGCCTATATATTTTTTTCAATTTTTGGGGACATTACAAATGAGATGGGGAATCAAAGAATGGGGAAATAGATGAGTCTCAAACTATATCAGCCTTCTATATGCAATAAAAAAATCCATTTAGATCCAAATAGTAGGTCATGGTTCTCCCTCCCCCAGCCCCCCCAGCTAATTCAGATGAGAATCCAACTCCCTCTAAATTTGCTCACTAACAAGGAGAGTCAGTGCTCATCATGCAATGGACAAGCTAGTGCTTTCCAAAATGCCAAAGGAAAATTCACAAAATTCAAAAAATATGTTTTAATTCCTCATGACATATTTTTATAGTCCTCATAGGGTCCCCTAAGGTCAAATTTTCCTCCATAGTATTCCTCTAACTCATCGAATAGGTTTATTAACTCCTATGACACTTGTCCTCTCCCTCTTGCTTCCATTTTCTTCCAAATTCGAATGGATTCCACTAACCCTGAAATGTGCCCTCTTGGTGGCTATTTTTATCCTTTTCATGTCATATTTTCATAGGTATACAATTAGGTATACAATGAGGTTTGACTTTGTCATAGAATCTTCTATCATAGTTGTCATAGAATGCAAGGAATCTCTCTCTAAGTGGCACACATTGCCTTACTAGTATTTTCCTCTTCCACGGGGAGTTATCCCTCTCCACCAATTTGAATTATTTGGATCATGATATGTTACTTGACACCTCTTGAATTCCCAATAGTGTTCCATTCCCCATAATTTTGAATTTGGGGTAGTTCATGACAAGTGTTAGAAGGAATCTAGCCACCCAAGGTCTTGATGATGCTCTAAGTGTCTCATGAGGAATGCCACATTATTTTCTCCATGTGTATTATTTATATGACCCAATTTTAAGATGTATTTGAGAAACTAAGCTCCTCTTGTGTCTCATAGCTCCCTTATTGCAAAATTTAAATGCTAATTTTGGATGTTTCAAAGAAAATTCATCTTCCCATGTGGCCTCCTCACTATGAAAAACCTTCCATTGTAGCAAGTTATCCCTTATAGTTCTGCTTCTTAACTTTCTTTCCCATGTCTTCACTATTATTTCTGGAATGAGAATAAGATTTCCTTCATCATCCAAGGGAGGTTATGTTTCTAAAGCTGAAAAATGTTGCTCCATCACTTTCTTTAGATATGATACATGAAACACATTATGTATTTTACTTCATGCTGGAAGCTCCAATTCATATTCCACTTCTGCAAATTTTTGAACCACTTTGTTGGGACCATAAAACCTTGGTTTGAGTTTTTATAAATATTTACCTTTTATGGTGGTTTGTTTGTATGGATTAAACCTCAAATAAACCAAATCATTCACTTGAAAGTGTCTATCCACTGTATTTTTATCTACATATTTTGTTTATTGATTTTGGGAAACCTGCAAGTTATCTCTCAAAACCATCAAAACTTATTGACTTTCTTCAATCCAAACCTTAGATTTTGTAGGTAACTATCACCAAATATGTGGTCAATAAAATTGGATTCATTATAACTATAAATTTCTTTGAAAGGAGACATTCCAATGGACATATGCAAAGTAGTGTTATAGAAAAACTCACGGAAATGCAACCATTTGATCCATGCCTTTTGGTTCCCACTAGCATAGTTCTTCAAATATCTCTCCAACCATTAATTCACCATTTCTATTTGGCCATATGTTTGTGGATGATAGATTGTGTTAGGATTCAATTTTGTCCCCACTATTATGAATAGTTCTTTCCAAAATGCACTCAAAAATATCCTATCTCTATCACTAACAATGGTCTTTGGGAGCCCATGGAATCTGAAAACTACTCCAAACAATAGTTCAGCTACTTGTGCTCCAATGAATTTTCTAGTAATAAAAAATAAATGAGAAAATTTAGTGAGTCTATACACCACTACAAATATGCAAATCCTTACCAAGTAGTTTGGGAAAACCAGTGATGAAATGCATGGAAATGCTCTCCCACTTTTGTTCTGGTATTGGAAAGGGGTGCAAGAGACCAATTGGATGATTGTGATCCACTTTGTTTTGCTAACATTTTTGGAATCAATTAACATATTTCATAACATCATTCTTCAATCCTTTGTAAGAATATATTTCTCTCAAAATTCTATATGTTTTGAAGAAACTAGGGTGGCCTGCTAAAGGAGAATCGTGATCTCTTTTCAAAACTTTCTCCTTCAAGATCAAACCAGGGACCAAATAGATTCTATATTTCTATTATATGATTAATTACAAAACCTTATACCTATAATCATAGTTAGTACCATAAAAAATTTCACAAGAAAAATTATCCTTGGCATATTCTACTTCTAGTATATCTTTTCGATCTTCTGCAACATCCATTAGAGAATTAGAAGGCCTTCTAGACAAGGCATATGCTACCACATTATTCTTTCCCTTTAGATATTCAATATTAAAATAAAATTATTGAATCTTACTCACTCACTTTTGCTTCATTTTATATAGTTCCTTTTGGGTGATGAAGTACCTTCAGATGTTATGGTCAGTCTTGACCACAAACTTATTTCCCACCAAGTATTTCATAAACTTGATCCAAACATGCATGATGGATCATATTTCTTTGTCAAAAATAGAGTAAATCTTCTCATGTGGTTTTATATTCCTACTCTAAAAATCTATTAGGTGTTTCCCTTGATTTAGGACTGCTCCAATGCCCTCCCCTAATGCATCACACTCGAATAAAAATGGTTTAGAAAAATTAGGCAATGCAAGAATAGGAAAATTCATTATTACCTATTTCATTGTTTTGAAATATTTTTCATCCTCTTGATGCCATTGGAAAGCATCCTTATTTTTCAAATAAGTGTGAGGTGAAGTGAGTTGGGAGAACGCTTTCACAAATTTTCTATAGTAGGTACAAATATGATTGAATCCTCTCAATTCAATGATATTTTTGGGATGATGCCATTCTATAATGGATTTTATTTTTTCCACGTCCACCTTGAAACCATATTGACCAAATATGTTCCCAAGATACAAAATTTATGTCAAACCAAACTCACATTTTGACATCTTAGAGAACAAAGCTTGACCATGCATAATTTTAAATACCACTTCTACATGATGCAAGTGTTCCTTCCATGTTTTATTTTAAATAAGATTGTCATCAAAGAAAACTAGTACAAAATTATGAATTTGTTTGTGGAAGATATTTATCATGCATTATTGGAATGTGGAAGGAGAATTTTCCAAGCCAAAGGGCATGGAAACAAACTCAAAGTGACCATACTGGCATCTAAAAGGAGTCTTTGATGTGTCTTCCTCTCTCATTCAAGTTTGATGATAACTAGTTCTAAGATCAATATTTGAGAAGAACTTTTCTCCATGGAGATCACATGGGGGCTTCACTTGTTGACCAATATCCTATCACGTTAGTTCATATTGTGGGTTTTAAAATTATGAAAAATTGAACCAATATATTGCAGGTATTGTGGGGGATGAGGGGTTTAAGGTGGGGGTGGGTAGGGTGGTTTATAAGGATTGAGGTATAAAAAGGGGTGGGGAGGAGGTTTTAAGTATTGGGAGGGGGTTTCAACAAAAAGAGTTTGGGTCAATATCTCTGGAAATTAAGGGTAGTCTTTAATATCCCACAATCACACGTGCTATGTGAGAGGTTCAATAAGTGAAGTCCCCATGGGAGCTCATCCATGAGCTCATCAATCCTTGGGATATGATATATATTCTTCATTGTATTCTTAAACAAATATCTAAAATCAATGCACATCTTGAAGGTTCCAGCCTTTTTATTTACCATAACAACCAAAGAAGCATAAGGGCTTGAACTAGGCCTTATGAGACCCAATTCCAAAAGTTATTTAATAGCATCCTCAATATCATCTTGAATAATTTGGGGGTTCCTATAGGGATTCATTTTGATAGGTAGGGTTTCTATCTATAAGTCAATGGTATGCTCCACCCCTATGTCTAGTGGTCTCCCTTGGGGAAGGTCTCCAAAAACCTTCTCATACTTACTCAATAACTTCTCTATCTCCTTATGATCCCTGGAAACCTTCAAGTGAGTATTATAATATGTAATCAAACATTCAACATATCCATGCCTCAAGATAGATCTCATACTATGAGTGGACACCATTTGATTTGGGTAAGTGTGCTCTCCTCTCAACAAGATGTATTTCCACTCTGAAATTTTGAACCTCATTTTAGGGACTTGATAGTTCACTATATTCTACCCTAGATAATAACACCATTGGACTCCCAAAACCACATTTTTATCAGCCACATTCACTACATAGAAATTGCCAGTAATAGTATTATTTCCTATAGTAACTTGAATCTTTGGAATACGTTTGGTGTAGTCCATAGAATTTTTACATGGAATTATTACTATAGAACAATAAAAAATTTCATCTTGCAAATTTCTCCTCTCCACCAAGGTTGCATCTATTAAGTTATGAGTGGCTCCTCCATCCACTAGGACCATACAATTTTGGCCTTGTATGATAGCCTTGATTCTAAGGGTGTGAATTATAGGTACACCTAAAAGTATTGCAATTTTTCATGTCTCAGGAGTGGGTTGTTGTTTTGATGTTTCATAACCCTCTTCTTGGGCTTCATGTTATGTTTCTTCCTCTCGCCTGTAACATCCCCGAACCTCCGATTGGTGAAGAGGATGCTACGATACATCAAATCGTCCGGGAATCTAGCCCCATGAATATGAACATACATACATATAATGCTGAAGCATGATACTTAAAAACATAAAACATATTATGAAGCATGATCATTCATATACACAATGGAATCAAAACATATCAATCAACATTCACGCATATATAGATCATCATTTAACATGTATATCATCATTAATCAATGGTAAATACGATTACAGATATAAGTTAGGCAAGAATACTTATCTTATGAAGAACTTGTTCTGCAACCAGCTACGTTGCTGCAACATTCCACCCAACCATAGGCCTATGTGCTCTTTAATCTCTCAGCAACACTACCACCCCCGAGCCGGGCATGATTCCCCAAGGAATAAGGAACTAACAGGCTTACACATAGCCAAGGATAACAACACCATAAGGGTACACAGTTCATCCAAGCCAACATAGTTGGGTTTATCAGGCCATCTAGGAGCTAGGAAAGGCGAAATGCTAAGGTAGTGAGCTCATTGAAGAGCTACAGACACCAACACTAGATCCATCCTAGCTTCTAGAACATTCACACACACCCAGCACAAGGAATTCAGTCTCTTCTCTGCAACACAGTCCCTCAGACCCTGATATACCTTCCAGTGCTATTCAGGGGTTGTGGATAATAAATCCAGCTCAGTAGCTCTGTCTATGTGGTTCTCAACCCACTAGGTTTATCAAGCACCTTCGGCCCTCATTCACCACTCCAATGCATTCCGAGGACAAACAACTGCACGGAAGCAGCCAAACAGCTATTCAAGCTTTTATAGGGAAAAAAACACAGTTGGTCAATCATGGGTAAACAGTATCCCACAACCAACTATGAACCCACAGTACTTGATCTTCAATGCAATCACTGGAGAAATTGCATAGGAAGAAAATGGGGAAAGAACAAACTCCCAATCTCTATGTGAGGGACAAAGATGCAACCCACAGAACTATTGATGCCATTACAGCCATGATTCAACGATGGAAAATAATAGAACCATTATGCAGTCTATTCAATGGTGGAAAAAGACACAAAACTCTACGTGAACAGAGGGAAGAATGGATTCACCATCCATCAAATCCGTGAGGTAGAGGAGAATGACAAGCTCACATGCAAACAATTAGTGAGGTAGAGGAGAACCAAACCCAACACAAGGAATTGTGGATTCTTTTAACTCGGTCCACGTGAAGGTGAATGAATAACCATGATTGAGACAGTGAACAGGACAAAAGATGTGTCATGGAGAGAGTGTCAACGTGGGAAGAATGGGGTCATGGCGTAGTGGTCTTTCTGTCAACGAAAATGGTTGCCGAACTAAGCCATAGAACAATTAAGGTGGTGACACATGGCTTTCCCCCATGACTCAATATTTAACTTTCCCTGTCCTTATCCTTAGGAATCATTCCCCTTCTCAATTTAGTTGTAGTGAACATAGTTGGTTGGGTTATTTAATTAAAATGTCTGTTTACATGATGCCACAATTTAATATATGCTGTATGTCCCGATATACCATCGGTGACAATTCCAAATTTGAAACATAACATAACTAAATCGATGGTGGGGCCTTAGCCTTTAGCTCCACACCATGATTATTTACAATATATGTATCATGTATATCTAATGCAAGTAGGGTTAAAACCGGGGTGTTACATTCCCCTCCCCCTTCAATAGCACTGTCCTCAGTTATTTACAAAATTTGAACAAAATGCTACACTAGTACCACCTCAGTGTTCCGTAGGATTGAAAAAAAATGGATGTGCCAATCGGATGGTATCCTCCAGCTCCCATGTAGCCTCTTTGGGTCCATAGTGCTCCCATTGCACCTTTACCTGCCCTATGGCTCGATTCCGGAGCATTGTGACCTTCCTGTTGAGGATTCACATTGGCTTGATTTGGAACTCTCCCTTGGGTTCCACCTGAATCACATCCCAATTTATCACATGGTTAGGGTCATGTACATATTTCTAAAGCAAAGAAACATGAAAAACATTATGAGCTCTAGTACTAGTAGGCAATGCAAGTCTATATGCAACAGGCCCTATTCTTTCAAGTACTTCAAATGGCCCACTGTATCTAGGTGACATCTTGGCACAAATTCCAAGATTCAAGGAAATTTTATTCGCTTTCACTTTGAGTTAAACATGATCCCTAATACTAAACTCTATGTTCATCCTATGCTTATCTGCATAGCTTTTCTTTCTGTCCCGTGCTGCTTTCAAATTCTACCTAATCCTTACAACCTCTTACTCCATTTCCTTGAGCAATTCTGGTCCAAGCACAACTCTGTTCACTGGGTTATCCCAAATCACTGGTGTCCTACACCTTCTTCTATACAAAGCTTCATACAAACTGATCCCCAAGGATGCCTGCTATCCATTGTTGTAAGAAAACTCTACCAAGTGTAAGTAATGTTCCCACTTGGTTTGTTTGTCCATCACATACATGTGAAGCATAACTTCAAGCACCTGATTAACTCTTTTTGTCTTCCCATATATTTGAGGATGGTAGGCAGTGCTGAAGTTTAACTTTGAACCCAAATCTACAAACAATCCCTTCCAAAAATTGGAAGTGAACTTGGCATCTCTGTCAGAAACTATTGCCTTCAGCAATCCATGCAATTTGAAAATATCCTTCATGAATATCTTTGCAATGTCATCATTTTTATCTGTAGACTTCACTGGTATAAAATGTGCTGCTTTAGTCAACTTGTCTACTAAAACCATGATGGAATCATGTTGTCTCCAAGTCATCAGAAATCCTGTAATAAAATCCATGGAATAACTTCCCATTTCCATTCTGGAACTGGCAAAGGATGCAACAAACCTGCTGGATGTTGATGCTCATCCTTTACCTGTTGACATTTCATGCACCTTGAAATGTATTCAGCCATGTCCTTTTCATTCCTGGCCAAAAGTACTGCTTTCTAGCTGTAGAAATTATCTTCTAGTATCTTGGGTGACCAGAATATGGAGCATGATGGATTTCATCCATAACAACTCTCCTCAAATCTGCTACATTCAGAATATAAATTCTACTTTTATAAGTAAGAAGTCCATCTTCTTCCAATTTATATCCCTCATACTTCTTCTCAAGACTTTGCTACTGCAATTTGTCTTTTACTTGCTCATACTATTCATCTCTGGCAACATGATTAACAATCTGCTGTTTCAAATCTAATTGGAAAAATACTAAGAGATGCCACATGCATTTCCTGTACCTTCCTGCTAAATGCATCAGCTACCTTGATTTCTTTTCCTTTTATGTGCTTGATTTTGAAATCAAACTCACATAAAAATTCCAGCCATCTCACTTGCCTAGCATTCACAGTAGGCTGATCAAACAAATACTTCAGACCATAATGGTCTGTTCTGAGCTCAAATATTCTACCCATCAAGTAATGTCTCCACATATTGAGAGCATTTACTATGGCGGAAAGCTCTAGATCATGAGTGGCATAGTTCTTCTCATGCTCCTTCAACTTGATTGATTCATAACATATCACGCGGCTGTCCTACATTAGGACTTCTCCAAGCCCTTGTCCGCATGCATCGGTACATACCACAAAATATTTCTCTAGATCTGTAACTTTCAATATTGGAAGCTCTCATCACACTTCGAAGCCCATTCGAACTTTATCCCCTTCTTTTGCAAAGAAGTGATGGCATGTGCAACCTTGGAGAATCCTTGAATGAATCTCCTGTAGTATCCTACAAGCCCCATAAAATATCCTACATTTGTCACATTTCTTGGAGTAGGCCAATTCATAATGGCTTCAATCTTCTCAGGGTCTACTGATATGCCCTCTTCTGAGATAATGTGATCCAAATACTAAATTATATCTCTATAGAAGTCACACTTGCTCAATTTTGCATGCAGTTGATGCTCCCTGAGCAATTGCAACGTCAATCTCAAGTGCTCTCCATGCTCTTCCTCATTCTTAGAATAAACAAGAATGTCGTCAAGGAAAACAAGAACAAAATTGTCCAAATACTTACTGAATACACTGTTCATAAGGCACATAAATGTAGTTGGTGCAATAGTGATACCAAATGGTACCACTACAAACTCATAATGTCCATACCTTGTCTTGAAGTTTGTCTTATGAATGTATTCATCCTTGATTCTCACCTCATGGTAACCAGACCTCAAGTCAATCTTGGAAAATACCTTTGCTCCTCTCATTGGATCAAATAGGTCATCAATCCTAGGCAAAGGATATTTATTCTTCACAGTAACCTTGTTCAACTGTCTATAATCAATACATAACCTAAGTGTACCATCTTTCTTCTTTATGAAAAGAACCGGTGCTCCCCAAGGAGACACACTCGGCCAGATATACTTCTTTTCCAACAACTCTTGCAGTTGCATCTTCAACTCTAGCATCTCCGATGTACTCATCCTGTAGGGTGTATTAGACACCGATGCTTCTCCTGGCACGAGTTCAATGGTGAAATCAATGTCCCTTTTTGGAGGAATCCCTGGAATCTCATCAGGAAACACATCCTTGAATTCTTGTAACACCTGATAGTCCTCCAACCTAGGAGTCTCATCTCCTGTTGGTTCTAGAAAATGAGAAACATACAACTAGAAACCTTTCCTATAGAAATTTTTCAACTGCATTGCTGAAAACTGTCTTACTGAAATTACCTTCGGAATACCTTTCACAGATACCAGTTTTCCTTCTTCATCCATGCATTCAAAAGTCTTATTATAACAGTCAAGCTTCACTCAGTGAGCTTCTAACCAATCCATTCCAATGAGAACATCATAGGAACCAAGAGGTA
This sequence comes from Pseudotsuga menziesii, assembly GCA_001517045.1. NCBI lineage: Eukaryota > Viridiplantae > Streptophyta > Pinopsida > Pinales > Pinaceae > Pseudotsuga > Pseudotsuga menziesii. The sequence goes on along the minus strand of LPNX010399301.1, from coordinate 197,412 downwards.
GAACATTCAGATCCACACAAGTGATCAATCCATTCATAACCAATGGACATTTCTTTACCACTTCACTGACCTTTCTCTTAGTCCCAATGGCTAGCTGAACTAACCAATATTTTCTATGCTTTACCTTCTTAAAAGCACAAATCTCCACTACTCTAGGAGTAATGTAACTATGAGTAGAACCAGGGTCAATCAAAATGGAAACAAACTGCTCAACAATATTACCTATAACTTCAACCACATTTGACTGGTGATCTTCCTAGCGGTCCTCCAGTTCTACATAAATTCTAGGGACTGCCCTCACTACTTGACCCACTGTTTCTGCTCCCTGAATGTTATAAGCTGGCCTTGCACTTTCATTCTCGAGTGGAAAATATCTGCGCAAGTGAGGCCCTTCACATTTCCAACATTTGAGGGGACCTTTATTCTGATGTGGTTCTTTAGGATTTCCTCCTGTCACTCCAACTGGATTACTCACAGCTTGGGATGGCTGCTTTTGCTGATTCCTGAATCTAGAAGGTTTGAAACCTTTACTTCTTTGGTCAAACTTCTCATTCTTCTTGTCCTTCCATTCCTTATGGTAATCAAGTTTACCTTTTCTTTATTCATATAAATATTTATCCTTTCTTATTGCTTCTTCAAGAGTTCTTGGTTCATAGAACTCAATTCTATCTTTGTAGGCTTGAGGTAATCCACTTAGAAACCGCTAGATCTTCACTTTTTCATCTCTAATGTACCGGACATACCTTAACAATTCCAAAAGCTTATTTACATACTCATCCATGGTCTGCTATCCCAATCTCAGCTCATGGAATTCCTTGACCTTGTCATCATAATACCTGTCAAAGAGGTAATTCTTCCTGAAATACTTCTTGAACTATTTCCACTTCAATTTCCTTTCACTGGTCCTCTTTACTTGCTTGAAGTGTTCCCACCAAATGGATGCCATTCCATTTAGATTGAATATGGAAACTCTTGCCTTCATGTTTCCTGAATAATCCTGCACTTGAAAGTGCTTTTTTATCCCAAGAATCCAAGCTTCAGCATCTTGTCCCATCTTTATCTCACCATCAAATGTAGGAGGTTTAGCTTTACTAAATTCATCTCGAGACCGATCCCTATGGTGCCTTCTTCTTTTCCTTTTATGAGAAGATGAACTTGTATCTCCATTGGATTCTTCAGAATCAAATGGTCCACTAGAAGTCCTTTTCCTTCTCCTAGTGCTGCTCTTATTGCCTTCTGGCCTTGATGTACATTGTCCAGAATCTATCTTTTTCTACAAGTCTGTCAAACTCTGCAATATGGCAGAATTCAATTGATGCTGCTCTTCTTGATCTTTAGCCAAGCTTCTCATGGTGACTGCAACCTTGGATGATGTCTGCTGGAATCTCCTTCCATTAGAATCTATGTCATCATTTCCATTTCAGACATTTTCTCCCATGGCATCTTCTGCTCGCTCGTAAGAATCCCGAGCATCATACTCATCATGGGTTCTCATGAATAAACCACCTCTTACTTAAGACACTGTTATTTTTGGAGTATTGCCCTTGGAAGTTGTCTATAATTCTGCAATGTGTTAGTAGCAAATTGTTAGATGGATAACATTAATATAAATCAAAACTACTTACCTTCCTCTTCTGGAAATTAATAAAACAAAATTATGCTAAAAAACAAAAAAAATCTCTCTTTCTTTACAGCCTTGTGACCGCTGATAATCCACTGAAATATGATGAAAGGTAGTTGAAAACTACTTGAAAAATTACTGAAAACTTCCTTAAAAATACTCAAATTTCCCTAGGCCCAATCAGACCTCTTCCTAGCTATATTTCTGACACTTTGGTGGTCAACCCAACTAAACTTCCGAGCTGCATCGGCGAGCAAATTGACTGTTCATCGAGTCTTCTCCTCACTAATATTCCGACGTTTTGAAGGCTAAAAACTTCCAATTTCTTCGGCTTTATCGGTGAGTTTATCACCTANGCGAGCAAATTGACTGTTCATCGAGTCTTCTCCTCACTAATATTCCGACGTTTTGAAGGCTAAAAACTTCCAATTTCTTCGGCTTTATCGGTGAGTTTATCCCCTAGTTCCTTCCGCCATATCGGGATTGTAGTGGTCTATTATCCCGAGTCTTATCGGCGATTCATTGTTCTACTTTCATCCACCATATTGGTGCATAATAATTTATTTCTCCAAACTTTATCAGCAATAGCATAGACTAACCTATTGCGTCGGTGGCCGTGTGCCCTACGCATCGGATGGTTAGCCCCTTCAGCTTCTGCAGCAGCATCCCACAATTGGACTATATCTTCCACAGCTCATGACTTTGTTTATGGTCAGAGTGACTAGGATTTTGCATCATCGACGCTCAAAGAAAATTAGGTGATTAGTTATTTATATGGTTGCAAAAGCAGTCCAGGATCTTTCTATGCCTCCCGCAGCCATGGGTCTATTAATGATCGGAGCCTCTAGAAGCTGTGGCATCGGCGCTTGGATGCACTCCTCATTAGATAGTTAGTCCTTTTGATCTCCGCAACGATGGATGCCCGATCAACAAAATTTATCCAACGTAGATCATTGTCAAAGGAATCATATAAGCATCGGTGATGTGATCAACTAACCATCGTTGATGGCCGATGATTCTATGACTTTGAAAAATTTGCAAAATTTTTCTATTTAGTCTTCCTTTCCACCGCTTCATCGAATCACTATCCTCTATTCATCGATGAAATAGTTCAATCAATAGTCGCAAATGCAGCTTATCAACTTCGATCTTTTTTTGATCGGTGGCCCAATCTGTGAATGACTTCCTATCAATGAACTGAATAATAACTTGATCGGCATTGGCAGTCGAAACTTTTCCCGCCGGAAGACTAGTGTTCGAGGCTTCCTCAATGGTGGGCGCATGAACCACTATCTTCTTTCTATGGTCGATGATTTCATTACTTAGAGAAAGTTTGAACTTTCTTTTACTGCATCGATAGTCAGAGGCTCTATATATGTAAAGGATAGTCCTCTAGCTATCTGAAACGATGGCGCTCAATCAGCTAAACATCGGTGATCCATCTGTCTAAGTATTCCGACGTGCCGATGACCAAAGCACTTAGAAAATTTTCTGAATTTTCCTCCTCTATCTCCCACCGCATTGGTCATTGGATCAACTATCCATCAGGTCACCTTCCCACTAAGTTCTCCAATGCATCGAAAGAAATTGTCACTAAGTTTTCCGATGAGCCAACATTCTGGCACTTAGAAAACTTTGTGAATTTTTCTTGTATTCACCCATTTTTCCTAGTTTCTTCTGGGCAGTAGGAAACCTGCCTCTGTTAACTATTTCTCATGGCCCTCTGAGGCCCAAATGCTGCAACAAAATCTCTATCACTGCATCTTCACGGCCCATTCAGGCCCATGCTGCAACTAGAGCTCTGATACCACACTTCAATGTCCTCGACCCTCCGACCGGTGAAGAGAATGCTACAATGCATCAAATCATCCAGGCATCTCTCCCCATGAACATGAACATACATACATATAATGCTGAAGCATGATACTTAAAAACATAAAACATATTACGAAGCATGATCATTCATATACACAATAGAAGCAAAACATATCAATCAACAGTCATGCATATACAGATCATCATTTAACATGTATATCATCAGTCATCAATGGTAAATATGATTGCAGATATAAGTTAGGAAAGAATACTTATCTTATGAAGAACTTGTTCCATAACTAGCTACGTTGCTATAATGTTCCACCCAACCATAGGCCCACATGCTCTTTAATCTCTCAGAAACACTGCCACCCTCGAGCCGTGCATGATTTCCCAAGGAATAAGGAACTAACAGGCTTACACATAGCCAAGGATAACAACACCACAAGGGTGCACATTTCACCCAAGACAACACAGTTGGGTTTATCAGTCCATCCCAGAGCTGGGAAAGGCTAAATCCTAAGCTGGTGAGCTCATTGAAGAGCTCTAGACACTAACACCAGAGCCAACCTGGCTTCTAGAACATCCACACACACCCAACACAAGGAAATCAGTCCCTTCTTTGCAACGCAGTCCTGCAGACCCTGATCTCCCTTCCAGTACTATTCAGGGGTTGTGGAGAAGAAAGCCAGCTCAGTAGCTCTGTCCATGTGGTTCTCAACCCACCATGTTTATCAAGCACCTCCGGCCCTCATTCAATATTTTACAGGGAAAAAAACACAATCGGTCAATCGTGGGTAAACAACAGCCCACAACCAACTATGAACCCACAACACCCGATCCTCAATGCAATCGCTGGAGAAATTGCACAGGTAGAAAATGGGGAAAGAACAAACTCCCAATCTCTGCATGAGGGACAAAGAGGCAACCCATAGAACTATTGATGCGATTACAGCCACGATTCAACAATGGAAAATAATAGAACCATTATGCAGTATGTTCAATGGTGGAAAAAGACACAAAAATCTGTGTGAACATAGGGAAGAATCAATCCCCCATCCATCAAATCCGTGAGGCAGAGGAGAGCGACAACCTTGCAGGAAACAATCGGTGAGGTAGAGGAGAACCAAACCCAACACAAGGAATTGTGGATTCTTTTAACTTAGTCCGCATGAAGGTGAATGAACATCCACGATCGGGATAGTGGACAGGCCAAATGATGCATCGTGGAGAGAGTGTCGTCAAGGGAAGAATGGGGTCATGGCGTAGTGGTTTTTCTGTCAATGAAAATGGATGCCCAACTAAACCACAGAACAATTAATGTGGTGAGACATGGATTCCCCCCATGACTCAAGATTTAACTTTCCCCCTCCTTATCCTTAGGAATCATGCCCCTTCTCAATTTAGTTGCAGTGAACATAGCTGGTTGGGTTATTTAATTAAAATGCATGTTTACATGATGCCACAATTTAATATATGTCATATGTCTCGATATACCATCAGTGACAATTCCAAATCCGAAACATAACAAAACTAAATCGATGGTGGGGCGTTGGCCTTTAGCTCTACACCATGATTATTTACAGTGTATGTATCATGTATATCTAATGGAAGCGGGGTTAAAACTGGGGTGTTACATTGTCCATCTTCCTCATCTTCAGATAAAACCTGAATGTAATGTGCCTTCCCTTTTGCACACCTGTCTCAGAACCCAAGGTTGCTAACAGGTGAAGAAAAACTTATTTATTTTGAGATATTATTTTCTTGGCCATTCCTTGTTCTCCTAGACAAAAGAGTCATTTTTCCATGGTTTCCTCCCATCTTTCAATTTGTAAGGAAAATTAGGCTTGGGGGGCTATATGGGAAAATTCATGGCATCCTTCAATGTAGCTGTATTTTGGGATTTAATGATCCCTTTGAAAGTTTTTTTCCACTCTTTATTAAATATTAAAATGAAACTATCCATATAAACATCAGATACCATTAGTTAGAGCTTTTCAAATTCTAACATATATGATTCAAAGGTTCCTACTTGCTTTGATTGTGCTAATTCTTTGAAAGGAAGTTGAGGATATTTCCTACTAAATATATCCATTAAGTCATTGGATAACCCTTCATAGAATGAAATATTATCATGTACCAAGGTTCTACTACCATGAAACCACTGATCATTCGCTTCTCCTTCAATATGTAGAATGGCCATTTTCAGGGACCATGGGACTCAACTGGAAATACACACCTAGTTTTTGTAGACAAGAATTAGCATAAATTTGGGAAGAATCATCAAAGGAAGGAATAGTTACTTTTCCAATGGAATACTTTAATTCGTTACTTAGAGAAGGTGTCCTATCCCCACTTCCTCTTGAAGAGAGGACCTGATGAATTGATCGGAAGGTAGGACTTTCCTACATTCTTCACTTAGTTGATGCCAATTAATTGATGCTTCCTTAACACCATAAGTAGTGTAAATGATCTCTTTGGACTCTAAAAATATAGGTATTGTAGGTCCAATCCAATTCTTCAATTCATGGGTTCAGCTACGAGGTCCATTCTTTGACAAAATAACTTTGCCAGAGGTCTTCTTCTCATCATGAGGTGTACTATTACTATTCTGAGTGTTGACTTTCCCCCAAGTTGGATAGAAAAAAACTTGAACCATTGCATAAAATTTCTGGTCATATTTTCAACAGATCTCTTCAATAATTTTTTAAGGTCCTCATTATCCTTCTTATCTCTCATATTTCCAAATCCTAGTTTTTCCCTAATCTTCTTGTACTCGTAATTAACTTCTTCACCTTATTCTCTTCCAATTTTAATGTCTTAAGTATAAGTTTATTATGGAGGGAGATAAAAAATGAATATATAAATCCAAAATGTTCTAATATCATGCTCTGATACCATTGTAATGTCCCAACTCAGAATTTCAAGACAAAGACACAATTTGGGAAAAATTCAGTTTAACTAGTCTTTGATCTAGGAGTTCTGAATGGCACAAAATGGTACCGAATTTCATAGGGAATGATATGGTTAGTATTAATACCTCTCAATATACTCTATTTTCATGTTACAACTAGATTTATACCTCAGCAACTTCATTTGGGGTCACTGGAAAAAGGGAAAATTACTAGTAAATTGTGGTGAATATCCCTGCAGGGTGTAAGCAAAATGAGCCTCACAACTCATATGTGACCCTCCCAAATTGATACACAGAGTATGGGGAATTATATTATACCTCATTGGATGTAATTATATGTGGTTATAATTTTTTAAAACTAGTTATATATCACCACATTTAAATGCTAATTTTCAGTGATATTGCTTAAGGAAAATGACATTGATAGATTTACTTCGACTCATAAAATGTACATGAAATGGTTCATAACATAGCATGAATAACGCATAACATACAAAACAAAAAAATATCCTATTTAATAGAATTTAACATCAGATAAATTTCTTAATACAGATGATATACGAAACTCCTTTGAAATGGAAACCAACACATGGAAACTAGTCAAACAATAGCTTGGAAATGTGAGAATTTTGCATATGTATGTCTTCTAATTCGAATTACAGAGAGTGGGGACGACATACTACGGAGACAAATATTATGCACCCATTATTGGGAGTAAACTGAGCTCAATAAAGTGCAATCACCATTCACATTAGTGCATCATCACATGGAAACATGGGAATAATGAGATGGGGAATGAAAGAATGGGGAAAGAGATGAGTCTCGAACTATATAATCCTTATATATGAAATAACAACAATCCATTTATATATAAATGAGATGTCAGGGTGTCCCCTCCAACATTCAATTTCAATGAGAATCCAACTCCCTCAAAATTGGCTCGCTAGCATGGAGAGTGAACACTCACCATGCAATGGACAAGCTAGTGCTTTCCAAAATGCCAAAGGAAATTCTAAAAATGATCAAAAGATATCTTCCTTCCTCATGATATATTTTTATAATCCTCATAGGGTATCCTAAGGTCTAATTTCCCTCCATAGTATTCCTCCAACTCATCTAATAGGTTTAGTAACTCCCGTGAGACTTGTCCTCTCCCTCGTGCTTCCATTTTCTTCCAAAGTTGAATGGATGCCAGTAACCCCCAAATGTTCCCTATTGGTGGATATTTTTATCCCTCTCATGTCATATTGTCATAGGTGTGCAATTAGGTCTACAATCAAGTATGACTTTGTCATAGAATGTAGGGAATCTCTAACCAAGTGGCACACATTTCGTTACTAGTCTCTTTCTCTTCCATGGGGAGTTTCTCCTCTTCACCAATTCAAATTATTTGTATCATGAGATTTTAATTGACACCTCTTCACCTATGAATAATGTTCCATTCTCCATAATTTTGAATTTTGGGGTAGGTGATGACAAGTGTAAGGAGGAGTCTACCAAATGAGGAAAAATCTCCTCAAATCAAGTCATAATGCAATGATGATATTCCAATGGCCAAAAATAGCATGCGAGGATGCATGAGGGAAAAAGTGAGTCCAAGGGGAGTTGTAATTCCCACTAAATAAGGGAAGCATCTCCTAATTCAATTTCCAAGGTAAATCAACTATCCATGAGTCAAAAAATAACATTAGACATGAAGTTAATGTTTCCCAAAGAATCATTCTCTCATGAAAATTCTTAGAGAATCATACCACCTACTACCATGGTCACATACACCTAGGACACACTTTCATTTGTTTTGTACTTATCATGTCATATGGTCCAAACCTTTGTTATGTTGGTATAAAAATGTATTTGGTTGTTTTGTATTAATTAATGCACCCAACCACACTCATTTTACCATTATGGAGACACATTAATTCCCTCATTTATTATTTTTATATGCTTTGTGCACTCCCACTCATTAAAATAGGGAAACTGGTTGATCAAAGGCACCCATGAATGGAATTTGGGTGTTTTTAGATTTTTTGGGACACTTATTGCTTGCTAGAGCCCCTCCCACTCACCCATGAACTCCAACACACCTATCCTACCTTCATTTATGTCCTATCATGCTTCTTTCGTGTTCACATGAACATTCATGACCATTTGAGGTGGTTTGGGAGCTCATTGGTCCACCTAGGGGGGTTTGAGGTCCAATATAAGCCTACCACATGTATGCATCCAATTTTCCTCCAAATGATAAAAAAAATTTCGTATTGTATTAAAATCATGTTTAATACATATTTACATGTTGGACAATAATAGAAACTTCAGTTATTAGCACTACTCACATGTGTTAATTTTTCTCGTTTCAGTGTTTTTCTGCATAGTTTGTGAAATTATTAAGTTGTGAGGATTCTATTAGATCCTATTTATTGATTTAAATAATATTTTTAAATGGTATTAGAAATATTTATAGGTGCAAGTCGAATTTAGATATTTTGATTTGCATCCTAGGGTGTTGTCCAAAATATTTTGAGTGTTTGCATTGCAGGTAGTTCTAGTGTCTTTTTCACTCAGTGCGCAAGTATAAATGGAGCATATTCATGTCCTGATTACCCCATTAAATTATTTTTAATGGAATTCCTAAATGGTGATATAGATAAGGTCGAAATGCCTCTATAGAGTAATCATGCGGATTGAGACTGAGCCAAACTTTGCAGTGGAAAAATTGAAGTACTTCAACAAGTTGGATGAAGCATTTAGGATTCTTTGTCTCAGTATTTCAAGGGAGATTATATTCCATGTAGACATCCTTAAAACACCCATAAATTTTTGTTCAATATCAAGTCACTGTTTGGGAATACTGATGAGATGAGAGGACACCAAGTTGAATATGAGTTGGTCTCTTTGAGCCCAACTCACTTTGAGATGATCCAAGATTTCTTCACAAAGTTCAAATCCTTGGTACTATAGTTGAAACAATGTGGAATTGAGAAGAAATAAGAGCATTGATATTGTACATTCTTTCGAATCCAGGCCCTGAGTATTCAGTGTTTGTCTCCACATTCCACTCAGGTAAGCTCATAGTTCAAAATTGGAGAATGCCTCCACTAGCAGACTTCATGGAGTCTTTGACTCAAGAACAAGACAAATTGGTGCAAACCAGTACCATAAAATCCACCAAGGATCAATATATTGATTTATATGTTCTAAATCAATCCAAATGAAATACGAAATCCAAATATTCAAAGTTGCAAGAGAAGAAGAAGCTCGTGAAGCCCAAATCTTGAGATGGGGGTTCGAATGCTAGCCATGACAAAGAGAAGAAGAAGAAAGTGAAGAAATAATGCACTTATTATCACAAAGGTTGGCATCCAGATAGTGCATGAATGAATAAAACCCTTTACATGATGGCATAAATCCTTGATAATAACAACATTCCCCTACTAGAAGGTGCAACAAATAAAGAGGGAGCTTCAAGCTTAGAGAACAAGAAAAGATGCAATGCTTTGGTTGTTGGATATCCATGCTCTTCTTCATTCATCATAGATTTAGGTGCCTCAAGGATCATGGCTTCCATGCATGATTCCTTCTCAACCCTACATCCTTATAGTGGTACATCCATCCTCATGGGTGATGACTCAGAGATCCCAACCAAAGGGATTGGTCGGACAGATCTAGACAATGGGTAGTTCAACAATGTGCTATATCTCCCTAGTATTGCAGAAACCCTACTCTCTATATATCAAATGACACATAGTCTCATCCAAGAGACTAAAATTTACCCCAACTGTTGTATATATCTCAAAAATGTCTATAGGCCAAGTTGTAGTTGTGGGTTTTGCTATCCATGATTCAAGATGTAAAAGTTCTCTCACTTCCTACCTTGCTCCCAAGGGAATGTGCTCCTATCGCATGCCAATGAGACCAGAAAAATGTGGCATGAGATATTTGGGAGTATTAATTAAAGTTACCTTCAAGCACTAACCAAGTAAATCATGGTTGAATGGATTCCTAGCATCAAGTTTTTCAAAGGAACTTGCAAAGGGTGCATAGTGGGGAAACATGTTGAGAGCAAATATGGAAAAAGAAAGGAAAGGAGGGAAATCCAAGTGATTGATATGATCCATTCATATTTTATAGGGCGTCTTCCCACAACTCCATAAGGAAATTAAAGGTACTGTTGGGTGTATTTTCATAGATGATTTCTCAAGGTATTGTTAGGTGTATTTTCTCAAGTAAAAATATGAATTTTTTGAGACTTTCAGAGTGTTCAAGGATTTAGTTGAGAACATGAGTGGAAATCAAGTCAAGGATATTAATAGGACTGAAAATTGAAAGGAGTATTTCAACAAGAACTTGCAGCATCTCTGTGAGTAATGTGGCATTGTTATGCAGCATTCGGTGCCCTACACACCACAACAAAATGGTGTTGTAGAGCGCAAGAATAGAGCTCTCAGGGAGATGGATACATGCATGATGGAGGATAAGTATTTGTATCCTAATATATGGGATGAATCCATAAACACTGATCCTTATTTTTAGAATAGATTTCCACACAAATAATTTCAAGATAAAACTCCATTTGAGGCTTGGAGTGGTCACAAGACAAATGTTTCTCATTTCAGGGTTTTTGGCTGAAAGGATTTTGATAGAATTCCTCCCGATAAGAGAAAGGCATTGAAACCTAAAATAAATGAGTACCTAATGGTTGGATGTTATAAATATGAAAATGGATACAATCTCTTTGATCCCTCATCTCATAAAACATTCATTGAAATAATTGTACAATTCGAACAAAAGCTCATGAAGGAGACTGAATTAGTCAAGGGGGAATGCTCACATCCTCCACTCAATGATAATGTGAGTGATGATTTTTTATATGATTTTTTTTTAGTCTGATATTAAATATGATGTTTATGACATGCATTAATATCATGAATCACTCATAAGGCCAAAGTGGGATGATAAAACCATATAAGTAGCTGGTGATCTTGCTAGAGATCTACTAGACTCTAGAAAAACTAGATGTCAATTTAATAATGCTTTCTCTACTTATGAATTGAATGTTTCAGAGATATTATTTATGATGGTTGTATATTATCCTCATACATATCAGGAAGCATCACTTTACCCAATATGGAAAAAACCATGCAATAAGAGTTCATGTCTTTGCATGATAGTGAAACTTGGGAGTTGGTTCCTATACTTTCTAAGAGGAAACCAGTGCAATGTAAGTGGGTTTATAGGAACAACATGGTTTTTCATGGTTCTGATATTAAGTATAAGTCCAGGTTTGTTTCCAAAGGCTTCTTTCGAGTCCAAGGAGTAGACTATATAGATACATTTGCACCAATTGCAAAGATGGACTCTATCAGGCTAGTTTTTCCCATGGTTGCATATAAATGATTGGAGGTTCACCACCTGGATGTGAAGAGTGATTTTATTCATTGTGAAATTCACGAGGAGATTTATATGCAGCATATTGAAAGTTTCATTAATGATCCTTCATTTTTTTCAAGTTAAATAAGTCTCTCTATGGCGTGAAGCAAGTCCTTGAGGCTTGGTATGCCAATATGGACAATTTTATGCTATCATGGGGTTTAGAAAGATGAAAATATGATCTTGATGTATATGTGTAGAATTTAGGTGATTCATTGAAGGTCATAGTACTGTATGTTGACGATATTTTAATCACTTGAATTTTCATTCATGATATAGGTTCAATTAAGTCTTCACTGTATAGCAAGTTTTCAATGATTGAAATTTGGAAGGACCTTTGAATGGAGGATTGATTGGGCTCGATGGAGGATCTATTGGTCAAGTGCGATTGGGCATACCTAAAAGAAAAACCTAAGAATGTAATACCTAATGCTTTCATGAAACAATTTTTTTTATCAAGCCTAAATTCAACAGCTATGAATCATGTCGTCCCCAAATTCTCAATCCAAAGTGATCAAACAAAAGCCCCAATTTTAGGTGGATTATGGATAGTGCCTCCAATGTATATTGAGTTTATCATGCAATTCAAAGTTATCAAACAAAAGCCCCAATTTTAAGTGGATTATGGATAGTCACTCCAATCTATATCGAGTTTTTCAGAGCTATCGAAAAGCTTAAGTATTTATTAGTCTACTAGAAGGAAGAACTTAAAATTCTCCAACGAATATCACTACAAGTTGGGTGTCTAGTGTCTACCATAGTCAACATGGAAGACGAATCATAAACACACTTTTGAGAGGTTTGCCACAGCGAGGTTTTTGAAACCATGTTCTTTGCTAGCTTCTGCACTCCTAGTCCCTCATTCGTGAATGTCCGTCGAGGATTCCCTTGTTTAGATATATTGGTAGACACTTTTTGCTTCTTTTTTCCATTATTAGAAGACTGACAGGAAAATAGAGGGGTCAGAGTCTACAACATTTGCAATGTCGGTTGTTAAATATTTTATATTTTCAACCTTTGGATTTCATTAAGGAAATTGGAATAATTCAAACATTTGTATTAAATTATTTTTCTTTCATTGAACCTAATGTTTACAATCCATGACAAATAAAGAGCATTGACATATTTGGAACTCAAATACCAGGCTCATTCTGCTTGCTCCTCTGCCCAAACAAAGTTGTGGTCCTATCCTATGAAAAGTATACATTATTTTGTTTCTGATTTCATTTATATATTGGGTTTTTTAAGGTTACATCTATTAAGTATTCGAGACTTTGCCTAGCAGATGCGGGATCGCATAATACATTACAAATTTCAAACAACATTTTGGATGGAGAAGTTTTAAACCCTTATATTTATAACATTAGAAGGAACTCCAACAAGCAACACATTTAACATTTATCCATATATATAATGTTACATAAGTAATGTTATACATACCTGTAAATTCACGACAACAAAGTCGATAGCTTAGCTCTGCAAAATCTACTGGAGGAAATAGAAATTAGAGAGACATTGAAACATGGAATTAGAGAGTTGAGAGTCTGAGTCCCAACCTCTGGCTGTTCTATACTTGTAAACTTGGGATAATGTTTTCTTCTCCCATAGAATTCTCCAATCTATTCATGTTCAGGGAAGCTCAAACTAACCTACCCAACATTCTACATTTGCTTCTCTTGCTCCTACTTGTGATGTAGGTGGCACCTTCGAGTTGTGCACCGCAGAAGAAATGAGGAATTAGAATACGCATCTGTTTCCTTCTATGGAAAGATGATTGAAAGCAACACCATCTCAATTCCCCAATATCTCGGCGCTCCTTAGTTGGTTTACCTTTCCCGAGTTAGGTGAGCACATGTTTGTGTATTTCACATGATTACATAAAAAATCATTTTATAATTGCCACTACATAACATACATATATCTGTACAGGTGAGGGAAAACTAGGTATTATTTTTGAGAGCTGTGCGGAGACTTTGATAGATCATTCTTCATTTCGAGGGCGCAAATCACAGATCCCATGGGAGGAAGATGAAGAAGAAGAGGACTCAAGTCAAAAGGTGAGGGGATACGTAATAACGATATTGGCAGGAGAATCCCACTAGTGGTATAGTGATGGCAACAAGCCTCTCCAAATTGTAGCCATTGCTGACGCAACCAGCTTTCATAATCATTTCAAGCGTAGGAGTTACTGCGACAAATTAAGTAATGATAATCTTTAGTTAGGTATATGACAAATTCTTTTGTTTCATTTAGAGCTCACTATATGCATATTGTACAACCCTTCTCTCTGGTTGGCACTCTATTGAAGTTTCCTTTGTCTCTACTACCTAACCATCTTCCTTCCATGAGTTCTAGTTTCTTTTATCTCTATTTCCTAACGCTTTTCCTCTAATGAGAAGGGCCGAATAAGCTAACTAGGTGGACCCTAAGAGATTGGGAGTGTTGATTCAAATGATTCTAACACTAGTAAATGAATGGAAATTGGAATAAATATTTGAATCATGGACTAAATAGTATAGGATATAATTCATGAACACAAGCAAAGGGCGACGAGTTGCTAACCTACTACTATATTTGTCATCCCAGTCCTGTCTTGTGGTGGTTATAGAAATGTCTCACAATGGGTGAAACCCTGGTCTGTCAACCTACAGGCCCATTGGACCAGGTTAGGCTCTAATCCTACAAAGATTGCTCAATGCATTTTAAATTACAACTTGTAAGTTGTAACAAGAAAACAACACCATTAGTTTTTCCTTAGTGAGACTTGACAATGGAGGGTTGTCAAATCAATTCACCATCCATAGATATGAATCATATGAGCATTTAATTCAACATCATATACTCAAATAATCAAGTGACTTGTAAGCTGTGAGATGACATGATTGGGTGAACTAGAAGATGCGAGATGGAAAACCAAGTAGGCAAGCTCGCATTCTCTCACACCAAGATTTACTGAAGTTGGTGAATCAGTAATGCATGCCAATGCCATTAAATACTTTAAAGGTGAACATTGAATCCCTAGTCACAGTCCCTACTCATCAAGTTGAACTTTGCACTGGATAGCACAGTGGCCCGCCCTATCCACTGGTTCCCAAATCCTCATCAATGATAGGACTATTTGAGGGCACTTGAGGGAAAATTTTGTAGCTTCCCTTGTGTTGCAAATTTTCCTAGTCTTACTCAATTTCATTATTGATGGACTGGAAATTAAACTATTTTTTTGGCATGATAAAATTTCTTGTGGCCTTATGAAGGATAAAATGGTCTTTGAAGGGCTCTGAATGCTTCATATTTAAAGCCTGCTAGCAAGGGGAAGAATATGGCATCACGGGTTACAACATCCAAGAGGGTGTTTCACTTGTGGATGACGCCTTCTGCTCACAGGATTCATGCCCATTTTTCAAATAAGCTATGAAGATCCGGAGGAAGATTTGTATTTTATGTTATCATGGGCTTCATGCTCCTCTTCCTCTTCATGGAAGGAGACCTCAAGAATGCCCGACAAGGATATGTTGGGTAGGATAGCGGTAGGAGGATATGGTTACGGGGATGTTTGGGAAAGTATAGCGGTAGGAGTAGGGGATTGTCTATGCTTTATATGGTACATGAGTGAGTCGATAGATGTGGTTGCTTACCATATAATTGAAGATACATGGAGTTTTCTTCCCAACCACATTTTAGGTCACAACAAAAGTGCATTGTTGTACCAGTGTGAGTCGCCAATAAAGTTTGATGAAGATATAACACCTAGTATGCATGTCTGTGAGTTGATATAATGCCTTGGGAGTTTATATTACTACTCTTAGCTAGAAGTAAAACAAAACAATGAAGATAACAAACTGTATTTACTTACTCTCAACTGAAACTGATCATTCTTTAGTCGGTGTATTTACTAACTCTCAATTGAAACCCGTCATTCTTTCATCGGTATTTAGGTGTTCAGGTTTGAATTTTATATTACTGTAACGTATAGTTATTACTAATCTACAAATTTTGTAGTGCTTCTACACATTTGGTATCATTATGATAGGCTAATATCATACCAGTTGACTGTGTGACCAGTGTAACTGGATATCGATGCATAAGCAGATCTTTTTCACCGTTTTTATGTATTTTGGTAGAACATTTTAAATTTTGTTTTTTTATGTAATTCATATATGAAATACATGTCATACATGAAATACAGGTCAAATAGGAATATAATTAAAGGCAGAATCATTATAAATTTATTTGGTGGTGGTTTTGAATTTTGATTATATGTAATTTTGGATAGATTTTATTATTTATGATTTAATGGATGTTTCATTGTGATATTTGATGTTGATGATTGATCTGTATAGGTTCTTTTATAAACATTTTTTAACAGCCATCTAGTGCCCTCATAAACCTTATGGTAAACCTTTTTTTACAACAAGCTATGTATTAGTTTCTTTTATAAACTTTTTTTTACAGCCATCGAGTGCCCTCATAAACCTTATGGTAAACCTTTTTTTACAACAAGTTGTACTTAGTGGTTTCTTATCAAGTGAGCCTGGTGAACCAGACAAGGATAACTTGTTTGGACTTCAGAAGACCTTTGGAAGTACTTCTGGGAAGTGCTTGTTGTACTATATCACATGTTCATACCCCATGGGGGAATTGTAATAAATGTTCTAGCATGATAGTGTCTATAAAATACTCGGTCTCTTAGACTTTATTTGTCAATCCGATCAGCCCAGGGTGTTTTCTCCCTTGGTTATTATTGGTTGTTGAATAAACGACTAATAATTTCTGAGTTTTTCACTCCATACCTCCAAAGTTGGGGTGGTCGGCTTGGCATTTAGGCCTATTGAGGTTATTAGAGTCTATGTGTCAATGTATAAACATGCTAGACATCATGGTCAAGTCATATGAACATGTCTAAGTCCCCCTAGGTTTTTTCAATTTTTCAATTTTTCATTTTTTTAGTGTTTTTTATTAAAATTTAATTTTTCCAAAACTTAGGCTATTTTTTAATAGTTTAATTGGAAAAATTGATTTTGTAATAAAAGTGGGCCAAATAATCAGTTTCAGTCATGTAGGTGCTCATTTTCAAGCTAAGAGCACCATGTAAACCCATGGACCCATTATTTCCTAGTTTTGAGTGATTTTCCATCACTCAGGTCAAAAAGCCCCAAAAAATCATTTATTGATTATTTTAATTAATAGATTTATGAATAATGGAGAAAATCCAAAATCATAGATCAATGGATTCTCAGTCAATTTGATTGAAATCAGTCAGATCTGAAGCAAATTCACTGGATCTACCAAATCCTTAATTGAAGGAGGTGATCAAATCAGATCCAGAGTTGATCTTCAACATCCTTTCTGGGGAATTTTTCCCTCCCTCTCTCCTCCACACATTTTTGGCTCATCTAGATGAGTTTTGGTGGATGCTTCAGTCAACAGGTTGAGGTGTTAGTTAGATCAGCCCCCCGATTGACAGTTGCACTCAGTGAGACTCAGATCTAGCTCAGCTATACATAGATCAGGCATTGATGGACTCTCCTTCAGCTGATTTGATGTGTCTCCTTGGGATTTGCACCCCCCCGGGCTGGATCTCCTAATTTTTGTATATATCCAAGCACAGCTCCCTCTTCCAAGCTAGTTAGAACTGGGATTGAGGTGTTGCTGCTATTGTACTGTTTTTAGTGTTCATTTGAAATAAAGAGAATCTTTGGAGGAAAGACGGTGTTGTGCCATTGTATGTGTGGATGATCATTACCATTTGTTTACGGAGGTAACCTGTATCTGTGTTCATGATTTGCTAATTGCTTGTAGATCCGTTGTTAAGATTGATAATAAGCTTATTATAATCTTGATAGGAAAGGTGCTTTTCAATAAGTTTATTTGCCATCTCTTTCCTTTTATGCATGTTTAGAGATCTAGATTCATCATTTTCTATAAGCTTATATGCATGTTATTCTGAATCTCTATGTATGTACTAATTGGATATCACAAGTTTTTTGGCAAGTTTCTTGATTTCAGCTGAGCTGCAGGTTCCTACATTGGAGAGGATGTTGATCTAGTTTGCTTCTTCACTCTCTCCAAAACCTTCCAAAGGCATAGTCCCTCGAAATTCCACCTGAAATCTCCACTGTGGATCTTCAAGGAAACCAGCATTTCTCTCCTCCTCTTCCTCCCTCAAAATCAACTCTTTTACCCAGTTACTTTGTTCATAGCTTTGATTTTAGCTAGATATATCACCATAAAATTAATTTCAACATAGATATACCCTCTCAAATCCCATAGTCTAGATATTTCTCTTAAAAGGTTTCATAATCTTTCTAGATCTAGCTTTAGGGAAATCGTCCTTTTTTGCATGTAATTTTAAAGAAAATTTGTATCTTCCATGCATTTGTTCTGTTTGTTGTACGTTAAAATTTCATATTCTGCAATAAAAGTGCACATATTATTGGCTGCCCAAAAGGAAATCCTGCTTTCCTTGGTTCATGTTTTCCCCTTTTAACTAGTTTTCAGCTTACCCTTTTTTTGGTTAAAAATGAGCTGACCCAAAGGTACTTTCAGAGTGATTTTGGGAATACTTCAGTCTCTTATTATTGCTGTATTTTAGCAGCTTTTTACAGAAAATAAATGAATCTTTTGTTTGGAAGTGGCCTCAAAAGCGTTCAAATCCCCCCAGGGGTCTCCCATTTGACTAAAACCTTTAATTTTCGCACTTTGTAAGCTCTTGATTTCATTCCATATAAGTATCAAGAGAAATTATATCAGTTCTTTGATATTGTAACCGCTGTTAATAAAAATATTTTTTGAATAGGCTCTTTCGAGCCCATTCCCCATCCCCCCTGGGGGGATTTGCGTCGGTGTCCTTTTTTGGTGCTTTTTGCTCATTTCTTTTCAAACTAGTATCGATATAATATAAAGGGTAGTATACTTTATTTCATTAGCAATTTCATATTTCATATTTTTTATTTCAAATTAATCGTAATACTTACCCCACGACTTCCCGATTGACCCGAAAGGGGAAAAAGATTCGTGGTAGGACTAATTAGGAAACTAGAATTGTGTATCTGTTTATTTTTATATCATTTGTTTTTAATATATTATAAAATTAACCCCTCCTCTATTCCTCGATTGAGATCCACTTGGATCGAAAGAGGTTCCTGGAGGGTTTTCTTTTAAACAAGAACACCCATTGTAAAATTTACTAAAATTGACAAGACTCTAGTGTGTATGCTCTACACTTAGCTGCGGTTCATCTGATCAGTCAAGATATATCAAAATCACTTGAGTGACTTGTATAATTAGGACTCACTCTCCCAAATTAACAAACCAACAGGTGAAAATCCAACACCTAGATCAAACCATCACGGTGGCAAAATACCCATAGGAAGTGGGAAATTCTGAAAAGTGACCTCGGGGCATCGATCTCTATCACACCCTAATGGGTGCATTATGAAAAATATCCCCAGAGACTCCGTTCAGCCCACATATTCCTTGCGGGTAGTCGTGAAGGTTTAGTTTTGGACATATTCCAAGTACTCTTGAGTATATCTGGAGTCCCCTCTTCACCTAATTGTAATCAACTCACACCTCAAATTTAACTTAAAATGTACCAGGAGGAAATAGAAAAACATTCACTCCAAGCACATGCAAGTACATTGATCTTATTTTTTGAATCCATTCTAAGGCACTGGTTATTTTCTTGCTTTATATATATATTGTGTCTCAGCATTATGCTTTCGTGTGTTCATTTTTGTATCTTGCCATCTTTGATTGTCTATAGTTAAATCTTGAACTCCCAAGTAACTCATTCAGTTTAACATCACCTTAGTAAGTAAATTGTCCTTAGTAACATAATAGGGTCTACCCCCCTTGGCTTCATTAGGAGTTGAGCCTAAACGGAGGAGTCAAGAACAAGGTGACAGCCTTGACTTGAGACTTGCCCCCAAGGACACACCAAGTGGCTTGAATATTTCTACCACATGAACCAGGTGTGTGAAAGGCGGCAACACAAGCTATATATGATTGTGGTTCTCATCATTTTCAAATATTTGTACTTTTTCACATAACATTATATGGAGTGATCATGAGCTCTGAATTTTTGAGTTCTTGTAGATTGAGGTAGAAATGGATCCATGTATTCTTACTTATGGCTTCCTACTGGAAATGAAAATAGATCCATGCTTGTTAGTAATATGTGTTTCCATTATTATTAAGGAGGCCTGCAAGGTCTTTTTGCTGATGTTTTGTCATTGCAACCTATTTTTTTACAACTTTGGTCATAGAGGTCATGGTTATTCATTTGATGCCCTTTATTTAGTTTTGTAAGAACTTAGAAGAGGCCATATTGTCAATTGGAAAGTTCATCACAAAATTTATTTATTTTCAGTTTAAATGGCGACAAATTTTGTTTCTATTGTAAGTGGAAGACACGTTTGATTTCTTCTTTGTTCAAATTGGGTACTAGTTTCTCCTTCTTTGGTTCTCTATGTATTATATTTCTCACACAAGCATTGTTTTGACCTACCAAAAGGTCTATCTATGGGTGTAGCTAAGAAGTTAGAAACTAACATGGTTGCTTGGGCTTTGATGGATTCTAATTATTTTTTAACCATGGTAGTTTTTTTTATAACATTTTATGGGCTAGTAATAGATATCATTATATGTCATGACTTATATAAAGTATTATAAGTTTTTTTGTCGTGTGCTTGAGTATAGTGTCAAGGTTTTGCTTTTCTTTTCCCTTGTTTTATAGCCACACTCTCTAGCTAGGGGATCACATAATTTTTAAGTGGATATAAATGCAATTGCTAAGTTTAGTAGTATAGAAATTCAATCTTGATTCTAATTATTTTCATCGTGATTGGTTTCTCAATATTGTTGTTCTTCTTATAAAAAATAATCATCATAATAGACCATCCATGAAACTTCCTATATTAATGATTATTACAAAACAAATTATCACCCTTCCAATAGTTCATGAGTGGCAGTGCTAAGATTCACAACTATTCTGAATATGCACCATCCAATGTCACCACAATTCACTCACCTCTTTCTTTAGGCCTTCTCTTTTTTCAGAGTGGCTTCTTAAAATAAGAGAAAGTATCCTTGGAAAATATAACAATGATAAAAACTGTACTTATTAAGGAGTTCCTTATGGAGTAACCCAAATATTGGATAAAATCTTAATGAATAAGAGGTTAGAAGAAATATGATTTGGTTCTATATATATCAGTGATTTCCAATATAAAACTAGCATAGATAGATTTGCTAGCAGATATGGTTTGTGTTGTGTCTCTCTAAACCCAAATGATTCATCAATATTGTTTCTCAATGTTAGAATCTTGGTTAGGTAAAGTAATGGAATTGGGACCATTATAGCATTAACATACATGAAACATCAAAACCAAAGTTCTTATTCACTAGTAGAACCAATAAATGAATTAGTTGCACTTACTTAAATTCTTGGAGTAGCATCTGCTTTGTGCACCTATGCAAACCTTTTTTGATTTATATGAAGAAGAGATCCTATTCTTCTTTGGTAAGAAATTCCCTTGAATTTATTATTGTACACTCTCTTTACTTATTCAAGAGAAATATTTTTCCCTAGGATCTTTGGGATTTCCTTAGCTTTAATGGGTCTCTCCTTGACTAGATTCATATTCTGCTTAAGTGAAATTGATGTCAATTTTGGAATAAATTGTTGCATACCTATAAATTACCTTATTTTCTTGGTTTTTCAATTGTTCTCATTCTAATTTTTATCACTTGTATTTTCATCATGAAAATGTTCACATGCTCCAAATAAGTAAGGAGATTTAGCTAACATATTTGTGGGTTCCAATAAAGTTGGAATTCTTGAATTAGCTCAAGGACTATTGTTGAAATTTTGTATTTTCATCATGAAAATGTTCACATGCTCCAAATAAGTAAGGAGATTTAGCTACCATATTTGTGGGTTCCAATAAAGTTGGAATTCTTGAATTAGCTCAAGGACTATTGTTGACATTTCTAGAAGGAAACTTGTTTTGTATTTTTTCAACACAAAACAATTTGATTCAATAGAGTGGTTGTGTGGAAAGTAAATTAAATTATTAACCTCTCCATTTCTTCAAACATAAGATTGTTGGGACTTTTAGGAGATTCATATACACAAACTAAACTTGCCTTGGTATTTTGCTCAACCTCATCCCTTGGAGGATGTAAGATATCAAACTTCTTTCATTCCCTCCAAATTTCTTCTAAACCATTCATATTTTTCTTAGATACTTATAAGGTTTTAGGATTAGCCAAGTTGAGAAGAAAGAGAAAATATCATTGGAATGCATTCATGTTATACATCAAAATGACAACATCTTTGGGATTGAGAGTATGAAGAATGTTCTTCACAATCTTCTCAAATCTATTATGAAATTATTCAAAAGTTAGCATTTTTTTAGGTTTAGATTTTCTCAGAATAAGGACTTTATGAAATGATTTCTCACAAAAATTTCCATTCATGCCATAGAAATTGGACTTTGGTCTAGTAACATGCCCAAATTGTTATGAAACAATATTCAAGTGTTGTTTGGAAACATGACTAGTTTCCACATAAATTAACACCCTTTTAATAGGTCATGAGTTGCAATGCGAAGAGATTTTCAACTATATAGGAGATGCACCCACTGTAAACACAACGCACTTTCCTCTCTCTTTAGGCCTTCTTTTTTGGACATGGGAGGATCACCAAAATGATATAGAAGTAGCTATAAAAATTTAACATTGAGAACAACTATACTTCTAACAAAACCCTCCTACCGGATGAGTCAACCACTTACTTATGGAGTCAACAAGATATTTGATAAAAAATCAAATACTACGAGGTTAAAAGAAATATGATTTGGTGCTATAGAGATGGATGAAATGAAGTATAAAACCAACATGAATAAATTACATTAAGACTTGAATCAAACACTTGAAATATCATTAATAGATATCTCTTACTTCTCACCAATGGATGTTGAACTTGTAGCATCTTAGTTTAACTTAGGTTGGGCAATGTCTACTTTATGTATGGATATGTAAATAACTTCATATTTGTACTAGCCTACAAAATTGATGGATAACTTGATTTGGAACTTCAAAACCCCACTAACGTACCAAACAATGCTTGGAGATGAAGTATATTTTTTTTCCAACCTGCTAGGGCTTGTTCTTTGTAAAAAATGGGTCTTCCAAGTTAGTACACTAGTACTAATTCAGAGTTGTACCTCCTACAAAACACACCTTTTCTGGATTTGTTAACTTTTTATGGATTTTTCAGTAAGAAACAATAGAGCTAATGTCTTCTCCCAAAATTTGGCAATTCAACATTTGAATGAATTAGGGAAAGACTAAGGAGATTTTGGGGCCCAAAAGGAGAATGATTGGCTCCAAGAGAATCAATAAATTCTCAAGGAACTCAAGGACTATTTGTTGGTTGCACAAAATCAACAAAAGATGTATGTAGATAAGCACATGACATAGTGAACTTTCCAAGAGGGTGACTTGGTGTACTTGTGGTTGTAGCCATTTAGGAAATCGTACTTGAAAGAAAAGGGGGACAGAAATTTGTAGGCATGGTTCTACGGAACATATAGATTTGTGATGAGGATTGGTGATTTTACTTATGAGTTGAAGTTGCCACAAAAATTAAGATACACAATGTGTTCCATGTGTCTTTTCTCAAGAAGTCAGTTGGGAAGAAAGTGTAAAATTCAAAGGAGATTCCTCCACTTGATGATGAAGGAAACTTGGTACTTGTTCCAAAGAGTATTTTTTAGGTTCTATAGAAGAGTTTGATAAGATGAACCATGAAGGGTTATTTTGAGTAGCTGAATGGTTCTCCTAGTGAAGATGCAACATGGGAAGGCAGATTAATTTTGCAGCATCCATGATTGTAGTTGCTCAAGCATAAGAAATATTTGGAGGGGAAGACAATAATGTCCCACCTTGGAGACATATGGATCCATCCCCTAACCCATTATATTTCCATAGGTTTGAGTGGTAATTTCAGTTAATTTGGGAATTGAAATTTATATAAGGTTTCCTTAACAAAATTGATAAAAATCCCTAAGGAAGGAGTTTTTCCAAATGTTGGTAGTCAAAATTCAATTATGGTGGAAAATGGTCAATAAGAAGACAAGGGAGGATAATATAGTGTTTTAATAGTTAAAGAGGAATTAAGGGAGGTTTTCAATCAACTCGTATGTTTATCCCATGAAATGGGGTTTTTTCCTTAAAACATGGAGAGAATGTGGAGAAACCATGAAGGAAGTGGATGAACCTAACCAACCATCCTAAAAAAGGGTAAGACGTGGTCAAGATGGTTATAGGGAACATTCGTTAATATAGTGTAGCAATTATGTGTTATATTTTTATCATTTAATCAATATGACCTAGGATATTGTTTGAGAGACTAACATGCACAAAAATAATCATAAGAGACAAAAGACACAAAGAGTTTTCATTAGGGAAACCATAAAGGAGAAAACCCTATAACTTCCTCAGAGATAGAATGAGCACCAATAGAAAAAGTAAAACAAAAAAAAAATGATGATCTATGACAGTTGTTCTCTCTCTCACTTGTACGAGATCCTCTTTTCTCACTCATGTGCTACAGTTGAGTGAGTTTGTGTGTTAGAAATAGAGAGTCTCGCTCTCTATTTATACTTGTTTTCCACTTGAATTTTACTCTTACAGGGCCGACCTTACTAGGGGAGTCTAATTACCCTAATACCCCTCAAGTCTGGGGAATATTTCTTGACTTACAACAAAGGGTTAAACTCAACTCAATTATGGGATTTCCACAACTTACAATGGAGGGTTAACCTCAATGAATTTACATGAATTTATTATATTAAAGACTCTCTCGATCGAAGGAACAAACATCTCCATCAGGGTATAATGAAATACAATAATAAATATACAAGTGAATACATTCCAAAGTTACAAATACCTAAACACTCCCTGTTTACTAGGAAGGTATTCTCTTGAAACAGGTCATGAGCACAAGTCTTCATTACTAGATCGTCATCAAAGCTAGATCATCATCAATCTGGATCATCATTATCATCACTACTACCGATATCTTGAGAAAATGGTGTTATTTCTCAATTCTACTCGTCATAGGAAGTTCTATAGAGCCATCCCTTTTTCATGGTAGTTGTAGGCCTAGCCTCCATGTAGGTATTCACCTTCTTTAGTGCTTATATCCATCGGCATGGTAGGACACACCTACCACCATCCAAAAAAGGCTCTGCAATTACATTCACTAGCATGGTAGGACATAGCTACTACCATCCGTGGAAAGGATCTGCACTTATATCTGACCATGGGAGGACCAACCTCCCACCATGTCAGAAAGGCACAACACTTACATCTGAACATGGGAGGAACCAATCCTTCCACCATGTTATAAAGGCACAACACTTACATATGACCATGGGAGGAACCAATCTTTCCACCATGTTAGGAAGGAACAACACATACATATGACCATGGGAGGAACCAATCCTGCCACCATGTTGTTAGATTTTTATCATTTAAGCAATATGATCTAGGATATTATCTAAGAGAATAACATGCATACCAATAATCACAAGAGATAAGAAACACAAATAATTTTACTCGGGGAAACCATAAAGGAGAAAACCCCGCAACTTCCTCAGATATAGAATGACCACCAATGGAAGCAGTAAAAGCCAAAGACAAAAATATGATATCCAACAACTGTTCTCTCTCTCACTTGTGTGAGCACTTCGTCTTTCACTGATGCACCCCAATTGAGTGAGTGTGTATATAGAAATGAGGAGAGCCTCATTTCTATTTATATTCTTTCGTTCACTTGATTTCCACTCCAACAAGTTGGCCCCACTAAACTTTACAATTACTTACCACATCCGACTCCTATAGGAGACTCTAATAACCCTAGTGCCCCACAATTGTGGGGACTTTACCCCCTGATCAACAAGGAGGGTTACCCTCTATGAATTTACATGACTTAATTACATTAATGATTCTCCTGATAGGAACATTGAGGACCAATAAAATACAATATATGAAATATACAAGTGAATACATTCTAAAGTTACAATTACATCAACACTCCCTCTTAACTAGGAAGGTATTCTCTTGACACAAATCATTAGCACAATTCTTCATCACTGGATCATCATTGGATCATCATCACTGGATCATCATCATCACTACTTCTGCTATCTCGAACAAATAGTGCTATCTCTCAATTCTACTCATCACAGGAATTTCTACAGAGCCAACCCTTTTTCATGTTGGTTGTAGGCCTAGCCTCCATGTAGGTATTCATCTTCTTCAACACTTATATCTCAACATGGGAGGAACACATCCCGCAATCATTTCAGAAAGTCCCAACACTCACATCTGACCATGGGAGGCCCAACTTTCCACCATGTCAGAATGGCCTAGCACTTATATCTGACCGTGGGAGGAACACATCTCACAACCATGTAGGAAAGGGTCAGCACTTTATCCAACCATGGGAGGAACACATCCCACAACCATGCTGAAAAGGCTCAGTACTTCTATTTGACCATCGAAGGAACACATCCCACAACCATGTCAGAAAGTCTCTACACTAACATCTGACTGTGGGAGGAACACATCCTGCAACCATGTCAGAAAAGATCTGCACTTACATATGACCATGGGAGGAACACATCCCACAACCATGTCAAAAATTCCTAGCACTTACATCTGACCATGGGGAGTAACCAATCCTACCATCATTTCAAAAAGGCCTTGCACTTATATCTAACCATGGGAGGCCTAGCCTACCACCATGTCAGAAAGGAACTACACTTATATCTGACCATGGGAGGCCTGACCTACCACCATGTCAGAAAGGCACATAGACTCATCACTTCCCCTTGGAATGAAACTCTATCTAGAGAACACCAAGCTTCTCTCTGAAGTACTAAAACTTCACTTTGACCATTTTTAGCATAGAATCATATCAAGGCTAATTACATCCAAGGATAACCTATGAGATTCACCGGGACTCGCTATATTTGAGGATAACCTACAAGATCATTTACGTCTAAGCATCCTATGAGCTTTTCTAGCATTTCTTCTCAGACAACCTATCTCACTGGCTATGCGAGAACTCCCTCTTTCAAGAGATCTCAATCTAGATCACATACTAGAGCTTCAATGCTCCTCTCTGCATCATACAAAAATTCAAGTCATATCAATAAAATAAAAACTTTCTTTGCATAATTTGTTCATGAAATTATTCAATAAACTTTACTAGAAAGAGTAGTTCTTTTTTTATATAGAAGTAATATTGTATATATCTTTATTATTTAATAATTGTTTATAGAGTAGAGTAGTGTATTTTTTATACTCTCATCTAGTATTATGTTCTGGTTCAATTACCTTAATATGTGAATTCTTAGGATTTTGACTTGGTTTTTCATTTTGAAAGATCTTTCCATATTTTGTTTGTTAAAATATTTCCACGACACCATAGGAATCCCTCTACCTTCGCATATATTTTGTGTCAACTCTAAGCCTACCAATCCCGGTCAATAATTAAATATTAGGTGAATTAATCAAGATGATATAACACCCAACGTCTAGGTGCCATTTTCAGGTATTTTTTTTGTCAGGTAGACTATATAGGATTCTTTATGAAGTTTAGTAATAGGCTGGTGGTGGGGGAGCGGTAAGACGAGAGGTAAGAACCCACGCATCTGTTATAACAGGCACTCCCAAATATAGCAATAGTAGTAGCATAGGTTTTTCTTTAGTTTTAGTTTTTCATGAGCATACTTATAGATCCTCAGGGTAGATTTGTTAAGACAGGAAAAATTATTGAAATTCCTACTAACTTTTACAGGGGATGTAATACCCAAACTACTAACTCAGCAGAAAGGTATCGAAATACACCTGTTGGAAGTAGTTCTACCTGGAAACCTAAGGAGAAATTCTTAGGAGATGTTATTGGGGAAGCCATATAAGGAGAATTAACCTTGGCAGGAGGTCCTAACAACGTCATTCTTGAGGAAGTTCAAGAGGATCAGCCATTAGGAAACTCTAACCCTCCATTAGTCTTGAATCCAAATAATACAACTTTTTCACTAGTAGGAGATCCGAATTTCATTGACTTTGTTGATCCTGACCAAGTAAAATATCTCTTTGGAAATCTCGTAGATACATTTATCTCACAAATTGAAACATCCATAGTAGAACCTACTTTCCCTCTAGGATTCAATAAAGCACGGTTAATCAGAGGAAGATCTCTCTCGAAAAAGAACATTGGGACACCCCATTATCACCTCAAAAGGAGCATCCTATGTATATTTATGTTAGAAACCTAGCTTATATGGAGAGATGGGGAGAGAACGAAGATC
Source organism: Pseudotsuga menziesii (assembly GCA_001517045.1). Classification (NCBI taxonomy): domain Eukaryota; kingdom Viridiplantae; phylum Streptophyta; class Pinopsida; order Pinales; family Pinaceae; genus Pseudotsuga; species Pseudotsuga menziesii. The sequence continues at coordinate 169,244 of LPNX010399301.1, read as the reverse complement.
ATGATGAAGTTAGAAATGATGAAGAAGAAGGGGAAAATCGAATTGAGGCTACCTTCAGGTTTCCTATTTTAGACACTATACAGGATTTAACTATGAAAAAAATCCCTCCTTCCTCCTTACCTACTTTCTATGGAAAAGTAATGAGGAACCAAACACATTCATGTTTGAGTTCGATATCGTTTGTAGGAGCTATGATTATCTACAAGATGCTCACAAACTAAAACTCTTTCCCGCTACACTAAAAGATTTTCCCTTGAGATGGTTCATGGGATTAGGCGAATCCACTATCATGACTTGGGATGATATGAAAACCTCATTTTTGTGAAAATATCAAGAGTATTGCAAACCTAAGGACTCTTGACATGATATATCCAAGATACAACAAATTGAAGACAAAATCCTAGAGGATTATCTCGAAAGTTTTGTTTATACATTACATAAATCAAAATATAGTGACCTTAGAGAACATGTAGTATGTACACTTTTCCTTCAAGGGATCTCTGAGGACTTGATAGAAAGTATTAATCTCATGGAAGTTGGAAATATTTCTCATAAAACCTTTTCACAAATCGGTGATATGTGTAAAAATTATTCTAGAAGTAGGGGGGAAGTTGGAAAAAACCTTCGAGATCCTTATAGTAGAAATGTAAGAGGGCACATTCCCAGTTCAGGTGGAGTTACAAGGATAGAGTTAGGAAACGTATTGGATAATTTCAAGACTAATATCTTAGGAGAAATGGGTTCTCAACTCGATGCTTTACAAGCCAATAAAAGGAAGGATGAAGAATGAGCAACAATGAGAATTTTTTTTCCAATATGTAGGACCAAATATCCCCAAAGGGAATGTCCATTAAACAACATCTCCATATGCCACATCTATACAGAGTAACATCCAACAGACAATTGCCCGTCATTTCCTGGGTTACAAGTCATCTATAAGAGTGGGGATGTAGGTGAAACATCTAGGATGCCTCCTTGCAAACCTAGAGACCAACCAACATACCGGAATTTTCCACCACAACCCCCACTCTATTCTCCTCCATGCCAACCAACTCAACAATGGAACACCTCAAGTTGGAAGAATTGGCCACCTCAGTACCCTCCTCCTTAATTTACGCAGCAACAACATTGGTCACAAGGGTGGATAGGAAAACCATACCCTTAGTCACAACCTATCTCTACACCTAATCATCCTTATCCTTAGCACCAAACAAATTTCCAACAAATTTTCGCTGGATTTGTGCCTCCAGCTCCTCTCATCGCTCAATAACCTCATCACTTACAGAATACAAACCCTCCTCGACCAACATTATTACCTACATAAACAATACCTAACCCAAATAATAAACCAACTCAAGCTCTTAACAGCATTGAGTTGCAAACTCTTCCATCATACCTTATTTCGACTGTACCTATACATGAGATTCAATTACATTCTGGAAGAGTTTTGAATGAAAAACCCAAGTCATTAGTCATCATTCATGAGGAAAATGAAGAATAAGAAGATTCAAATGAACCTATGAATGATGTCATTTTGGAGGATGTGAACATTCCAAAAATTCTAGTGCACACCCATCCTCTGCAAGAACCTATTCAGGAGCAAAGAGTTCCTCTAGTTCTGGAAAGACTAGTGATAGAAAAACCTGGAGTTCATCCTGAGTATGACATTTTGAATGAATTAAAGAATAGATGTGTCGAAATTACTCTATTACAAGCTATCAAAGACATATGAATCTACAGCAAGGTAATCAAGGAAATATTCATTAAACACCGAGGTAAGAAGAAAAAGGACCCTCTAACAATCCATGTTATAGGAGAGATGTCTAAATGTGTGACAGATCAGTCTCGGATTGATAAATATACAAATCCAGAATCCCCAGTTGTGAGTGTAGTTGTAAACAATACTGCCATAGAAAATACATTAATCGATTTAGGATCCTCCATCAACATGATGAACACTACAGTTTTAGAAGTTTTACAGTTGGGACATCTTCTCTGACCTACCCATTCCATCCTAGAACTAGCAGACCGTACCATGGTAAAACCTGGTGGAGTCCTGGATGACATTATTGTATTAGTATCCTCATGGGAATACCCCATAGAATTTATAGTCATAGAATCAAATGACCTTTCTAAAGGGAATCCTATTATCTTGGGAAGAGAATATTTAGCTACTGCAAATGCTTTTATAGGATGTAGGGATGGAGAGATGACTATTTTTGATGGGTGGTCTACACAGAGACTTATTTTATACACCATAGCAGAACCAATAACTAAAAAATCATGGTGGTTAAATTTTTATTTCAGGAATAAGGACTTTGATGGCCTCTTCCTCCCTAGTGATTTCTCCTAGGAACTTCAGGAGCAGACCACTGAGAACATATTAAACCAGTTTGTTTCTTCAACAACTTGTATAGATTTTCCTTAGTCTTTTGCTCAATTCGATCAGATTTTTAGAGATGAGTTCCAAGAGAATATGGATCTCTGAACATTTACAAAGACACCTCATGTCTTCACAATTTAAGAGCATACAGGACCCTATACCATACCTTGTGAAGTTGTTCCTGAAAAATTTCTACATATAAACGCAGGGTTAAGTGAAAACCAACAAGCACAACTACTTGAGATTCTCTAAAAACAAGCTAGATCGTTTGCATGGGAATACACCTATATGAAGAGTATACACCCTGACACTTGTATTCACTATATTTATATGGATCCAAAAATTTCACCTGTAAGGAAGCCTCAGAGGAGGATGAATCCTTCTCTAAAGGATATAGTAAAAGAAGAATCACAAAAACTCCTCAATGCTGGTTTCATCTATCCTATCTCCGATAGTAAATGGGTGTCTCTTCTAGTGGTATTCCCAAATAAATGCACAGGGAAATGGTGCATTTGTGCTAATTTTAGAGAGATAAACAAAGCCACACTTAAAGACTACTTTCCTTTACCTTTTATTAATCAAGTGTTAGATACCTTGTCAGGTAAACAATATTTTTCCTTTCTTGATGGATATAGTGGGTACAACTAGATTTTAATAGCACCTAAATATCAACACAAGACCACTTTTACATGCCCTTGGGGAACATATGCTTATAGAGTTTTTCCATTTGTCTTATGTAATGCACCTACCACTTTTCAGTGAGCAGTCTTAGGAATTTTTTCTGATCTTATACATGACTGTGTGGAGGTATACATGGATGATTTTAGAACCTATGGTAATACCTTTCAAGAGGCTCTTTACAACCTCTAGAAGGTCCTCATTCGATCTCAAGAAACAAATTTATCATTAGTCATGAAAAATGTAAAATGTTACTAACAAAAGGTATTGTTTAAGGACACCATATTTCCTCCTAAGGAATTAAGGTAGATCCTTCTAAGATCTAAGTAATTGTTGGCCTTCCCTCTCCAAAAAATAAAAAAGAGGTAAGAATATTTCTTGGTCATGGAGGATATTACTATCGCTTTATTGAAAATTTCACTAAAATAGATGCATCGATGTTTAAATTGCTTACAAAGGATGTAGAATTCCAATGGATAGAACCTTGTCAAAATGCTTTTGAAATTTTAAAAGATAAAATATAGGTGGCATGAATACTGAGGGGTCCCGATTGGCCCCTTCCTTTTCATGTATCCACTGATGCCTATGATACAGCCATAGGAGGAGTCCTCAGACAAAATAAGGGACAAGCACCTTATGCCATTTATTTTATTAGCAAGAATTTGACTCTTGCAGAACTAAATTACACTGTTAATGAAAATTAATTTTTGGCAGTAGTTTATTCTATTAATAAATTTGTCCATTAAATTACAGGTTATGAAGTTTTTGTGCATACCAATAACTCTACCATTATATTTTTAATGAATAAACCAATTCCCAATGGTAGAGTGACCCAATGGCTTCTTCTATTGCAAGAGTTTAACATCACCATCATCGATCGACATGGTAAAGAAAATCTAGTAGCAGATTTCCTTTCCCGTATTCAACATGAAGACGGTACTAAACCGGTTGATGAAACTTTTCTTAATGAACATCTATTTGTTGTATTTGTGCAAACCCCTTGGTTTTCAGATATTTCCAATTATTTAGCAACTGGGAAATTACCAAACCATTTTTCCCCACATGAGAATCATCGTATTATAGTACAAAGCTCTAATTATTCTTGGGTTGATAATGACCTATTCCGCACCAGTCCAAGTATTATTATTCAACAATGTGTGCATGAGGATGAAATTATAGACATCCTCCGTGGATGGCATGATGGACCATGTGGAGGACATTTTTCTGATAAGCAGACGACATATAAAGTACTTCAGTCTGGTTATTACTGGCCAATCATTTTCAAGGATGCTTCCAAATATGTCAAAAGATGTGATAGTTTCCAAAGAATGGGTAGAATTATGTCATCTGATCAAATTCCGTTACAACCTTAGGTCATGATTGAGCCTTTTGAGAAATGGGCTCTTGATTTCGTAGGACCAATTTTTCCCATGTCTCATAAAAATAAGTATATCCTAGTTTTCATGAACTATGTCACCAAATGGGTAGAAGATAAAGATTTTTTTAAGGCTATAGAGAAATCAGTGGTAGAATTCATATATGAAGAAATATTCACCCGCTTTGGTGTACCTAGAGAAATTGTCACAAACCAAGGTTCCCAATTTACTTCTAAATTAATGAAAGAACTTACTACGAAGTATGACATATGAAATTGCAAGTATTCACCTTATCACCCTTAGGGTAATGGCCAGGGAGAGTAAACCAACAAAGTATTAGAAGTCATTTTAACCAAAACCATTAACTTACACCATAAGGATTGGGTAGATAGAATCTCGGAGGCCTTATGGGCCTATAGGATAACATGGAGATACACTACCAGACATACCCCCTATGAGTTAGTATATGGAAAACATGTACTCTTACCTATTGAATTTCAAGTTAAGACCTTTCGTATGGTAGCACAATTATGCATGGATATGGAGGAAGCACAGAAACAATGAGTGTTACAAATTAATGAGTTATACAAGATTAGACAAGATGCACTCCAAATAACCATGCTAATACATGAACAAAGAAATAAATGGCATGATAAGTTTATTAAGAAAAAGGAATTTAATACTCGATATTGGGAACTACTATTCGACTCATGGTTTAAGAATTTTAAAGGAAAGTTAACTACCTGTTGGATGGGCCCATATGAAGTAGTTACAACTTTTGAAAATGGGTCAGTAGAAATTAATACAATTGATGGTTCACAGGTTTCCTTTGTACTAAATGGACACAGACTTAGACTTTATCACCAACCAACATCTAAACAGAATTTCATATAGAATGTTTTGCAGCATAAGGAAATGGAATTGGTTGAAGGGCAAGTTATTCCTCCTCCTCCTGATCCTTATAAAAATATTTTGAGTTATCATCAGTTTTATGTATGTAAATATGTGTTTGTTTCTTTGAATAAATAAGAGTCATTTCTTACAAATTTCCTACAAGGGACTCTTTTTCTTTCTATAAATGTTATATATGTTTTCATGAATAAATTGAATCATCTAACAAGTGCTTTTGTAGTTTGAATACAAGTACTTTATCTCTATAAGAAGCTCATGGATTATTATTTAGAAAACAAAAGTATATTAGGATTATTAATCCTCCCTTGTCCAATTTGGTCATATGTCTAATTCAAGATTCATGTCTAAATCAGAAGTCAATCTAGTCTTTTTTTAGTCGCTAGCACCATTAGGTCCAGTTGGCCTAATTGTGGCACATGTTTCAGTTACTAAAGTGTGGGGAACACTAATTCAGGCATAATTCCCCTAATTGCACTTGCATGCATCAGTTTGGGAGCCTCCTAGACCAATTCCTACAATTTAGGAGCCACTGGGAGTGTCGATACCAACCAAGGTCAGTTGAGTTGAGTTGGTGACTAGTTAAGATAAGTTAGGAGTCAATTACATTCAGTTCTAGTCCTCTACATTCAGTTAGCTCTAGGTTTGGATGGCTACATGTAGGAGGGGTGCATTTCTCACCTACCATAGTTAGTTATCCTTATTCAACACTGAATGTAACACTTTAGTTGTGTTTCAGAACTTCGATGAACTCCCGTGATGGTTTAGACAAAGTCAGTTAACCATTGAGTCCTATGATAATGATTTACACAAGGTCTTAGTTACCTACAGTCAAGTAGACTGTAATCAATTTGAATTTCCTCATGTGGATTCAAATTTCTTATGGCTATTTAGCCATTGTACTTCATTGTAATTATTATCTAATTACTTTTAGATTAATGAAAGCATTCACAGTTGCAAGCCATTTTTGCACTGTTTCATTCTTCAATTGTTGAGTAAATTACGTGATCTATTTTTTGAATTGTGTGTTTTTCTACATATCTATGTGCTCAATTTATAAGGTATCAGAGCCTCGGTGGACAAGGAACCTCTCCTCCTCAGATCTCCAGCTGGATCATTTTCTTTTAGCAAAATTTCTCCTTCTAGTACTGCACCAAAAGTAGAGAATTTACCACTTAATATCCCAAGTTAGGAAATTGTTGGTCAAGCTTTCTTGATCAACTATGCTTGGTGTGAAAGAAATTCCAAAAGTGCAGACTATTGACCTTACTTTGTATGTTTGATTGTGTGACATGTTATCAACTCTTCTCACAACATTCGCTACAAGAAGCCCTTTCTTCTCATTGCATTTGCTACAGGAGCTCATTCCTCCTTATTACATTCAAAATGGCTCATTCACTAGAGCCTCTCACTCCCTTCAACTATCACCAATGGAAGGAAGACATGGAGGTACTCCTCCACACCAAGAAGCTCTTTAGACTCACAGAAGAAATAGGGGCAGTGCCATTTTTAAATCATGACAAATAAAGGTACTGAAACAGGCTTGATGAAGCTCATGGATACTTATCGTCCTCAGTTTCTCAAGATATTTGATTTCACATCCAAGGATTGAAGACTCCCAAGGATATTTGGGACAATATTTCCTCCTTATTTGATAAGCAGGATAAGATGAGGGTCCATCAGCTAGAAAATGATCTGATCACTCTTAATCCATCCAACTTCGAATCACTGAATGAATTCTTCACAAATTTCAAGAACCTAATATATAAGTTGAAGCAATGTAAAGTGGAGAAGGATGAAGATAAGATCATCCTTTCCATTCTCACAAAGCTCAATGCAGACTACTCAATATTTGTATCAACCTTCCAAATAATAAGGCTCATCCCTCCAAATTGGAAGATTCCCACTCTTAATGCCTTCATCCAATCTCTCACTTCTGATAATGATAAATTGATCCAAATGGGGATCATTCGATCTACCAAATATCAAGCTCTAGTTGCAAGAGGAGATAAGGTAGCAAATGACAAATGCAAGCAAAGAGATGAGTCTCCTGTGAAGAAAGAGCAGTCAAAGGAGCCTTCAGGTTCGAATAGAAGCAATAAGAATGGAAAAGGCAAGGTCCTCTACTCTTACTATGGAAGGGGCTTTCATTCAAAAAGCTCCTATATTAGAAGATAACTTGATGAAATGGCTCTTCTTTTGAATAAACATAACATATCTACACCTACTAGCACAAGGAAGGATGACTCTATAGAATCAGATGAAGAATACCGAAGGAAAGGCCATGCATTGAAGGCTTGTTGTTCATCAACACGTGTCTTCCTCATTGATTCTGGAGCTTCCAACCATATGGTTGCATCTAGAGAATCATTCTCTTCTTTTCAGTCCTTTGATGGTCCTAGTATTCAAATGGGAAATAAAAGTAAATTCCAAACAAAAGGGAAGGGCTTTGTCAAGCTTGAATAGAGGAGGTTCAAATATTTGTTATTTGTTCCCTCCCTAGCTTCAAACCTATTATCTGTCTATTAGATGACCGATGTTGGATCTCCAAAGTGAGTGATCTTTGGTCCTGACTTAGTGGAGATCACATATATCTCTATTTGGAAGATCATAGAAAATGGTTTTGCAAATCATGAATCAAAATCATATGAGTTCTCACATTTCATGCCTCCTTCAGAACCAGTGCACTCTCAATAGCCACTTGCAAAGGAAGGTAAAATCATTGCATCTACTTCTTTTGAAACTTCTACTAGTATTGCAGATCCATCTTTATCAGTTTATGAGATTGAGATTCAAGGTGATTTGGATATAGATTCAGTCCCTACTTCCAAACTGGAAGCTACGTAGATGACGGGAAACTCACGTGACACTCAGAAAGGAAAGACCCGTGCGCTATGCCATGCAATCTTACCTCCTTCAGAGAGATGCAATAGACTCCGTGTAATATGATACATGGCAAGGGATTAGTCTCACTACATTTAGAAGAATAGATGTGATCGTGCACCTATTCATCTAGTAAGAGACAAAGGTTACATTCCTCCTTCCTTCCATCATCAATTTTGGAGAAGAAGGAGAAGTCTACATGCTAAGCCCCAGAATACCTTTTCACAACACACCATGCATGCTGCTTCGCTACCTCACAGAGATGAATATTGCAGCAACATATTTTAAAATTTTTCAAACTTGAGACCTGATTCTACTTGCTTAGATAGAGGGGTGGATTTTTTCCCATGTGGTTTTTTCCCTAGCTCCTTGTATTAAGTAGTTAACTTATTTTTCTTGATGTAATGGGTGGCCTATGGTCTTAGTTACCAGGGCCCACAGATTGTCCAAGTTAGAATTCAGGGGGGGTATTAGGATTATTAATCCTCCCTTGTCCAATTTGTTCATATGTCTAAATCAGGATTCATGTCTAAATCGGGATTCCATCCAGTCTACTTTTAGTCACTAGCACCATTGGGTATACCTGGAATAATTGGGGCACACGTTTCAATTACTAAAGTGTGGGGAACACTAATTGAGACCTACTACCACTGATTGCATTTGCATGCATCAGTTTAGGATCCTGCTAGACCAATACGTACAATTTAGGAGCCAATGGGAGTGCCGATACCAACCAAGGTCAGTTGAGTTGAGTTGGTGACTAGTAAAGCTAAGTTAGTAATCAATTACATTTAGTTCTAGCCCTCTACATTTAGTTAGTGCTAGGTTTGCATGGATGCATGTAGAAGGGGCACATTTCTCACCTACCATAGCCAGTTATCCTTAGTCAGCACTGAATGTAACACTTGATTTGTGTTTTTGAAATCCGATGAACTCTAGTGATGGTTTAGACAAGGCCAGTTAACCATTGAGTCCTTTGATAATGATTTACACAAGGTCTTAGTTACCTACAATTAAGTAGAGTGTAATCAAATCAAATTTCATCATGTGGATTCGAATTGCTTGTGGCTATTTAGCAATTGTACTTCATTGTAATTATGGTCTAATTACTTTTTTATTAATGAAAGCATTCACAGTTTCAAGCCATTTTTGCATTGTTTCATTCTTCAATTGCTGAGTAAATTGTGTGATCTATTTTTCTAGTTGTGTGTTTTTCTACATATCTATGTGCTCAATTTATAAAGTACGCTAAAACACTCATGAGGTATCTTAACCTTTCTTGGGGTACTTTTGAAATTTGCAGCTTATAGTGACAATAAAAAAAAAATCTCTGTATATCATTCTTAACCATCTCTTATATGATTCATATGGTTTTTGGTATTTTGCTTCAGATATGTATATTTCTAATTTTCACTTTTGAACAATTGCTTAACAGACCTACTTTCATTATCATATTTTTCACAATCTCATTTTACACCTATGGATTAATAGTTCATCTATACTTGTTATCAAAACTTTTCTCTCAAGTATTTTGGTGATAACTCAAGAGTAAATGGAATTTTTTCCTAGGGGGAAGATTACTTATCTTTTATGAAGAAGAAGGACTGTAAGTAGAAATAACAACTTTAAGTTATTCTCTTATGACATGATCTATGGTTAACGCCATTACGAAATGTTACTTATGAGTTTACTTTACAAAATTGAATTATGTGTTTAGCAGGACTTAACACACTCTAGTACCAATCGGCTTCCATATATTTAATATCATTATATAAGGAAAAACCATTGGGGTACTGAATAGGCCTACTAGCAGTGGGTCAATGATAAGTAATAACTTAAAACAAGGAAGCTCGATAAATGAAAGTAAACCCATCAGGGTATTGAACAGGCTCGCTGGCAGTGGGACTATACTTGCATGGTACCAAGGTAAACCTGTTAGGGTACTGAATAGACCTATTGGTAGCTAGATAATATAGCATAAAAGAGATCTAGTTAATGCACCACTATGCACATGGTTCGTAGAACAATGATAATATATAGAAATTTTTTCAGAAGTTATGAATAAACATGTCAAGGCCAATTGTTTATAATGTTATTTGAGAATGGCTGTAAGTTGGGCTTGGAACCGGCCATCTAATTCAACAAATACCTAGGATGTCATTATCCTAGAAATGGGACCCATAGCTATGAATCTCACACTCTAGGGTAAACTCAAAATATTTTGTGATGAAAATATATATTTAAAATGAGGCATGGATGACTAGCTTTTTCTATTACATTCTTTTGGTTATATTATCATCATTCATGTGGTATTTCTAAGAGCTGATATATTTTTTATGAATATACATATCTGAATCATTTCCATTTACTATTTAGTCTTTCTTTTTCTTACAAAATAATAACAGCATGATAGAAATCTTTATTTAATTATCTGGAACAATCAATTTTTATTTTTTGTATGGATTGAGGACACGCCATATATTTGGTTTGGGGGATCTTTAGGAAAGATTAGAATATTTTTATTTTCATTATTTATGACATATCTATTTATCTCTAACAAATGATAAGTGTTTTCAGGATAATGTAAGCAATGGAACTTGTTTATAACATATTTTCACGTAAAATTCAATATGGAGGACTGTATGAAGGATCGAATGATGGTCCAAATGAAGTATCAAATGACAATCTGAATAAAACATTGTGATATTATAGCACTTATGATTAAAATTTTCCAACCAAATTTTTTTTTTTTTGGTGCATATTTTTTACCTCCATTTGGATGCGATTTGAAACTTTTTAATCATCATTTCACTGTTAGCAACCCTATCCTATTACCCAATCACACGTGTAAAATATCAAATGATTGATCTTATTGTTAATCAAGGTTATTCTAATTGTAAATGTGATTTATGCCTTTGTGTCATACACTCAACCTATCTAAAGTTTTGCTTTGGACATGGTTGAACAAATTACAACCCTTATGAACTCACTCATTAATTCATATGCCCATTGATGGCACATGTCTCAAGGTTCACTATGATAGTGTGATCTCTTAAAGTAGGCCAAACTTCTTTCTATTCCATCGTTTTCATCACCATCATTTTCGTAGAGCTGTTTCAACCACTTTTTTCTTATACCCTCTACAAACATCCTGTATCCTAACTGTTGAACAATGCCAAATCATTTCAAACTTGAGAGATATCAAGTTAAGATTATCGAAGAACTCAACAAAGTCATTAAATCTTCATACACATTTGACATGAAAGACCTGCTATTTTAAAAGCAAAAGCCAAAAGACTGAAGTTTAAATCACCTCGTTCATCTTCCAAGTCAAAGGCAACTGCTAGCACAACTCCGCCTTCTTCCTAAGCTATTTTTCTTTTTGCTTAGTGGGACCTGGCATTTCTCCTATTCGGGGGAATATTGATCCCAGTTTTGTAATCATTTTCGATAGTTAAATTATGTGTTTATACATATGTTTCGTAATCTTTTTGCATATTTTCTATCATGCAGCTCACTATTCAGCCTGAGGTATGAATGAATTTAATATTTATGTAAAATTTGTTTATTATTATCATTTCATGATTTTATAGAATAAAATTGACATTATTTGGAGCACGTTTTGATATATTAATTTATGTACGCATTTGTTTGCAGGTTATACTCTTTGGCGTGCCAACAAATAGACAATGCATCCATCCTAGATATGCGTAGAGCATATCCAGCTCATTGTCCAACTCACCGTTTAATTCGCCATGCATTGTTGGCTAATCTTGTTCCTATCAACATTTATGTTGTGACATTATAAATTTTCACAACATAGTATTAGTAGAATCATGAACTCTATTAATTTTACTTGTTTATAACTTTGAATTAATTTTAAACTTGTATATCTAATAAACAAGATAGTTTATGCATGTTTGTGAGTCTCATAGAAACCAATAAATCAGTTGGTGGTAAAACTAGGAATTTGGCTAAGTGTAATATGAAAATACTTCTATAAATTCTTTTACATAGCTCAGGTCAACGAAATTTTAATAGCTTTTGGTTATTTTTCTCAAACATGGCATGTACTAATATTTTCACCATGCTTTTGGTTAGTAAAATGGTTTAGGAATATCTGGTGCTTAGCATGGAGTAGTAAGTCAATCTTTCTCGAAAACATCAACCTCAGTCAACTGTTTGTGGATAGTAACTCAATTCAAGAGAAGTATTATAGAAAAATAAAAAAACTGAATTGGAATAATCCTACTAGAGTCTAAGTCCTTAGAACCATATGTTTCAATGTAATGTTCAGAACTTTACAGGCAGTAATCTTCATTGCAGAAGATAAATATCAAGCAGTTGGTTATACTAATATTATAAGTTGATAATGTATAAATACGTATAGAACAATCATTGTAGCATTACAGGTTATGCACTCTAAATTAGAAGTAACTTACAACTAAGATCACAAGTTGTGAACGAAAGAAATTATTTTTGCTGTTGCTACTTACATTAAAGAAAGAAACTCATTTACGTGTATCTCGTTTACAAGAATAACTGAAGGAAACAAAACTACTTGTTTTACCTCATAGGAGTAGCTTGAAATATAACAGCTTGTTTACTAAGCTCGTTTTTGCAAAAAAAAATACTGATGGTTACTTTATGAAATTTTAAAGTGTTATGCGTTCAATCATACCTGTAAAACCTGTAAGAACAAGTATGCTTTCTGCATTAGCATAAATGCTAAGTAAGCCCAGGATTTCAAACAGATTCCACCTACTTGTCATAAATAAAATTCATCAGTAAAATGAATGTAGAAATAATGTGCAAGTTAAACTTAATCTTGTTTCAAAAAGGAAACTGCTGAAATAACATAATTGAGATTATGTAAAACTAATCTATTAACTATTTCTTTCATTGCTAACCTTTAGCTGTTAGTAAACTGCAGTTCCAACATTTTATGTTAATTCAAAATTTTAAATTTTTGTGAAAATTTGGTGTTTTGACAGTTTCACAAAGGAACCAGCTACATTTATGTGCCTCGGGAATAATATTTTCAACAGGTACTTGGACAAGCGTGTTCTTGTTTTCCTTGATGACACTCTTACTTATTCAAAGAATGAGGAATAAATTGTAGAACAATCGAGGATAATTTTGAAATTGCTCAGGAAGCATAAGTTGTATGCAAGGTTGAGCATATGTGAATTCTATGAAGATAAGATTCATTATTTGGGTCACATTATCTCAGATAAATGAAAATATGTAGACCTTGAAAAGATTGATTCCATTATGAGTTGGAATACTCCAAGAAAGATGACATATGTGAGATATTTTGTAATACTTGTAGGGTATTGCAGAAAGTTCATTGAAGGATATTCTGCAAGTAAAGTAGAGCCTATGTATAGGATGAGGAAGCCTGTATGTGAACTTGTAGTTCCATGAGGAGATGAACCCCATATGTATGAAGAATCATATCAAAACTTCCTAAAGATTGTAGGTATAATGACCTGAGCAAGGCCGTATGGTTATACCCAATGAAACCAAGGTCAGAAGCTTCCTTGTGCTATGAGAAGGATATCATGAATAAAAATATAACCTTTGAACATAATAGATTTCAAAATTTCAGATTTTAAGTTTTGTTGTTGATTACTATTGACTATTTGGCTGATTTAAAATGGTGTCAAGATGACATGTTGTATGTGGATGTCCAAGTTTTGGGAAGCATGTGTAAGTAGGGGATAAGTGCTCCCACTTGCAGAAGCCAAACAATACGAGGATGGCCTCATGGGTGCAAAAATCTGATTTTCTGTAGGAAGCAAAATTGTGAATTCATATTTTTAATTGACTTTCAATGTTATTGATTTTTTGACATTGGGAAAATCATGTATGCACGAAATAATTTGAAAATATATGATTTAAATTTTTATGATAACATCTCATGTGAATTGCATGCTAGTATGTGATGCAGGTGAGATGATAAAGGTATTCTCTTGGAGTACATAGCTTCTCAGAAGGATGTGTTTGGGACACATAGCTCCTTGGAAGGATGTACTTGGGGTACAGAGCCTCTCGGAATGATGTGTTTTGCCTATATGGATCCTCGAAAGGATGTAGTTGGGTACATATATTCTTTCCCAAAACCACTATGGCACCGCTATGCATCATTGGGGATGCCTAGGGTGTAATACATCTAGTTACACTTATTTCAGCACAGATTCCCATTGTAAGGGGACTGTCATGAGAGTGGGGGATCCGTGAAGAGAATAACCCCTAGGTATTATGGTGTTCAGAAAGGAAGCACCTGATCTTGGTGATCACTGAAGGAGGTGCTAGGCCCTTAAGTAGTGCTTCCATTAAGCACCCAGAGATGTGTGAGGCTCTGGAGTAGGGATACTAGATCTTGGTTGAGAAATGTTATACATATAAATATTTGGTTTACTTAGCAACTTTTGTTGTTGTTGATTTTTTCTAAATACACATGAGCATATGATTCAGCCATGGTTTTCAAAATCTTCTTATATATTGCATCCTAAATGAATTAATATGAAATATGAAATAATTCATTGTGGTGTCCAAAAAGGAAGCAGCTAATATTGGTGAGAACCTAGAGGAAGTGTTAGGCTCTGGAGAAGAGCTACCATATCTTGGTTGAGAGATGTTTTCATAGGTGATCTGAGGCTTGCGAAAACTTGGCTACATTTTAATGCACACCCTAGAAGAGCACAAGAAGAGTGGGTATGCTCGAGGCACTGTATAGAAAAGAAGAGGTACCGTCCTTGTGTGGGGTGGGGCATGTCATGTGGGTGTCATAGTTGTGAAAAATAAGCCAGATACCTACAGAGCCAAAAGAAGATACTTATGTAGATAAGTATTTGGTTTAATTGGTAATTTATTTCTGATTTTATGTCAATATACATGTGCACATGGTTCATCTATGATTTTGAAAATTCTTGTGAATACTGACATGAGGATTGACTCATTGCTTGGGGCTTGAGCATAGGTATTGATGGTTGCCAAAGACATTGGAAATGTTCCAAGATGAGGAGAAGGATTCTTCGAGACCAAGAAAGTGTTCCATATAATTCCATTGGACAAGTGAAGGTGCAGTGGAAGAACCACAGTCCTAATGAGGCTACATGGGAGTTGAAGGGTGCCATGCTATTGGCACATCCATTTTTGTTCAAATTTTGTGGAGCACTGAGTGCGGTGTCAGTGTAGCATTTTCTTTAAGTTTGTAAAGAACTGAGGAAAGTGTTGTTGTAATGGGGAGGGGATTGTAATACCCTGGTTTTGAACCCTTGGTATTTAATTGTACAAGATGTAAAAATTGTATTGAGATCATGGGATGGAGCTCAATGCCAAGGCCCTGCCATTGATGAATGTTTTGAGGATAGGTGATAAAGGATGATACCTATGGTGATAGTGCTAAGTCAAGAACAATATATATGTATATATATATATATATATATATATATATATATATATATATCATGTAAATGTAGAAATTAATAAAATACCATAGCTAGCTATGGAGCTGCAACGTGAAAGATATGTGGGCATGATTCAACGAGGGATAGGGTGGGGAGTGAGTCAACCCTTGAGACAATAGGGTGTGACCAGATGTAAATGGGGAAACCCATGAACCCTCAACTACTTTTGTCCTATTTCCTCGATCATTTATTCTTTCTAGAAGGTGGTTGAGACAGTTAATGCATGGGGGAGTGTAGCGCCTGGAATACTGCAGTCTGCATAGGCTTGCATCCTGGGGGAGGATGTGCTTTTGATTCTATAGGAAGAAAGCACATGATGTGCACCCTTTACTTCATACGATATGGTGTTTGGGTTTTACTCACTCCTCCTCATTGATTCGATGCATTCCATCGTTGTTCCTTGATTTTCCCATTCGAGCTCTCTAGACTTCTCATGTGGGATGTGCATTCACTTGTGTTGTAGAACCATAGTTTTTGTCTATGATTGTACATCCATGATCCCTTCATCATATTGGTTCACTTCCTAGAGCCACATAACTAGTTATCTGCAAGTATTTTCCTTTGTCAAGCAAGGGATTAGAGTTCCGCGGTTCAAAAAGTTTTAATTCACTCTCCTAAGTTGCAGAAGGCATTTCCGCAATGGGTTTCTATGTTACATAGTGAATGCAAGCATGTCTTGTTTTGTTTTATCCATGTGCAATACTTAGCTGGAAAGTATGATAAACCCACTGTGAATGATGGCTTGGATGAGTTCTTGGTAAGATGATCTATGTCTTGGTTGATCCCTATTTTTGAAGTTGGCTTGATTATGAATAGTTTGATAAACCCAACTGTATGATTGCTTGGCTGAGTAAACTTGATAAACCTAGCATCATTTGTTTGGCTTGATATTGTTCACAATCAATCCAATTTCCAAACTTGGGGTCATCCAAGGCACAGATGAGATTATCAGGTACTCATCCAAGCCATCATTCATAGTGGGTTTATCATACTGTCAAGCCAAGGATTGCACATGGCCAAAACACAAGAAGGCACAAGCAATCCAACAAATGGGTTTATCAGGCTGCAAGATTAAATCCAAGTAGAATGTGAGATTTCCACATGAGATTTATGACTTTCAAGATCCTCCTGTGGAAGGCGCAAGGTGGAAATAGGGAGAAACGATTAAGAGGAAAGTGAGTTTTCTAACTTTCAGTATCTACCTATGGAAGGAGGAAGGTGGAAAATCAGGAAAGGGGTCAAGTTCAGATTCAGTCTTTCGATTTTCAACTTTCGAAGTGTGAAAGGAGGAAGGAGGATGAATTAGTTAAGCATTCCATTGAAATTTAAGTTTTCTGACTCCCAACTTCCAAAGTGCAAAAGGTGGATGGTAGAAAATGGAATGTGGGAGAAGTAGTTAAGCATTATGTCGAACTTTTAAGTTTTTCGATTCCCGAATTTTGAAGTGCGGAATGCGGAAGCTGGAAGACTGAAGGTGAGAGAAGCAGTTAAGCATTCTGTTGAACTTTAAGTTTTTCAATTCCTGACTTTCAAAGTGAAAAGGTGGAATATAGAAGGTGGGAGAAGTACTTAAGCATATCGTCGAGCTGTAAGTTTTCTAATTTCCAACTTCCAGAGTTCAGAAGGCGGAAGGAAGAAGGTGAAAGAATCAGTTAAGTATTTATGGCGAACCTTAAGTTTCTGACTTTCCATTTTCGAATTGTGGAAGGAGAAAGGCAGAAGAAGGAATGCAGAAGGTGGAAGAAGCAGTTCAGTACTTTTGTCAACCTTAAGTTTCTAACTACTGATTTTCAAAGTTTGAAAGGTGGAAGGAAGACAACAAAAGGCGGAGGAAGAAGTTAAGTATTTCCATCGACCTTAGGGTTTTTACTTGTGATTTGTGAAGTGTGGAAGGTGGAATGCAGACGATGGAAGAAAAATGGAGGAAGAGGTAGTCAAGTATTTTCGATTGAACATTAGGTTTTGATTTCCAATTTCTGAGGCACGAAAGGTGGAAATCAGAACTATAGAACACGAGGTGTGGAAGGAGGGACATGTTCATTGTGGAAAAGGTGGTTTTGGTTGGAGATGAGATGTAGCAAGGGAAGAAAAACTTCTATAGTGATTTGAAAGGGTTCCTAAGCCTAAAAATGAAGGTGAAAGTGTGATTTAACATCCATTCCCAGTGTTTGAAAAGAGATTGAGGGTTATTGAGGAATTTTTTTTAAATAATTTGCATTATGGGGTATGGATATGTTACACACACATCAAAGCTACAGAACTAGAATATGGATTTGATATTTTGGTGGTTCTTGTGGATACTTTTGGAGCTCCATATCTCTCTTCTTCTGGTATCATTTCTCTTACCCAAGAATTTTTTCTCTTTCTAGAGATATCCATAGTAGGGGGTTCCCGAGGTTCTATCATGTCATGATATTTAGATGCTACTATTTCAGGAGAGGTTTCATCTTCTACCATTCTAGGAGGTACATCTTCTTCATACACTTCTTTAATCTGACACCTTCTATATTTCTTAAGAGTTTTCTCTTCATCAAATGTTACATCCCTAATAATATCGATATGATGGAATCTTGAGATGTATATCCTGAAGGATTCGGATACTTTACAGTATTCAAAAAATATTCATTTATTTCTAGAAGGATCCAAATTGGTTCTCTTCTCTTTCAGAATATGTACATATACTGGGAAACAAAAAATCTTGAGATGGATCACTTTAGGTTTCTTTCGTGTATACAACTCTTCAATAGTCTTGAATCCAAGAGCATTGTGAGACAATCTCTTTTCCACGCATATGGTTGTTCTTGCTACTTCATCCCATAGGTGCATAGCAAGTTCTTGGTCATCAATCATGGTCTTCACTTCTTCCATGAAAGTTATATTCTTTATTTCCACAACACCATTTTGTTGGGGATTATAGGGATTGGTTAGTTCCCTCTTGATTCCTTCCTCCATATAGAATGATTGAAATTCCTTTGAAGTGTATTCTCCACCATTATCTAATATCAGTGTCTTGATTCTCTTTTATGAGTAGTTCTCTATCAAGGATTTGAATTCCTTGAATTTCTTGAACACTTCACTCTTATTCTTCAAGAGGTACATCTAAGTATTTCTTAAATATCATCAATAAATGTGACATAATACTCATATCCACTTAATCTTATGGAGGGCATAGGACCACATACATCAGAATGAATTAGTTCTAATGTACCTTTAGTCTTTGTTTCACTTTTTGGAAATAGATTCTTGATGTTCTTTCCTCTTGCACATCCTTTGCAAGTTACCTCATGGTCGATATTTAGAGTAGGTAACCATGTTACCATCTTGCTCACATAGGGAAATGATTTGTATTTGATGTGAGAAATTCTCCTATGCCATAGTTCACTTGAGCAGGTAGTCTCATGGACATGGGTTTCCTCTATATGTCCTTTGAGCTTTTGCAACTGTCCTTCTTCTTCTCCAATGAACACATGATCTGGAATTGTCTTTCCTTTGGAACACATAAGTACTTGTCCATCTATAAAAGAAAATCTATACCATTTATTATCTAGAGCAGAGATGGAAAGTAAGTTCTTTTTCAAACCTAGAATATACAATACTTCCTTCATATTCATGGAACTCCTAGAGTCAAGGTTGTAGCCTAATTTACCAATACCTTTGATGGGATATTGATAGTCATCTCCCAATGATACCTTCTATGGAGAGTTATTTTCTTCAAGTCTTGACAGAGTTTGCTTCTTCCCTATCATATGCTTTGATGAACCACTATCAATAAACCATGTACCTTCTCTAGGTGTTACAGACCCAGAGAGTGTAGAGAATAACATATATTCTTCTACATATTCACCTCTAGTTAGTGTATTTCAAGGTATTTCTTCTTCTTCATTGTCATCTTTAGCTAGATGAGCATGATGTATCTTGTTTTTTCTGTTGTCCTTTTGTGATGGAAACTCTCTAGCTAGGTGTCCTATCTTAGATGACACTTGAGGGATCAAGTGATCCTTAATTGAATTAATAATGATCCTCATTTCCTTGATTAGGTTGTGTTCATGCTTTTCCTTAGATTCATATTCCTTAGGTTCTACAATATCATCCTTGATGTACTTCTCAAGGCCATTCTATTTCAAAATGAGACCAATCCTATACTTCTAAGATATGAAGTTTTCTATTACTTCTAGCTTTTCCTCAAACTTAGTGCTTGGGGCCATCTTGTTTAGTAGGTCACTAAAAAATGAAATTTCTCGAAATAGAAGGATGACCTTACTAGTAGATGTGCTTGAATAAGGTGAGTTGATTGGTCCAACTAATTTCTGAATATCCCAAAATCTTCACCCTTCAAATCCTACTTGCGAAGTTGCAACTTTGCAAAATTTTTGGTTCTCATTTTCTATAGTTTTCTTGTTCATGGCCAAAATAGGGTTTGGATTTCCCAGAGATTCAACCACCCAAAAAATTTGATCCTAGGATCGATATATGCGCTCCATGGAGGCGCAAATTTCTATGCAAGAAGATATTCCAAACTCCAAATTTTGTAGAAACCCTAATTTCTTCCAGAGAGGGAGGAGAGAGAATTTCACCTTGTGAAAGTTGTCCTATTCATGGTAGCTCTGATACCATGTCAAGATTTCATATGCTAGAATAGATATCATTAGTTTTCAATTAAAAAACACGATAGTAGCATATGCATAATCACTAAAAGAAACACAATCACAAGATAGACATACTATTTATCCTAGGAAATCCTCAAGTGGAAGAAAACCCAGCCAAAACTTCCTCTATATAAGATGTATAAGATATAACTCCAAAAATGGTATTCTCCTCCTTGATTTTATGTATCTCTATCTCTTATGAACTACTCAAGTGAGTGAGTCTCTATCCAAATAAGAATCAAAATTCTCATATTTATACACGTTGAGCCAACTCACTTTTTCCTTAAACAAGTCGGCCCCACTAAACTGTCTGGGCCAACTTGACCTAGGAAGACTCAAAAAAAACATTACATTATTAATTAGGGTACGAATGACTCGACATACAATGGAGGCTTTATCTCACGACTCTATGCTAACCAAATACAACAGTAACACCCCATTGGAGGAATTATAACATCTCATGTAATGTCCTAAGTCTGGTGTACATACCTGAACACTTTAATTCTATAATTTTTCTTAAATAATTCTGAAATTTAAGGGGTTCACACAGAGCCTTCTCGGACTGGGAAAATCAGGGATTTCTTCTGGGAAATTTTGCAAGCAAAAGGAGTGAGCAGTGGGAAGAAACCAAAGATAGTTCAGAAATACAATCTCCTCTTCCCTAACACATTTAGATATGATGCCACTTAGGGTTCAGAGTCCACTCTGCGGAAACCTACTACCACGCTTCTGTGCAGTCAAACCGTGAAACTAGGAAGAGTAGTTCGGTCTGTTTCAACCAGGGGATTCTAGAAACTTGTAGAGGGTTGTTACAGTATTAATTTAACATAATAAATAGTTTTGTATATTTTTCATAAGTTCTGGAAATTTCTAAGTAGTTTTGGAGAAATGTTGGTTTTTTCGACAGTTTTGGCCTAGTTAAACCTGACACAGTGGAGGATCCAAAGATGAATTATAGTCCCAAATGAAAATGGTTTTGGAGGTATCTAAGGGAATTTGGGTCTGTCAGTGACTCACAGGAACTAACGAGGATTAGTTTGAGTTAGAACAACTCATTTTACATCAAATTTGGCAAGACTAGTCATTGAAAGCTAGCAATCTAGCTAGGGTCTAAATTTAAGCAGTTAATTCATGTAAAATTAATTTTTGAGATACATATGAATTATGAAATATATAAATAACATACCACTGAACATATAAAATCTCTTCAGCCAGTCCCCCAACCTTTCATATTTCTCATAGCACTCAGATTCATCAATTTTCTCCCATACATTGATAAAATAAGCTTATTTGAGGAAACTGAAGACATAATTCTCTATGGCCAGACACGTTTCGACCTGATATAGATAAATTATATAGTTTTATGCTTCTACACATCAGAAATCATATACTAAACTGACCATTACAGGGAGACTCCAAAATAAGGGGCGGGAGGCCTAGAACATGACTGGAAAAAGCGGCTGTGAGCATAGGTGAAGCATGGGATTCACTGGATCTTGACCTGAACATGATGGAGGCTGAAAATAACTCTGACCATACTTCAATGGCTGCAATGTAGCACTCCATACCTGCAATGGAATAGAAAGGGAGATGGAAAAGAAGGGAGGATGGGTTTGGGAATCATCACCCAATGGTCTGAGGTACAACACTCAGAGAGTATGCTCACATAGCATAACCACAATATCAAATCATCCAAACTGAGGAATGGAGCTCCAATTGCCTTTAAATAAACTTGGGTGACTTTTTTATCAAGTCAATCACTTGTTAAGCAAGTTACCGCTTGCTAAACCCTAACCCTAGCCACAAATTCGCCCTCCTTGAGTAAATTAGCATGTGTAAGACAATAAATATGTTTCCCTTTTGTCCACCTTCATCCAATTTGGAAACTTTTCTTTCCTTGAACCATAGTTTCTATTTTTCCTTATGACAACTTTTCTTAGCTTTCCTATTTTTATGACTGAACTCCGAGAAGGAAACTGCACCCTCCTTTGTCAATTGTTGCCTCTTTTGTATTTGATTTCTTTTGTGATATAGTTTGGCACTTTCCCTTTCCCTGTCTGGTTGATTTTTTCATACAGTTTCTAATTTTCCCTTGGCAAGTTGGCTTGCCCAAGTGGCCCTCCTGTTAATGGAAACTTATTTTCCACCTAATTAATTTCATAATAATATTTAATTACAATTAATATACCAAGTACATGCCTCCTAAGTGACATTTGAATAAAATGTCCTAGGTTAATTTATTTAATGCATCTTTTGACCCCCTTGGTGCTAGGCAAGGTCAACACTTCTGGTGATCAAAATGTGGGGATATGATAGTCCTCCCCTCCCAAGTGTGCTTGTCCTCAAGTAGAAGCACCACAGAGTGCTACAAATTTTTCCACCATGTTTCTACTACACCACTCTGATCATAGTCATTTCCGTTATACCACTTCCTTTAGAACAATTTCTAACCGAGTTAAGGTAGATGAGTAGAATTCCTAGATCCCACTACCTCCTCTGTAAGGACACAAATTTTTCTGCACCTTTTGAACTATGTCATTCCTAAGAATGTCGGGATCCCATGGTTTTATCTACCTCCTTCCACCCATCAGTATAAACAATTTTTTTTGTCATTGTAGAGGATGAAAATGAGGTTATGAAAATCATACCACCATACTGGAAGCTCATCTCTCCCCATGCCAAACTGAAAGTTTTTTAAACTCTCCCACCAGACATGGAATTCCTTAATGTGGGACCAAATCATCTTGAGCCTCTCTAAAGTATGAAAATCCATGTGCAAGCTAGCACTGGAACTCACGTCACTGATGTTATGAATACGTAGGAGTTTATCCCATGCTCCTCCATGTATACTGAAAGAATCATATAGTAGCCATACATTCTCATGCCATATCTCATACATTTTATTTGATGTGTCCAATGTCTTTCCTGATACAAGCAAGATGTTTACCCTCCAGTGCACACATCTCAATTATGTGTCTAGCCACTCAATCAATGGACAGACAGAATTTCATGCTAAATGATTCAGGTGGGAATAATTCAGCCACTGCTAATTCACTTGTCAAACCACATGGTTTGACCATCAATACCTCAACTGGAAGAGTGGAATTCTCATGCTCCTCTTGTGGCATCAACAAAAAAATCCTTTCACCCAATTTTCATCCCCACATGATGTGGCTAAATAGAAGTGTGGGGTGAAGAATTGTGAGCCAAATCCCTACAATGCTCATCAATCAAGATAATGGATCCACAAATTCCTCCATTAGTTTTCTGAGTGATAGTGTGATCATGTGCCTCCTCCAAAATTGTACAACATTTTCCTAGAGGAAAATCAGAATGCACCTCATGTGCACGTGTATGGGAGGGATATAATAGCTACAAAATAAGTCTTTGTTTCTGTTCACATGCCAAGACAATTTCAGTGACAACAAAACAATTATTGCAGAAATAAATTTTTTTACCTCCCAAGGTCTTCATTCCAAATATGTATCTATCCACCCAATTAATGGATGAATAAGCAATTTTACTTGCTGATCCATATGGAATGTGATCATCCATCTTTTTGGCAGAGAAGAACACTTCATCCTTTCCCTCAACCTCAATGAGTGATTGTCCAATATTCTCTTCCTCATAGCTTTTCATAAGCACCTACAAATCTAAGTGCATCTCATGATCCACCATCTCATGAGATTCCTCCCTTTGTTCAAGAATGCAATCAGCCTTGTGAATATGGCTGAATGGTGTGTAGGAGGGTAGGTAATACCTTTGCAACTTCTCATGAAGTTTCTCTATCTCCATCTTGGATTCTTGGAGTGCACATTGAGTGCTCTTCAAGGAATCTTGGGTGGTCAACAAATCTTGTGAGAGCTTGCAAATTTATTCTCCATCCTTCAAGGATGCTCCATGAAAGAAATCAGCAAGCTCAATCAAATCATCTCTATCAGAAAGCAATTGTAGGAATTCCCCTTGTATTGTAGACAATGCCTTCTTCGTCTCCTCCTTGGATTCAAGAGAAGATTGATCTTCCGATGAAGCAGCTATCCAACATTGGTGTGCCACTGAAGAATGTGCGTCTTGGAGAAGGTGTAAATCCTTTTGGATCTTCTTTTCATCCATTTTCAAAGGCCAAGGAAATGAGTGGGGTTCTTGTGGAAAATCAACCCCTTCTTCTTTCCTGCAATTTTCTTGATGTGACTTACACTTCTCTTTTGGAATCTTTATTTCTTCTTTCCCACCTGCAATACTAGATGGCTCATAGCTCTTCACAATGGTGACAGTGGGATTGGGATTCTCAATGATTTCAATCCTCTCCTCTAATGTGGATTAAACTTCATCATTTCGTAGGAGTGTCCAAAATTCAGAACTGTGTGCATCCCTTTGCACCATATTTTTCTCCTTTAGATTTCTTAGTTCACACCTAACTAGTGGGGGCTTGTCTTCCACTTCATTGGGAAATTCAAAGGATGAATTCAGATATGAGATTTCTTCTTATTCTATATCTAATCCAAAATATTCCTTCACCATATTATCTCCATTGAATCCCTCACCCTTATTTGCATTGATTGTCTGATCCATAACAAAGAAACTAGGAGTGAATTTATCTCCCTCACAATTGGCCTTCCTCTTGCAGTCCTAAGATGCAAGTGGAGAATTTTTTTTCTTTCCATGGATCAGAGGGATGTAAGTGAACATTAATTCTGCAAAAATAAGAACCTTCATCACACATTTTCTTCACCTTATCCTCTTCTTGTATAGACACTATGGTGGCCTGTTCTTCCACTAAAATTTCTGCTTCACACCCAAGCAGTGTGGTCTTGCTTTCTTCTTGCGTATGTGGCTCCCGAGGTGATTGTAACTCTGATTTGTAATAATATTTTGGATCTGATACAAAATATATATCTTCATCCATAAATAATCCAACAAATTTAGCAGTGATTTGAATATCACCCACCAAGAAGCTTGAAGTGCATTCCTCTTCATTCTCTTCTTGGAGTAACAGGAAACAAGCAAGATCTTCTGGAACATCTTATTTCAAAAAAATTGGGGTTTTTACTTCTTGAATGGTACTATGATCATTACTTGCAGACTAAGTCACATGATTCAGTGAATTTGAACCTTGAGGTTCGAAATTTTCCAAATCTCAAGGAAAACAAAAATTTGAATCACATTCGGTGAATCTGAAGATCAAACTTCAAGTCAAATTTCAAGGCGAATTTGAATTTCTTCTGAATTCGAATTTCAAAACGAATTTAATGTCGAATTTGATAAAAAAATTGAAACAAAATCATCGGTGGTCGCAAAGGTTCAAGCTTCACATGATTCGGCGAAGAACAAGAATCGATCTAGAGTTCTTGGAGATCGATCCGGTGACCTGTACCTATTTCCATATACTTGCAGGGCAGATTGGAGTTCGATCTTGGTGCGGTCGCAAGACCAACAACTATATTTCAGGCCTTTACCCTTTTACACCTATTCAATATTCATTCGTAGAAACGATTGATCCAAAACCCAATTTTAAAACACCCCGAAAAAAGGAAACGTATGACAGTGAGGTGTAGAATGCGGGCATTGCGCTGTATTTTGTTGAGCATTTGTATTCTCTAGTCACAAAAAATTCAGCCTCACTTTGTCTGGGATGCATACGCAATTTTTGTACAAAACCGTGGTGGTCACATGGGCGCTAAAAAATAGTGGATGGCATTATTTATTTAGGCTTGGGTCTTCGGCGAATTTGAACCTTATTTTTAAATTATGTATTATGTTTTTTTAAATTCTGTATTATAATTTATGTTATAAACTTATAGTTTGTCTTTTTGCTTTATATTATGTTAAGATGTTCTTTTTAAATTATGTATTGAGTTATAAACTTATAAGTTCTAGTATCTCTGTTTTATTTTTCTTGTTTACTAAACATATTTATTCTTATGTTTAGGACTTAGGAGACACATTTCAATTTTATTGTTTATTTTTTAAACTATTTAAGCATGCTGCATAATATATTTCATTTTATAGGTTAAAATTTATTTAAATAGCATATTTTATTAATAATTTTATTATTATATATATATATATTCAAATCTCAAGACGAATCTTATCTGAAAATTCGAATTCGAACCGAATCAAATGGTTCTCGAACTCAAATTCGAATTCGAACCATGTGACTTAGCTTGCAGATAATATTTCTTGAAGAAAATCCAAACAATCTCAGAATGCTTGAGCATGCTGATGGATTTGATGACTCTTCACTTTTGCTTTCTTCTTCCTCCTCATTGCTCAGAGAGGTGGAACAACTTTGTTCCTCTATAAATGATTTGTTTCTATTGAAAGAGTAATCATATACATTATTAGGCTCAAATCCAAATCTTCAATAAAAATAATATTTGAAAGGAATGGATTTACAAATCACTTCCCCCAAGGCAAGATACTCTTTGCAGTGGTGGGGCAAGTTTTTAGCTTCATCTATCATCTTTGCTAAATCCTTCTTAGGATTAGCCATGGGTAGTTCCAAATTTATTTCTTCATACTCCATATGGTCATAAAAGTAACCATCATTGTCTCTTGACATTTTCAACCCATAATTAACATATATGACCTCTTCTTCTTCAACAAACTGATCAAATTCATCATCTTCAACTACTGGCACAACCCTCATGGTTGCAACTTTAATTGGTGATCTGCAAAATTAGTCAACGGAGAGCCTTCTTTCCATAGGACTAGAGAAAAGTGCTATAATAGCACTGTAATTTCCTAAGTCTGGTGTACAGACCTGAACACTTTAATTCTATATTTTTTCTTAAATAATTCTGAAATTTAAGGGGTTCACACAGAGCCGTCTCGGACTGGGAAAATCAGGGATTTCTTCTGGGAAATTTTGCAAGCAAAAGGAGTGAGCAGTGGGCAGAAACAAGAGATATTTCAGACATAGAATTTCTCCTTTCCTAACACATTTATATCTAATTCCATTTAGGGTTTAGAGTCCGCTTCACGGAAACCTACTACCACGCTTCTGGGCAGTCAAACCATGAAACTAGTAAGAGTAGTTTGGTCTGTTTCAACCATGGGATTATGGAAACTTGTAGAGGGTTGTTACAGGATTAATTTAACATAATAAATAGTTTTGTATAGTTTTCATAAGTTTTGGGAAGTTCAGAGTAGTTTCCAAGAAATGTTGTTTTTTTTGACATTTTTGTCCTAGTTAAACCCGACACAGTGGAGGATCAAAAGATACATTACAACCCAAAATAAAAATGGTTCTAAAGGTATTTAATGGAATTTGGGTCTTTTAGTGACCCACAAGAACTAACAGGGCTCATTTTGAGTTAGCACAACTCATTTTATATCAAATTTGGCAAGACTAGTCATTGAAAGCTAGCAATCTAGCTAGGGTCTAAATTTAAGCAGTTAATTCATGTAAAATTAATTTCTGAGATACATATGAATTATGAAAAATATAAATAACATACCACTGAACATATAAATTATCTTTAGACAGTCCCCCAACCTTGCATATTTCTCATAGCACTCACATTCATCAATTTTCCCCCATACATTGATAAAATAAGATTTTTTGAGGAAACTGAAGACATAATTCTCTATGGAAAGATATGTTTCGACCTGATATAGATAAACTATAGATTCATATTCTGCTACAAATCAGAAACCATATACTAAACTGACCATTACAGGGAGACTCCAAAATAAGGGGCAGGAGGCCCAGAACATGAATGGAAAAAGCGGCTGTGAGCATAGGTGAAGCATGGGATTCACTAGATCTCAACCTGAATGTGATGGAGGCTGAAAATAACTCTTATCATACTTCAATCGATGCAACGTAGTGCTCCATACCTACAATAGAAGAGAAAGGGAGATGGAAGATAAAGGAGGAGGGGTTTGGGGATCATCACCCAATGGTCTGAGGCACAACACTCAGAGAGTATGCTCACATAGAATAACCACATTATAAAATCATCCAAACTGAGAAATGGAGCTCCAAATGCCTTTAAATAAACCTGGGGGACTTGTTGAGCAAGTCAATCACTTGTTAAGCAAGTTACCACTTGCTAAACCCTAACCCTAGCCACCACTAGTAGAAAATGAGAGATTAGTGACCAAAATCCACATATCAATGACCACTTTTCGTTTGGAGATCACTGGTGGCTAATTTACGGTCTTTTATTACATGACCAAAATTGGTCATTTTTATTTTGGTCATTTATAGCTTGTCAGTTGGTCATTAATTTGGTCATATATTTGGTCATTAATTTGGTCATATTTGAATCGATGACCAAATATATGACCAAATTAATGACCACATGGCAAACTAGAATCTGACCAAATTTGGTCACGTATTAAAAGACCGCAAATTAGCCACCAAAACGTTTTTTTGGTCATTGATATGCGAATTTTGGTCGTTTTTTTGGTCATTTATATCTCATTGTTTGATCACATGTCTCTCAATTTTTTGTTATTTTATATATGAATTTTGGTCATTAATCTCATTTATTGGTCACTAATTTAGTCATTTTTAGTGTGGTTATTATATTTTAGCAGTTTTAATGGTGTCCATTATTAATCAATATAAATTTTTAATATGGTATTATGTTTAAATTAAAAAGAGAATCATACATTATTTATCATCATCTAATACATATTTGAATTATGCAAATATAAAGTGCAACCATATAAGTTTTAAACAGCACAAATTATATTATATGAAATGTCAAGTATTACAATAAATGAGTTTTCTCAAAAAACTATCTCCATATAACTTTACATGAAAATCATCTAGTACACCAATGACTTTTTAAAATATTACATTGGCAAAACCATCCCACTTGTACTTTGTTTCTAAGCCATACTTGGATGCCACGACAGCTTCAAAACCATACTTAGTTGCTTGAAACCCTCAACAACAGGCTCTTCATACTCAATGGAAAAACATCAGGAACAAAATCTTCATACTCAATGGCCCACTTTTTGAGCTTTCTATCTGCACACGTGCTTTTGTATCCGCACTGCACGTGCTTCTGAGATTTCTGAGCTTTATATCTATGCACGTGCTTCTGTATCCACATTGCAACATCCTCCCTCTTCATGTTTTTACAAAGCTTGTGAGTAAGGTTAACTACAAACAACACATGTTAAGCAATAAATTGTGTTGCTCAGTAAAAATAAAAAGCAAATAACTAAAAAATGTACATAGTAATTTCACAAGATTTAACATGGAAAAAGGAAACAATTCCAAAAAACAGATATATATGTGCTTATTATAACATACAAAAACACTTCTAATACCTCTGCTTCTGAGCTTCCTGAGCTTTATATCTGCGCACGTGCTTTTGTATCCACATTGCAGCAGCATCCCTCTTCATGTTTTTACAAAGCTTGTGAGTAAGGTTACCTGCAAACAACACATGTTAAGAAATAAATTGTGTTGCTCAGTAAAAATAAAAAACAAATAACTAAAAAATGTACATAGTAATTTCACAAGATTTAACATGGCAAAAAGAAACAATTCCAACAAACAGTTATATATGCGCTTATTATAACAAATACAAAAACACTTCTAATACCTCTAAAGGAAGTCCAACTCCATTGTATTACCTAGTAGCTCTTTCATGGATATGATGGCTTCCGTAAAAGTTCAATACTTAACAACTTGTTGGGTTTTTACAAATATTCTAAAACATTACTAGTAGTTTTCATCTCCCTAAAATTTACTAGGAACCTTTATTTTAGTAAAAATGCATCTGGTTACATACAATGGGATGCAAAATTATTGATATCAAGAAAATGTTTTCAAAGCTGTAATCATCTCTTGGCTGTTGAATTCTTCTTTATCATCACTTATAGTAACTGTCACTATATTTGGACGTTGTGAAGGGAAAATGTCTTCTCTTCCATAGCTGGAAGGACTCCTCCCCATCTTTTCACTTCCATCATAGACGATCCCTCTCAATATCAGTGTCTTATGCATTCCTCCAATCATCTCTTCATAGATTGTATATCCTTTTTCCCCAAAAACACATACATATTAGCTATATCCAAGCCCCACTGAACATACAGGTACCTGCAAATCACCAAATTTTACTTTTAGTAATACAGATATCGCTCAACAAGAATTTATTGCATGGGCTCCATTTGAGCTAGAAGTGCTTAACATGCACTTTCCAAAGACCAAATCTGTCCAATTAAATTTAGAGGCAAAGAACTATCTATAATTTTATCACCTTAAAGCTTGAGAGCTTGAAGCATGAAGAGGCAGCACACACAGTCGAGAACAATTTTGAGAGTAAAGCACACGGCATCTTAAACCTCTCATTCTCAATTGTTGTCTCGGCTCATGTTCTTTGGGTGCCTAGAAAAACAGTACCCAAGTAAAATCTTTAAAATATGGCCAGAAGTGCTTAACATGCACTCTCCAACAACCAAATCCATCCAATTAAATTCAGAGGCAAAGAACTATCTAGCATTTTATCACCTTAAAGCTTGAGATCTTGAAGCATGAAGAGGTAACACACACAGCTGGGAACAATTTTGAGAGTAAAGAACATGGCATCTTAAACCTCTCATTCTCAATTGCCGTCTTAGTTCATGTGCTTTGGGTGCCTGGAAAAACAGTACCCAAGTAAAATCTTAAAATGATGATAGGACTAATCAATATTCAATGATAGTCCTGAATCTTGATTCTATTATACTAATAGAGAGTTGTCATGGCTCCCTAGTATTTGGAATAAATAAAGTTAGCTCTTGTACTCCTTTCTAAAAAATTGTTAGCAACGCCATTTTAATGTCATGCAATTGGAGCTAGTAAACAGGTGCCTTAATCAACAAACAATATTTTTCTAGATTTTCAGGAGGCTGAATACCACTCCTATAGTGAAATAGAAGATATATGAGTTACTAAAAATGACATCTAGAATTGAAGCTTACAGTGGATATATTATTGACTGTATTGGCTAAGCAATGGGGGTTAGATGCTTCGGCATCCTCCATTAGGAATAGAGAATTTTGTGAACCTCTCATTTTTCTCATGATTTTTTCTCAGCCCCTCTGCACCCAGGGATAATTGATATGAGAATCATAATCTGGATCTGGTTATATGGGTGAATCTAGACTATCGCCATCTGTATATAGAAGTTGGCTCCCACTGCTGCAAATTAGAGCATCAAATGCAGACAATTTTACTCAAATAGACTGAAGCACATAAATAGTTTCTGAAACTATCGATGCATTTGATAACATGAATCCATGAGATGGGAAGTTTCCAGTAGAGAGAAATACATTCATAATATCTTGGATAATAATAGCTAGTTTACTAACAAGGGGTTCTCCACTAGCATCATAGTAATCCATTGCAATATCAAATAGACGCTTTCTTCTCCTGAGAGGTAGTTTCCCCATAGAATTAAAGCTATTATTTCGATCGATATTTGTTTTTTCCTGTATCATTTGCTTCTCGCAATTTAGATTAACTATTCTTAGTCTTCTCTATGATAATCCTAATGTGATTAGAAATACCCTCCCGATTATCTTCATTTTGAAGAAGCTTATCAATTTCAATAGTGTTATTAAGTGAATTTGAGCAAGAAGGTTTATATGCATATAATGAGAGTCTAAGCAATGTATCTGGGTCATCCTTGAATGAACCAGTGTCTGATTCAGAATCCATATTTTCATTGAAGTCATTTTCACTCTGCCATTGTGGGTGTCTAATTCTGCATTGGGAAATCCTTGACAAATATATTTTACAATGTTGTGGCCAACAATAGAGATGAATGTTCTTCATACCATTTTTCCTGCATTCAGCCCAGAGGTTCTTATCAACTACTAGTCTGTACAAAGAAGCTGTAATTTCCTTGTCATTATGCGGATCTACCAGCAAACCATTCTTCAACGTCTACACAAGAATGGACCAATTTGTAAGAAAAAATCAGAGAGTGATTGATGACATTAGATCCAATCAGACTTTTAGTTTTGAAGGTAGAATTTTCAATATACCTATTTAATGTCTACATGTCCTCCATTATGTGGCAACCATATGCAATCCATGTGCAGCTGCCTGCATTTAAACAAAGTGGGAGAATGACATGCTTTATTCTTTTTACACAACCAAAAATGCTTTTAGATCAAATTGTTAGGTCAGAGACCTTGATATAAAAATATTCAAATCTTAAAATTTCATCTTAAAGATCAAATTTTCTGTCAATAAGAAGAGAAATAATGGATAATTTCTTTTATAATTTGACAGGAAGTTTTATAAACCTTGGTTTTTGTAGCAATCCTATATATATTAGTAACTTTTTATTTCTTGTGATGTTTGGGATATGCCACTTCTCCGAAGAGATCATCTCCAAGAGCATCTCCTCCAAAGACAGTTGTGAGGCTTTGTAGCAAGGTCTCTCTTAGCTCCCTCATTACAAGTGAGGTTGAAGGCACCTGCAAAAATATTAATAAATTAGTAACATTTTGAATCTTGTCAAATCACATGACCACTCAACACAAGTGACCAGAATGGGCAGAAAGGTAAATTACAGTACCAAACACTCACAAGGAAAGACAAATTATTGGATATAAGGGAATAAAGCAATTTAGGCTAAAAATATGGAATGTACAAGTATTACTATTTATGGTCATCCCAATGAAGGACCCAAAAAGTAATTATGTCTATTCCAAACATACATGAATTCTCTCAGGTGCAATACAAAAAATGATTTAGAGAGAATTATTAATTTTTATAACACCAACTAAACTAAGGAAACCAACATTATCAGAGATACAACAAATATATATTACCAGTGTATACTTCAACTTGCACAAAACTATACTAGTAGAAGGATCATTTATGCAAAAATTGCAAGTTTTTCTCCATACAACAATGAACACCAGGCCAATTAAGTGTAGATGTGAGTTTTG
This sequence comes from Pseudotsuga menziesii, assembly GCA_001517045.1. Taxonomy (NCBI): domain Eukaryota; kingdom Viridiplantae; phylum Streptophyta; class Pinopsida; order Pinales; family Pinaceae; genus Pseudotsuga; species Pseudotsuga menziesii. The sequence continues at coordinate 135,982 of LPNX010399301.1, read as the reverse complement.
GAAACAAAAATCACAAACATTTCAACAATTTAACCATGTTGGAAAATTTACAGAATGAAAATATATTTCCAGATGCCAAAATACAAGATTCCAAAATATATTTCCCAGAGCGTGAATCGAGAGCATTTTAAATATTCCCAGTCACCAACATGACATTTCAGAGAGGAAGAAATATCATTGTAGAATGAAAACTGTAGGACACTGGCCATTATAGTTCATTTCAATAAGGTCCTTAGGATGCTACACACTATTTGTATTAATTTCGATGCTACACACTAATTGCATTAAAAAACATTCTACACACATTCGATTTAATATAAATTACTTTCAAGCTTCCTCGTAGTAATCAACATGTTGATCACTGTTGAAATATTTTGTTCTACATCAATCAACCTAATAGTTGATTCCACCAATTCAATGGGCTCCAAGAAATGTCCTTGAAACTCTTGCATCAATTGCAATTGGTGGGCATGACCTTCGATGTAGCTACACTCACAAGCATTCTTTCATCTTGTTCTCACAGAGGAGATCTACAACAGGGAAAAGGTATACATGCTTATATATTCAGAAGAGGATTTGAAATAGATGTATTGTAGAAAGTGCCCTTTTAGACATGTATGCCAAGTGTGGGGATATACACAGTGCAAGAAGGGTGTTTGAAAAAATGTCCCAAAATGATTTGGTTTCGTGGAATTCAATGATTGCAGGGTATGATCATATACATGCTTGGTAATTAGGATATACAACTTCCTGTCCAAATGTAAGAAGCAAACATGAATCCTGACTTGTCCACTATTGTGAGTGTCCTTCCTGCATGTGCACACTTTGTAGCGCTGCAAATGGGAAAGGAGATCCATAATTACACACTAAGAAATGGATTTGACCTAAATGAATTCATAGAAAAGGCATTGATTGACATGTATTCCAAATGTGGGAGTTTAGATAATGCATGCAGAGTATTTGACAGCATGCCTGCCAAAGATATAGTATCATGGAACACAATGATTGCAGGATATGGAATGCATGGAAATGGTGAAATTTCTCTTACAATTTTTCATGATATGCAACATGCTTATATAAAACCAAATCATATCACCTTCATTGTTGTTCTATGTGCATGCAACCATGCAAGTCTGGTTGGTGAAGGCTTACAGTGTTTTGAATCAGTGAGTCAAGATAATGCTATCACACCCACAAATGTGTCAAGATAATGCTATCACACTTTTTACTTTTATACTCACAATTAAGGACTGATAACTGTGACCATCTCTGTCTCAGAGATGTATTGGTACTATTTTGTAATGATATTTGATTCAATATGAATAGCAAGAGAGAAAGTCTTTTTTAGGTGAAAAAAAAGAACATATTAAGTTACAACATATGTTTGTACTAAGGTCTGTTCATGGCCTCTCACCACCAAACAAAAAAGCTTATTTCAATCCCCCAAAACTGAAGCCATCAACCATGAAAGTTACACACTTTACAATCATTTTTGTCAAATATTTAATCCTTCGTACCTCTTGATCAGCTTATGGATGAACATAAATTGGAATATATTCTTTAGGAGGTAGCTTTTACAAACATTTAGTGTTCATTGGTAATGGCAGGCTAGTTTGCTCAAGGAAGCTTAGAAAATCCAAGCTCGACTGGGGTGCCATTGTGATGCTGAGGATCAAGTCCTGTTGTGACCTTCCTTCCAGAAGTTGTTGTCACTCCCTAATCTTCCCTTGTCAAACTTGAAGCCTGAATAAAAGCATTGAGCTTCTACATTCTTGGGATGAGTTTCTGCACATTTTTCCTTTGCCCATCAGTAACAAGAAAAAAAAATTAAAAATAATCTTTAAAATAATGAACTGTTTACATCACTAACACTGGAAACTCTGTCATGAGTGAACATAAATATAATATATTTACATGACCAAAAAACACTTGATACAAGACTAAAAAAAATATATATGATGTTAAAATATTGCTAACATGTTTCAATTTATAAGCCACTATCATATAACCTATTAAACACATAGTAGGATTAACCAGCTCTCCAACATTCCTCTGCATCTCCTGTATAATTCACATTTAAACCCTATTCATCCACAAAATATCTTCAAATTACTGAGGTAAGGGTTCATGGATTACTTTTCCAACAATTGGCTATTTTCTTCATAAGTTAACTCTTTCTAAGCGACCAACCCAACTAGAATCTCCTTTCTGAGATGGCTTCCCCAGAATCTAAAACAATTTCAGTCATCGAAATAGCCTGAACATGTTATGTGGTGCAGCAAATTCCCACTTTGCATCGTGTTTCTTGAAGCAAATTCTGAGAAAAAATTGTATCAATAATTCCCAACAATAATTCGAGTCCTAGGATATCTATTGATAATTTGGAAACCAATAGCTAGCTTTTTTGTTTCAACTGTAAAGGATCTGTTACTTTGAATGTGCCTATAAACCATGCAGCATGAAGCTTGTGTCAAAAACATACCCTGCCTCCTTTATCTACCGATTCAAGCTATCCAGTAAAGCATTAGCCTCAACAATAGTCTCCACGATAATCCAAGCAGAGGTCTCAGGATAGCCACTGACAATGTGAAAAGCAATAGCTATATTCTAGTTTCAACTGCACGGGATCTGTTCCTTTAAATGTGCTTATACATCATGCAGCAAAAATTCTACATACTCTACCTTCTTTATGTCCATGATGAAGCTATCTAACATGCCATTGATTTCCTTTGATTGTAGGTGAGATCCATCTCCTGTAACAAATGAATAAAATTTGTTTCTAACCTCATTCCAACTACATCCTGGTTTCTTCATCACCCCATATTCTTTTGTCTTGGCTCTCATGCTTGCTACATTGTCCCACCTCCTAGATTCAGCATATATGATTGACAGTAGTACATAATATGAATCATTTTTAGGCTCCAACTCAAAAAGGATATCAACCACACATTCTTCTAGCTGCAAATTGGAATGAAATTTGCATGAACTAAGCTAAGTACCCCACATGCTAGGAGTAAGCTTGAATGGAATCAAGTTGAAAAAATCATAAGCTTCATCCAAGTGTCCTGCACGTCCAATAATATCAACCATCCAAGCATAATGCTCTACTATTGGTGTGATAGCATGATCTTGAATCATTGATTCAAAACACCGTAATCCTTCACCAACCAGACCTGCATGGCTACATGCAGACAGAACAACAATGAATATGATATGATTTGGTTTTATATAAGCTTGCTACAAATCCTGAAAAATTGTAAGAGAAATTTCACCATTTCCATGCATTCCATATCCTGCAATCATTGTGTTCCATGATACTACATCTTTGGCAAGAATGTTTTCAAATACTCTGCATGCATTATCTAAACTCCCACATTTGGCATACATGTCAACCAATGCATTTTCTATGAATTTGTTCAAGTCAAATCCATTTATTATAGTGTAATTATGTATCTCCTTGCCCTTTTGTAGAGCTGCAAAGTGTGCACACACAGGAAGGAGACTCACAATAGTGGAAAAGTCAGGCTTCATGTTTTCTTGTTGCATTTGGACAAGAAGTTGTATAGCCTCATTACCAAGCATGTATATGAGCATACCCTACAATCATTGAATTCCACGACACCAAACCATATTGGGACATTTTTTCAAACACCCATCTTGCATTGTGTATATCCCCACACATGGTATACATGTCTAAAATGGAACTCTCTACAATCACATCTATTTCAAATCCTCTTCTGAATAAATAAGCATGTATACCTTTTCCCTGCTATAGAGATCCTCTATGAGCACAAGCTGAAAGAATGCTCGTGAGTGTAGCTACATCGGGGGTCATGCCCACCAATTGCATTTGATGCAAGAGTTTCAAGGACATTTAATGGAGCCCATTTTGAGAAAACTGTGCAATCATCAAATTCCATGTTGTCAAGTTGGGTTTTACTCCAACTAATTGCATCTCACTAAAATGTTTCCAGTCCTCATCACAATATCCTTTATGGGCACAGCCTGAGATCATTGCATTCCATGAAACCACATCTCTTACATACATTGTCTAAAAAACATGCAGGGCATCCTCTAGACTCTGGCATTTGGCATATGTGTCTAATAGAGAATTTCTAACAAACAAATTTGCATCAATTCCACTCTGAATTAGATAATAATGGATTTCTCTACCCCATTCCAGAGCTAACAATTAGGCATAAGCTGGAAGCACACCAGAAATAGTAATAGAATGTGGCATCACACCTTCTGATTTCAGCATAGAAAAAACTTCTAGAATAATTGAATACTTCACTCCAGAGTCCAAAATAACAAAGGAGACATTGTAATAAAGCAGATGGTACTAGAATAGTTTGTTCCAAACCTAAATTGTTCGTCTTTGAAATCACAACTAGGTCTACACAAACTATTTTCATGAGAGTGTCTGTCTTCAAAATCTACATATATATTTAATTAATCAACGAAACATGATCATACCTGTGACCCATATTTGGAGCTGGTTGGAGAGGATTTTCTTTCATCCAGAAATTTTACAAAACTCCTGACATAGTTAAACATTATAAGATATAAATATTTGAGATACACATAAGATGGTAACCGATTTATCTCATCTCCTAGATTTAGTTTTATGTAGCAGAGAAAATAAACCAAAAATTACAAGTCCACCATCAATTAAAACTATGTTCTACCATGTGCCCATGTTGTCTGCCACAAATAGCATATGGTTTCAATCAAATCCAACACCCACCACGACCCTCTCAGAAAGAAACAATACCTACAAAATAAATGCAAAACTCAGAATTTTGGTTGGTTATGCCTACTTTACTGATATATATGTGCAACCAAAAAAATAGCATTAACCTTTCTAAACTTTAAAACTCATAAAGCTTCTAAACTGTAATTTTGTGAATGATTGTTCAAAAACAATCCTTTACTTGGTCATACGTAGTTAAACATACCTCTTAGGTGCTCAAAGGAAAATCTTCTAAGGATATAATTAATGTAACTTGACAGTATGAAACCTTAATTATGGTGTGATTACTAATCTACAAATGTCCACAATACTCATCTTTAATATCTTAGACTGTGATGACAGTAATTTTATTTTTATAGGCCAACATATTCTTATCTTTCTTCAACATTCACCTCTAGCTTACCCAAATTCTATATGTAATTTATAATACAACAAAAGGAAAGAATATGAAATGCATAAAATCACTTTTCTCTTTTCTTTATAGAGACCCAGAAGTTCACTTGCGACTAATAAGGAGAGGGAAAACTTCACTTTTAGAGTGAATGCATATTCCTAACCCGTCCAAACTTACTTCTCTCACTTCCCTGCCTAATTATAGATCTTGTCGCTCTCTCTCTCTGGCCTATACAAACAATGCCAATTACAACGTCAATCAGACCCTCAGAAAGTTAACTGGCTCCACCTCAGACTCCCACTTCTTTAGGTGTGGTTTCAATGGTGTTTCATTAAGATGGATGGAGCTGGTTTTCCCCAGCCACTTTTGCTATTCTAGTTAATGGCTTAGGTTCACACTTTTTTATTGCCTCCAGAAGCGTCAGGAAAGGTTGTCCCCTTTCTCCATTGTTATTCCTTCTAGTCATTGAAGAGCTTTGTAAACTGATACATGCAAAGGCCTCTGATGGGCTACAAGTGAGTTATTTAGAGCACTGAGCTCTGTTTTTTTAATAAAGTTTTTGTAAGTAGATTCTAGAGGTAGATCAATCATGTTCTGGAAATGAGCAATTGAGTTGAGGGTTTTCTTATTTGTTTTGATGCCTGTTCCAGAGCTCTGTTACAAAGTTTTGTAGCATGTTTGTCACTAATTATCCTCACCGGATAGTCTGTTTATCACTAATTATCCTCACTAGAAAGGCAGTGGGTTTAACATGAAAATACCCTATAAATGTCAGTCTTTATGCATGATTGAAGACATCAATTCTAAAAACCAGAGAGCAGATATAAGAAGATTCTTACAATTTAGCGAGACTTTGTAGGTCGCTGATCTTGGACAGAACTGTACCATTTAAAGAGTTTCTGTCAAGCCTCTTGTATCCATAAATAGCAAATAAAGTAAGACAAAAAAAAAAATTTACATTTAAATCATTTTACTTGGTCTTTAAAGCTATGCATAATCTACAAAACAATGCATCAATACAAGGTGTGATGGAAAATTTGATACTCACAAGGCCTACAAGGTTTGTACAAGTCCAAGAGTAGAGGGGATCTCTCCAGTAAAGCTATTGCTATGAAGCAATCTGGCATATAAAAAAATATGAACAGTCATTTATCTCTCTAACCCATATTCACCATTCCAAACTTAGAAAGATACAGATTTGTTTCACTTACATGTGAAGTAGTATCATACTCGAGTTGAAAAGATTGGATGGAATGGAACTGTTGAGGCCTGGAAATTCCCAGGTGACAACAGTAAAGGATTATCCCCAATCAATGTTCCCAACTAGCCTGTTGATTGTTTAGTATAGGGAATCTGTCTGGTTTTGCGGTCCGTCTACCATAGGTCAAACAAAAACAAAGGATTTACCAGTTACGGCCCGGTCCACCGGAATTTGTATTTTAACTTAAGAATGCTATGCAAGAATCGAACTAAACATGCAGGGTGGTGAAGAATGCAGGGAGCAGTCACCATGTGATGCGCAGGTTCTTACCTCTCGTCTTAGGCTCACCAACATTCGAATCACACATGCATCTATGCACTGACCTAGCTATCTATCTATCCATCTATCTCTATCTACCTATCCCCGGGGAGCCAACTTATATTTAATATATATGAGTAATGCCGATGTGCACACATGATAAAATCAATTACAGATAGCTGACATTTACTTTTACAAGCATGAACAATGAAAGATATTTCCACAACCAGATAGCTAATTGTTTCATGATAAGCATGCATTACTCATGGTGGTTATTTCATAAAATAAATCAGAAATCATTTAAACAAGACATAGGTCATAAAGTTAGAACGATCTCATGATTCATGGACACAATGCTGAAAAACAAAGTAGTTCATCTTTCAACTATCCATGGCAAAACATTTGAAATCCCACCGATCTTCTTTCAACAGGAAAACTGCAGTTTCTATTGCAAAATGAAGTAGTTCTTCTTACAATATGTCATCGCTAGTCTTACTGGGGAAAAAAGCCCCTATTCCTTCTACGCTTCCTACTTTTATACAAAAAGGTCAAAATGGTTGGGCTGCCCAAAGTGACCTTTGGGCTTCCCAACCTTTTTCTTTCTGAACACTTCATTTCTCAAAAAGCTTTTACAAAATTATTAAATTATTACAAAGTTGATCGGTCCTTTATGAGGAGGGTCCCACCTGGCTATTTACAAACTTCTTCCATGCTGTTGCTTTAGCAGCAATGCCTTCAAATGCACAAGGCTCCAGGAACTGAATTTTGATTTCAAACTTTTCAACTTGGTTCCTGATGGCCTCGATCCTTGCTGGGCTCAACCGAAGCTGATCTTCTAGAAACTGCATGCTAACGGCTGCGTGGCCTACCTCGTTCTTCAGTACTAGGTCATCAATGGCTCTAATCTGCTGAGTTCTGGCCTCTGCATCTTGATATGTTTTCTGTAATATTTCCATAAAGGCCTCATGGTCTGGGAACTCTTCAAGCCTATGCTCAGCCTTTGTTTGACATCGGTTGTACGTATTCAGGAGCCTTCTGAAATACTCTGAGCATGCTCCCTGCGTCTTTTTTACAACCTTCTTGAAGTCTTCTGCAATACTGATGGTGAACTCTACCAGGTTGTGATCTCTCTTGAGGGCTTGATGGTCTTTCGCTGGTATCCCTTCTGGAGTCTCAGCATCATCTTCCGACCTTGCCATTTTGGCACTCAAAACCTCAAGAACCTCCTGAGATCGATCAACGAAGTATGAGGAAGTTTCCATGATCTCTTCTAGCCTGTTGTCAATCTGAAGGACTTTGCACCTCTCTTCTTCCAGAGCAGTCTGCAGTTGTAGCATTTGAGCCTTTTGAGCCAGGATATATTCTTTAAATGGTTGCATATTTACATGCTGTTCCTTAGCCACCTCCAGATCAGCAGTCAGAGAAGCGAGATGCTCTTTCAGTTCTTTGGCGTATGAATCATTGGACTCATAGATGATATTAATCTATTCCTCTAGATCTTCCACCTTTGCCAATAACTGTTCCTTATCACTCTTTAGACTTTGGGCTTCCTGTTGTATGTTTTCTAGGGACTCCTGTGTTGTTCCCTTTGCTTGCATCTCCACTTGAAGGGTATAGACTTCACCTTTTGAGGATTCCAGTTCCCTTTGCATGTGCTCATACTTCCTCTTGAGTCTATTACCTTCATCTCTTTCTTTTCTCAGTGTGTATTTTAGCTGAGAGGAGGTCTTCTTAGCCGACTCTAGTTCAATCATCACCCTGTTTATGTTGTCCTCGGATGCATCAATCATGGCAGCCCCAACCCTTATCGTGAACCTAGGATCCTTGTCCGTCCCTAGCATGACAGCGGTATCTGTGACCATCTTCCCTGATAAATCTTCCGCTTCCACCTTCTTTTCCGTCCTACTCATTATTATTTTGGTGGCCCTATCATAATAGACAGTGCTGAAGTCGAGGACTTCCTCTCTTTTTTCCTGAGTGAAAGGTATTAGCTGAAGAATAGGGGTCGCAAGAGTGCTAGGAGCAGGTATTTGCAAGGTCTGCACCTCTGGGTTTTCCTCTTCCTGGGTCTGCCCTGCTGGAGTTTCAGAAGCTGACTGTTGGGTCAATTTCATTTTATCAGCCTCTTGCTTTAGGAGCTCTTCATCCAGCTTTCTTTTTGCTTCTTCAGTTGCTAGTCTAACTGCTTCTTCAGCCTCTTTGGCTGCTTCTTGTGCTTTCTTAGCTGCTTCTTGGGCAGCCTTCCTCTTTCCTTCTTCCTCACTATGAAGCCATTCTACAGCTTCCTGTGCTAGTTTCTGGGCCTCTTCCAGTCTCTTTTTGGCCTCTTCTTCAGCTCTGGCTTGCTCAGCTTTGGCTTGCTCAACCCCTTTTACACCCTTGGTGGGGTTCTTAGGCTTAAACCTCCTTCTCAGAGCTGTCAAGTTAGGGGCACTTCGGAAGACAGATTCTTCCTTGTCAAAGTGGTGAGTGTACTCAAAATGTACTTTATGTTCTTTACAGTGCTCTGCCACTTTACCATGAGTATCATTCCTTCGGAAAGTCATCTCTCCAAAATGGAACTTCCCCAATTCTTCTATGAACTCCGCAGCCTGCTTTACCTTGGCATATCTGTAGCTACCTAGCTTGAATGGCAGCGGAGGATATGTAGCCTTCTTTTGCTCAAAAAGGTAATTCCCTATTCCATCAATGAATACTTGCCTGACTGCTTCTTTATGAATAACATAATATGTTGCATATTTGGGCAGCAATAAGGGGCATTTCGTGCCACCAAACATTCTGATGTACATGCCATTCTCAGTCAGGAAATAGTTTGCATGCTCTTCTATTACCCGCATGGCCTCCTCTAACATACAGTCACACTCCTTCCAGAAGATGAGTGTGTAGAGTGGCATGATGAATTGCTCTCATACCTCCCAGTAGTGGCTATGGTACTGCTGCGCCCATAGTGGTTTGTAAGTGGCGTATACAGGCATTCTTTCCCTGTCCCAGATGCACCTGAGACCGGGGAAAGGCTAGTTACACACTATGCAATCTACCAATAACGAGCTCATGTAAAATTCAGACTTTTTCTTGGATTCTCCTCCCAAGGCAGTAGCCACGCAAGAAGAAAGACCGCTTGATACTAGGCTGGCCCAATTTAAGACCGTTCCTTGGGTTGCTACATGGAACATAATGGGTATCCATTCAAATTTGAAGAGTCTGCCATGGGCTCTCCCGAAGATCCTATTCAGCATCAGGGCTATAAATCTGTAAGGAGCCCTCAAGCTTGCTGTATCATACTCTCCAGTTGCTCTGTTTCTATAAAGTTTTCCCTGCAAGAGCATCTTCTTCAGGGTTTCCACCAGGTCCATTCTGATGTTATCCAGCCAAGCATCATATATAAAGATTTGAGGTTCTGGCAGATGATAGGCCAATGCCACATACCTTGGGCTAAATGTAGCGTAGCCCTAGCCTTCGACTTTTGTTTTGAGCATTGTGGTTGTGTTTATATGGGGCACAATTCATCTAATAACCTCGGAGCATGGGAACAGCTCTGGTCTAGTAGCCACCTTCATGATGGAGGATCTCTCTATGTTTTCATAGGTTGGTTCTTCTTCTAGACCCATGTCAGGAACTTCCTTGCGGGAAATCAATCTGTATATGTCACCCCATTTATACTCAGGATCCACACCAGAAATACATTGGGTGTCTTCATATGTATATTCAGTCTTTGTGACGACCTCTATATCTGGTTGTTCTTCAACCATAGGGGCCTTCTTCTTCTGTCTTTTGGACATTGTAAGTTCCTCCTGCCATGTATAATAGTGTGACATTAAGCAATTCGAATTTGCAGACATTGTGCAGCAGTTTATTCCTTCTCAAGTGTATCATGACTGTAACCAGTCAATGAAATTAAGACATAAACCCTTCAGGATGAATAATTGAACCAGTATGCAATACTGTGCAATGTGCTATTGTTCTATGCCTAGTATGATAAGGTTCAGTGTATCAATGTATACATTGCTCAGCCCTATAATGCCTTAAGACTAGGGTGCAACATTTTATGATCTGATCTACATGAAGCAAGCTTATCAACCATACTTATGCCAGTATTAAATCTGCACTATTTAGCAATATGCCACTTTTCTCATGATAGAAATACATTTAAACAAACATGTATATCATATGCAAGGTGTGACATTTAGCTATTATTCTATTGCATAACAAACATAGCAAAGGATTGAATGCCTCAAGCCCGTGCCAGTCAACACTTTAACCATAAAACCCAGCAGACCCAAGACTAATGAAAACTCATGCAACTTGTGGCAGAAAGGTTACATTTACTTGACTATACATTTTTCTCCCGGCGGGGAGTGTATGAACTTCTTTGCACAGGGTCCTCCCATCAAGAACACTACCCATGTTGCTTTCAACCAACGCATGGTAATGGCGATGCCTTTCCTTTAAACAGCTAGGGATTTAGGTGACGGGGCATGAAAGGGTGGTGAAATCAACATAGAATGGGCTCAAGAGTGGCCATAAAATCTTCTCAAAAACGTATCCCCCCTCGGCAAACTACGCGTTTAACATCAAACCTCGGTGAGGTTGAGCAGAAACTCACAGGCGAAACAACTATGGCGTAAAGGCCGGGTAACGCACCATGGAAACAACAGTCGACAACAACCCCAAACAATCTTCACACCCGTCTATCTTCTGCCTAACATGAAAGTACAGGAAGGTTTGGCGCAGACGGCGTAATGACCGTCTGCGCCAAAAACCCCTAAACCCTTATGCGCACAAGGCAGCAAAATAAAAGGCAAGAACAAACCGCTCAAAAGGTTAAAACACCTCCACCATGGTCAAAAGATAAAAATCCCACTCATACAAGCTTAAAACCTAGCCGGAAGAGGGAACCGTCGGGAACATCTAAACCCTCAGGAGAAAACCATTAATAGTTTAAGTGTGATGGGGAAAAAGACCTACCTGGCAATCCGGTGAAACGAGTGAGTTGATGACGGTTGGAATATTACTTCTACCACCTGGAAGCTGGTACAGCGACAGCGGGACCTTCACTCACTCCAAAGAACGACAGCTCAACGATATAGTGCTTACCGTGACAATGCTCGACAGTGACAAATAACAATAAAAAACCAAACTGTCACCCCCGTATATATAAACCTTTCACACGTGCGAGGAGACAATAAATTGGGCATCGGAGGGATTTCATATCAGCAGTTGAGAGTGGCCTTCCCTCCGCAATGGCGGAAGGGAAAAACGTCTACCAAGCTGAGTGCATACGTATGGCGGGAAAAAACAAAAATCGGCCAATCGGCCATCAGACGGTTCTCCAATCGAGAGGTGAAAGCTCGAAACCATTCGCAATGGCGGCAGCAAAGAACCTGAAAGCTTTCGATTTTTGTTACATGCGTCAAACATTGGGAGGATCTCAAGTCGGCAAAAGAAATCTCACAACCTTTCGGAACAGCGGAAGAAAACATGGTCAATGATTCCGATTTAAAACTTGAAATCAGTTGAAAAAACATGTAAGTTAGGAGAAAAACGAAAGCTGACATCAAAGCCCAGCCGCAACGGCGGGATAAAAGATCGAAAGAGCATCCGATGCCCAATCAAAAAACATCCGCCGTAAATAAAAGGAATTGGCAGTCGGAAGGTTATGCAATCAGGGTGACCATCTTCAAAACAGCCGCAACGGTGGAAAACTCAAGCAAAACAACTTCTGATTTCAACAAGCTTCAAGTACGATTAATAGCAGCAATCCGGCTAGTTTCTGAAGGCATTCCAAGGCAACAAATAGAGCAAATCAGGCCTTAAAACATCCTGAGAAAATAATGCATCAAAGTAGGGAAGGCAAAACAAGCTAATCTAAAACAAAGGAGGGTCCCAGAAATTTTTAGAATTTTGGGAAAATGTTGCAGCTGCAACAGGAACCTGTAAGCTTGTTTTGGTTGAAATGGCTTGAATAATGGGAAACAATAAGAAATTCATCAGTAATTTCTCCATTAATGGGAACTAAATAAACCAAAAACATTCCATCTTTCTTACAAGTGTTGTGCAGCAACGAGTCTGTCTAATCCAGGTTGGCTTGCATTGGAGACTGGGAGAGTTCCAGTAAGTTGGTTTTCCGCAAGATCCAGCCAGTTGACCTTAACTAAATTACCCAATGAGGCAGGAATTGGACCGCTGAGGTTATTGAAATTCAAAGCCCTGATAGAACAAAATATAACATGAGATTTATTAATGGTACACTGATAATCTTACAAAAACTCAACATTAACTAGTTTTTCCAATTCATATGGGATGTTTCCACTGAAATTACACCCTATCAGAACCCTGAGCAGTCCACAAAATTACTATTAGATTGCAGTCCGAGCATGATATATATCAATATTACATAGAATTTCAACCTTAATTTGTGCCACTGCTTTAAAACGTATGATGAGTTAGGGTTAGTATGTAATCACAATTTTTTCAGTTTAGTCAAGTTTCCCAAGGTCTGTGGAAGGCTTCCAATCAACTGCAAGCTGTATGAAAAATCCTTGTGATACCCAAGGAATATATTCATGGATTAACGTATCAATACCTTAGTCTATAATATTAATTGTCAATACTCATTCATATATATAATCTATATACTTACAGTGTTTGAAGTTCAGAAAGATGACCGATATCGACTGGAATTTGTCCCTTAAGTCCCTTGGAAGGTAGTTGTCTGAACAATGATTATTGATTTTAAAACAAAGAGTCAAAACCAACATAAAATTTTAATAAAAAATACAAACTTATTCGAGTTCTTATTCAAAATCACATACTTGTTGAATTATTCAGTAAGGTACTCAACTCATTAATACAAAATTGCCCAAGAAGTTTATGGAGATTTGTAGCCAAGCACATATACAATGATATAGAAACTCAAATCAAACTAACTCTAATATGGATCTTTATTCAAAATTATAGACAGGGTTATCAACCAAGATAACTACTTTGTTCTTATAAATTCAACCCCTGAAATATAAAAGTAATGTAAAACAAAATCCCAAACATAAAGATATCTTGAAATTACAGTGACAAGATATCTTGAAATTGCAGTAATAACATAAAATCCAAGGAGGGGATACTGACAGTGAATTTATTTGGCCAGAGCTTGTATAGGTGACTCCATCCCAACGAGAGTTGTAGGGATCAAAACCTTTCCAAGTTCTTCGCACTGTGTTTCCCTGTTCTGTTTTCAGTGCATTGAGGATACTAACTGCAGCAGGAAACCAAAATAAACATAAGGCAGTTTCAAGCTTTGATTAAGGTGTGTGATATCACAACCAAAATCAAACAAGCTTCCATGAGGATGGAATCAACTCCACTAAGAAGGACCATAGAAAAGGAGGGAGAGATTTTATCCATCCTGAGTCAAAGAACAAAAACCAAGACATATGATCATCTATATTGAAATGTGAGCCGGTAATGTGCAAGCTTTCATGTTGTCCCATCCTTCACCACAATGGGATAAACTAGAGGAGTGTAAATGTCATGTAAAGACTTGAGAAAGGAAGAAAATGTCTAGGAGGAAGGAGGCCATTGGTGGTTTTCCCCAGAAGAGCTGAACCGGATGCAGGAATATTTTTTAGGACCTGGAATGGTAGTATGCAAATAAAGATATTTTGGTGGGTCTTGGGAGCAACTTACTAGAGAGGAGATTTGTGCAATCTCCAAGTTGGGAAAGGAAAAGGAATCATAGGCATTGCACCACCAGATACGTATGAGGAAACTGTAGAATAAATACTACAATAATTGGAAAACCACATGGTAATCCAGCCATTATTTATAGAGTATCTTCTTCACAAGCTTGAGGTTAGGAAGATGAAACATTTTAGTAGCGAGGAAATTGGAGTCTGGAAAGAAATTCAACAGAAGTTCTCTACCTTCTTCAATTTGATATCATGTTCATGGAGGTAAACAATATGGTTTATGGTCCTTTTTCTAAAGATATTTTATATTTCAAGACATAATTCTGTGATCTCCAAAGCTACTTTTTGTAAGACACAGTACTGGCGTTGCTAGATGTGTTGCAGGTAATCAATTTTGCATGATTTTAAGACATCATATCAGGCCAAGGATTGGTATACACGCCCCAGGTATGATAAAATTGAGACATTATATGTCTAACAATAGTAGTGCTATAAGAATGCATACAACCCACCCTATGTGAGTAATGAGCTAATCCCTTTTGTGAAGCCAAATAAGTGAAATAAGGGGATAATTCTTACCAAACTTAGTCCTGCTATCTATAAAATAAAAACTAATTTTTACCTAAATAAATGACCCAAAGGATTGAGAGCCTATGCCATGACCCAAATAAGAACCAAGCCAAAAATCAAGAATACATATTCTTTACAAATACAAGTTCCAACATTAAAGACTGAAAAGAAACAGAGCCAGAAAACATACAATGCTGTTCGGAGAAAAATGTTGTGGTCATCACAGCAATCCATCAGGTCACCCTCCCACGTACTATGCACTCCCCAGCCAGATTCCCGACCTGGAAAAATCTGAAAATCAAAAAACAAGTGTTTTCTTTGCATATCCAGGGTTGCACAGAGGACATCAAAATCAAGCACTGCCATTCCCTCTTTGGGGGAATCTAAGGCACAATCCTGATAACCAACACTAGGTATTCCATCCTTACAATTTGCAGATCCCCCTTTCTGTAAAACATTAACTGCTACAAATTCACCTTTGATTTCCTCATCCTGTGATCCTTTATAGGATTTCTGGACCTCCATGACTTTAAAATATTAACAAATAAAAAAAACAGTGCATAAATATTTCACCGGCCTTTACAACTCACACTTGGACAAAGTTATATTCAAAGGATTCTGTGCAAAGCTTTAAATAAATTGATATTTCACCGGCCTTTACAACTCAAGGTCACGAAAACAATCCATTCAAAGCTTTTTTGAGCAGTACTTTAATTGTAAGGATATTTCACCGCCCTTTACAACTCATAGCTTCCCAAATTTCCATTCAATGGTTTTCTTTCCAAAGCTTATAAATGCTTTCTCATAGTACCTCTATTTGCATACTTAGAATGGAAAAATACTACAAATATTGCCCCAAAAATTCCCATCCAAAGATTTTCCAAACAGAGCTTCTATATATTTGTTCTTCTCATCTCTACTCACAAACCTGTTAAGCAAATACTACAAATCTTTGAAGAAAACATTACATCTTGTTTGGATATCAGCATTCAGCAATGAGCCTTGAAGAAAAGTTTGAACAGTCCTATGAGATGTTTCCAGTGAGAAAATTGTGATTATCCCATGACACCCCTTGTTTATATGGAATCAAGATTCCTCTACATTGACGTGGTTCGGATAATATATGTCTTCAGCAGCTTCAAACCACTTCAGAACTTCAGAAATGAAGGACAAATACAATCAGCTCTTATGGGTTCATAACGAGACCTGGTGACATTTCAAATGCTGTAGAATGGATGGAGTAAGGTGTTCTTCATTGGTTAATGTCCCAATGTCATCCAGTCAAATGCCATATATCAATAAGTGAAGCAGTCGGTGGACCCAATGATTTTTTCAGGATTGAAGAACACTTTGACAGGAAGAGTTTTTTATTTATTTATAGTCTATGAGATTTTCCCACAGTGGTGGCTTATATCCTCTTTTCTGGGATGTTGTAATATCATTTCAAATATGTCTGGCACTTAAAACAACATCCTGAAATGAGTTCTCACTGTATTGAAGCAAAAGATGAAAGATTTAAGCAATGGAATTTTATGGATGTTAAAGGAGCAGTGGTATTATGGTAGTAGCATCATGTCTAGATCAGACGGGCTCATTCCTACAGGAACCTGTGGAAAATGGAAGAAATTTATGGAAGGTCGTGAAACCAAACCAGATGCATATGGTGTTGAAACAATGCGAGAAAGTGACCTGAAACAGTCAAACAATGAAACTTATGTTCACCTTGTAGAGGAATTATTGGCAGAGATGGATTTCTTGTGAAGTGTGAAATCTATGGCTTGATGCAGCAAACTGAAACAGGCAAGACTCTAGCATTTTTTATCAATTTCTATATGTTAGAAAGTAATCAATTACAGTTATGTGTTGCAGCTTCCAGCAAATTGAGGTGGTTGTAAAAAGTAAAAAATGCCTCCTCTGACCCAAGATCAAAGGAGATCTCCCATTATTGTGCTGGTTGTTTGTCCAACCTATGAACTTGCCAGCCAAACTGCTACAGAGACTAATACATTATTGAGACACCATTCTAACATTGGCTTCAGGTAGTCATCGGGACCACTAGATTACATGTGTAGCGAAAATGGCTTGAAAGTGCTCATTCTGGATGAAGCTGACCACTTGTTGGATCTGGCATTTTTTAAATGCGGATAATTCAAGTGGAAATCAAGCTAACAAAGACCAATGAAAAACTTGATGCAGACAAAAAAAGAAGAAGAAACACCCCTGTTGACATAAAGAAAAAGATGAAAGATTTAAGCAATGGAATTTTATGGATGTTAAAGGAGCAGTGGTATTATGGCAATAGCATCATGTCTAGATCAGACGGGCTCATTCCTACAGGAACCTGTGGAAAATGGAAGAAATTTATGGAAGGTCGTGACACCAAACCAGATGCATATGGCGTTGAAACAATACGAGCAAGTGACCTGAAACAGTTAAACAATGAAATTTATGTTGACCTTGTAGAGGTATTATCAGCAGGGATGGATTTCTTGTGAAGTGTGAAATCTATGGCTTGATGCAGCAAACTGGAACAGGCAAGACTCTAGCATTTTTTTATCAATTTCTATATGTTAGAAAGTAATCAAATACAATTATGCATTGCAGCTTCCAGCAAATTGAGGTGGTTGTAAATACTAAAAAGTAAAAAATGCCTCCTCTAACCCAAGATCAAGGGAGATCTCCCATTATTGTGCTGGTTGTTTTTCCAACCTGTGAACTTGCTAGCCAAACTGTTCCAGAGACTAATACATTGTTGAGATACCATTCTAATATTGGCTTCAGGTAGTCATCAGGAGCACCAAATTACATGTGTAGTGAAAATGGATTGAAAGTGCTCATTCTGGATGAAGCTGACCACTTGTTGGATCTGGCATTTTTTAAATGCGGATAATTCAAGTTGAAATCAAGCTAACAAAGACCAATAAAAAACTTGATCTAGACAAAAAAAAAAATACACACCCCTGTTGACATAAAGCAAAAGATGAAAGATTTAAGCAATGGAATTTTATGGATGTTAAAGGAGTAGTAGTATTATGGCAGTAGCATCATGTCTAGATCAGACGGGCTCATGGGCCTACAGGAACCTGTGGAAAATGGAAGAAATTTATGGAAGGTCGTGACACCAAACCAGATGCATATGGCGTTGAAACAATGCGAGTAGGTGACCTGAAATAGTCAAACAATGAAATTTATGTCGACATTGTAGAGGAATTATCGACAGGGATGGATTTCTTGTGAAGTGTAAAATCTATGACTTGATGTAGCAAACTGGAATAGGCAAGACTTTAGCATTTTTTTTATCAATTTCTATATGTTAGAAAGTAATCAATTACAGTTATGCGTTGCAGCTTCTAGCAAATTGAGGTGGTTGTAAATACTAAAAAGTAAAAAATGCCTCCTCTGACCCAAGATCAAAGGAGATCTCCCATTATTGTGCTGGTTGTTTGTCCAACCTGTGAACTTTCCAGCCAAACTGCTACAGAGACTAATACATTGTTGAGATACCATTCTAATATTGGCTTCAGGTAGTCATCGGGAGCACCAAATTACATGTGTAGCGAAAGTGGCTTGAAAGTGCTCATTCTAGATGAAGCTGACCATTTGTTGGATCTAGCATTTTTTTAATGCTGATAATTCAAGTTGAAATCAAGCTAAAAAAGACCAATGAAAAAATTGACGCAGACAAAAAAAAGAAGACACACCCCTGTTGACATAAAGCAAAAGATGAAAGATTTAAGCAATGGAATTTTATGGATGTTAAAGGAGCAGTGGTATTATGGCAGTAGCATCATGTCTAGATCAGACGGGCTCATTCCTACAGGAACCTATGGAAAGTGGAAGAAATTTATGGAAGGTCATGACACCAAACTAGATGCATATGGCATTGAAACAATGCGGGCAAGTGACCTAAAATAGTCAAACAATGAAATTTATGTTGACCTTGTAGAGGAATTATCAGCAGGGATGGATTTCTTGTGAAGTGTGAAATCTATGGCTTGATGCAGCAAACTGGAACAGAAAAGTCTCTAGCATTTTTTATCAATTTCTATATGTTAGAAAGTAATCAATTACAGTTATACGTTGCAGCTTCCAACAAATTGAGGTCGTTGTAAAAAGTAAAAAATGCCTCCTCTGACCCAAGATCAAAGGAGATCTCCAATTATTGTGCTGGTTGTTTGTCCAACCTGTGAACTTGCCAGCCAAACTGCTGCAGAGACTAATACATTGTTCAGATACCATTCTAATATTGGCTTCAGGTAGTCATCGGGAGCACCAGATTACATGTGTAGCGAAAATGGCTTGAAAGTGCTCATTCTGGATGAAGCTAACCACTTGTTGGATCTGGAATTTTTTAAATGCGGATAATTCAAGTTTAAATCAAGCTAACAAAGACCAATGAAAAACTTGATGCAGACAAAAAAAAGAAGACACACCCCTGTTGACATAAAGCAAAAGATGAAAGATTAAAGCAATGGAATTTTATGGATGTTAAAGGAGCAGTGGTATTATGGCAGTAGCATCATGTCTAGATCGGACGAGCTCATTCCTACAGGAACCTGTGGAAAGTGGAAGAAATTTATGGAAGGTCGTGACACCAAACCAGATGCATATGGCATTGAAACAATGCGAGCAAGTGACCTAAAACAGTCAAACAATGAAATTTATGTTGACCTTGTAGAGGAATTATCGGCAGGGATGGATTTCTTGTGAAGTGTGAAATCTATGGCTTGATGCAGCAAACTAGAAGAGGAAAGACTCTAGCATTTTTTATCAATTTCTATATGTTAGAAAGTAATCAATTACAGTTATACGTTGTAGCTTCCAGCAAATTGAGGTGGTTTTAAAAAGTAAAAAATGCCTCCTCTGACCCAATATCAAAGGAGATCTCCAATTATTGTGTTGGTTGTTTGTCCAACCTGTGAACTTGCCATCCAAACTGCTGCAGAGACTAATACATTGTTCAGATACCATTCTAATATTGGCTTCAGGTAGTCATCGGGAGCACCAGATTACATGTGTAGCGAAAATGGCTTGAAAGTGCTCATTCTGGATGAAGCTAACCACTTGTTGGATCTGGCATTTTTTAAATGCGGATAATTCAAGTTTAAATCAAGCTAACAAAGACCAATGAAAAACTTGATGCAGACAAAAAAAGAAGACACACCCCTGTTGACATAAAGCAAAAGATGAAAGATTAAAGCAATGGAATTTTATGGATGTTAAAGGAGCAGTGGTATTATGGCAGTAGCATCATGTCTAGATCAGATAGGCTCATTCCTACAGGAACCTGTGGAAAATGGAAGAAATTTATGGAAGGTCGTGACACTGAACGAGATGCATATGGTGTCGAAACAATGCAAGAAAGTGGCCTGAAATAGTCAAACAATGAAATTTATGTTGACCTTGTAGAGGAATTATTGGCAGGGGTGGATTTCTTGTGAAGTGTGAAATCTATGGCTTGATGCAGCAAATTGGAACAGGAAAGACTCTAGCATTTTTTTATCTCAACTCAACATCATAAGTAGGTTATCTCCCGTTTCTACCCAGATCCATCATAATAAATGAATACCCTATAAATTGAAGCAGGGGTGACCTCGACAGTTCATTGAAATACACAGCCTAAGAAAAAACACAAAATACTAGACTACCAATGAATTGGGGTTCGGATTCTATTTGGAATTCTTTAGGACTCCATAATAATTGAACTGATAGACCAAAAATGAGGAACACGGAGGATAGGGACTCTGAGAACAATAGATGAGAGAAAAATTCATCCTGCAAATGGTCAGGGAGTCTCAATCCCATAAAAAATGAACCCCGTGCCACCACTTGAAGAAAAAATTATGCATTTTTTGGATCTAGTAGTTGTTAAAAATATGTAGAGAACTCTAATTAGGACTATTATGAAGTAATCCATGACCGACCGAGTTAAGTTAAAAGAGAGTTGACTTACTTGGCAGAGAGGTAGTGTATGGAGATGCGGGCACTTTCAGAGCAAGCTAAGAGAGATTCCTTGTGAACGGCGATGTCCCTGGAAGAGGAAGAAGGATTGTCCTTCATTAGTTGGCTCAGCTTCCCCTTCACCACTCTGCTAATGTTGGCCTATGGAAGGTCCTCTACCTCGCCTGTGCTCCTCTTTGTAGAAAACCCATTCAAACCCCATCCCGCTTTGCTAATAGCCCAAGCAATTTGTCTGAACTGATTTTCAGCTTCACTGCTATTCCAGTTTGTTGTATTTTAATTTTTGGAATTTGAGCACGGGGATAAAAATGGAGTCGAACTTCTTCCCACTTGGTCAACCAATCTGAAATCTGAAGATGACCAACATCTGTTGGCACCCCATTTTGATTTAAATACTTGTTGATGGATTCCAATGTGAACTTTAATCCATAATCAAACTTCAATTTATCTGCTGGAAATTGTATTTCACATCAAATTAATTTTAAGGAATTTATATTGAAGTTTTAGTTGTGGATTTCAATTCTTGGAAAGCATATTTGGAAATTGGATTAAAAGAGTCTACATTAATTGCATTTTAGGTACCATCTTCGCATTTCCACATTACACATTTCTTTGAGGGAATCAACATTGTATGACTTTTCTTTAGAGTCTTTGAGAAATATGAGGGTAAGGAAGTAATAGTCCTTCTATTTAAAGGAGATAAACTTGGCAACCTTTATATTTGATCAAATTCTTTAATATATCCATTATGAAGATTTATCCTTCATCATAATGTAATAGAGGTCACCTCTTGTGTATGTAAGAATCAATAGGACACTAAACATAATGACTAGTCTTCAACATGCATAATCTCAATTACCCAACAGTAGTGTAAGGGACACTTAAATCATGAATTGCAATGAATATTTTAGCAAATAAAATAGCTTGAAGGTTTATTTATAATGACAAAGTTATGATCTCATTAAGGAACTATTCCTTCATACCAATAATTAAACTTTTCATGTCCATTCTGTGCATAATTCTTTGTAATAGATTCTTATTTTCATTATCCACAACATTAAGAAAAACCTCATTCTTTATGTAAACTAGGCCCTAATTCCGCCAACCAACAACACTTGCAACTAGTACTGTAGCATTGGGTACAAGTTTATCTAGATGTTTTAATGAGAAAGGAATCTACACCCCTTCTTGTGTAATGTACAATTTCTAAATCTCACCGGAAATACTTTGTGGGTAGCCAAACTTCATCTAACCAACATGATAGGGCAATCATTACCAATCTATAATCTAAGATAAGTGCAATGGAAAGTGCATTTCATATTTGTTTTATCCTAGGATATTTTCTTCTTGAAAGAGCACTTACTATATCTTGATCTCCATAATGTTTACAAGTCAAATCCCCATCACGACCAACAAAATTTAATTAAGTGTATCAAGGACAATCATTCTTAAGTAGTGGCTACTACTTTGAGGAAAGTTGTAGACAAATGTTACATGAGTTTAAATTCCTATTTTAATGAATTAATAACTCCATTTCATGTTATCTTCATTCACACATTGGATTAATATATATGACATATACCTTTTTATTCATTTATTTCCTTTGCATCGAGATCCAAAAAATATTCATCTTGAGACTCTTTGAGGAATGGATGAGAAAGACATGAATCCCATCTATAGATGCAAAGGAAGAAGTGATATGGAGAGAATGCCATTGCCATTAAAACCCCAACAATTGTTTAATGAAATCATTGCAACCTTCTTGCACATTTGACTGACTATATGGTAAAGGGATTGAGGCCAAGGAAATAATTTGTGGAACTCCATTCCCTACGTTGCTCCTGCCTCTAATTTGAGGAGAATTCAAGTTTCTAAAAAGAGTAAATGTAGAGGCATGCAGAGACGTGTCCAAGGAATTTATTCTTGGACTATTACAAAATCTTAATATGAAACCCTAACATAAATTAGCAATAGGAGAAGTATATACAAAATGGGGAAAATACGAAATGGGAAAAATCCATGGCGATTGCATCGTGCATTGAAACCTAGAATGAAAAACCCTATCACTTGTAGAGTGACCCAAGAAAAAAAATTGATAATGATACATACCTACAATTCTATATCAGTTGTTGAAGGGAATTTCGACTCCAAGTTATTTGTAGGAGTACTAACTCTAGAGTCCTTGTTTTCCTTTACAATTCTTCACCTTCTCTCCATGGAAACTTGAGTTACCGAAATCTTAATCCCCTCCCTCAAATTCCCAATAATTTCCCTCGAACCCCTCTCAAAACCCAATTCTCAAACCCCTTATCCCAATTTCCAAATATGGTGTCCCCTTCCGGCCAAAGCCAAAGATAATTTGGCACCAAATACACCTCCTTCCTGCAGGTTTCAGTGGGCTTCATAGTTTTTATGGATTTATGTCTCCTCCCTAATTGCCTCTGGAAACCCCACTAAAGGTCCCCTTCCCACCAAAGCCACTGATTTGGCGCAAAATACACCTTCTTTCATGTTTCATCATAGCTTCATGGTCACTCTGGTCACGGGTTCATGGTTGTTATGGTTGTGTGTGTATTCAATTGTGGGTTTTGTGTATATGGGATGCCTGTCATGTCTTTGTTTTGTAATTATAATTATTTTTTGTTTTATATTATTTATATATAATATATACTTATATTTAATATAAAATATACATTATATATCGTATTTATATGGTATATAATAATATATAACTTATGTTACATAGATTTTTTATATAATATTATTCACAAATGTCGAATTATCAAGATATACATGTTCATATGTTTAATTGATTATGTGGATTGATCTTTAAATAATGTTGACAAGGGGATTGTTATGAAGAACGTAGACATTTAGAAAGAAGTTCAACTAACTTGAACACCTTGGTTGAGGAAACCATATATAAAAAAGCATCAAATAATATAAGACAAAGATTATTAAGCTTATTAGGAGCCTCTACAACCACGTGATTAAAAGCTCTTATAACATGCCATGATGTAGATTCTCTACCTACTCTTGGACAACGTGCTCAACAACTTAATATTGCAATAAGATTTAGTGAAGTTATTTGAATTTGGATCAAAATTAATATATAAACATTAATTAAGAAACATTATTATATATTATATGTTTCCAGCCATGACTAAGATTAAGCTAGTTGGTAAAAAGTGGTTTAGGATCAAGTATGAATTCATGATATAAAATAATTATATTGTACATGTGATTGGGTGTGGCGTTCCAAATCATATATAACCAATACAATTTCCATGGATACTGCAAAAATGAATTCAACATGAAAAAACATAATCATGATCAAGATGATAAAGCACATTAAAATGACTACACTACCAAAACTCAATTACATATAAGTAAGAACTACCACTAATTTATATTAGCATAGTCATTATTTAGTTGTATTAATAGTTTAGATTGATCATTTATAGCCACATCACTTAAAATTGCTCAAATTTGGTAGTTTTTAGCTTAAAATTACATGACTAACGTTTTTGGCCGTGTAGTCACAAATTTGTCATTTTGCACTAGTGAACAGAGACTACGCTATCGGAAAGGGACGTAGAGAGAGAATCCAATGGAGGAAGAAGAAGATGATGAAGGAAGGAGATTATGTTGTATGTCAGTTTAGTACGACGAGATTCTTGAACTTGTCACTGGTTTCAACTAACGTGGAATATCCTACCGATTTAATTAGCCAAGATGCCAAGGTCGTGTCCAAATTAGCCTATAAAAACTATAATTATATGCCAAGGTCATGCAAATTAGCCTTATAATTAACATTATATGCCAAGGTTTAGTGGCTTTAGTGGGTTTTTTTATATGTGAAGGTCATGTCCAAATTAATATATAGCTCGGTTGCATTATATCATTTTTGTTAATATAGGGACGTGTAAATATATATTATATCTATG
The DNA here is from genome assembly GCA_001517045.1 of Pseudotsuga menziesii. Lineage (NCBI taxonomy): Eukaryota > Viridiplantae > Streptophyta > Pinopsida > Pinales > Pinaceae > Pseudotsuga > Pseudotsuga menziesii. The sequence goes on along the minus strand of LPNX010399301.1, from coordinate 111,156 downwards.
TTATAATTTACTAAATTCTAACACTGCAGATGGATTCAAAGGCCCCCGGTATATGAATCCATCTACAGTGTTAGAATTTGGTAAAATGTACAAATTCATTGTCAAATTTGTAATTTTTTTCATTGCCGGAGTGCCAACTAAAAATGACCAAATAAATGATTGGTATGTGGTCATTTTTAGTCTAGATACCCCGTGACCAAATTTGGTCATTTATCTCGGTCATTTTTAGTTGGATTTTATTCCGTGACCAAAAGTGGTCATTTATCTTGGTCTTTTTTAATTGGCTCACTTAAATTTATCAATTTTGGTCATTTATCCCTTGAAAAAAACTGTGGTGACCAAATATTTTGGTCTCTTGGTCACTAATCTCTAATTTTCCACTAGTGCACAAATTCTCCCTCCTTGAGTAAATTAGCATGTGTAAGATAATAAATATGTTTCCCTTTCATCCAAATTCATCCAATTTGGAAACTTTGCTTTCCTTGAACCCTAGTTGCTATTTTTCCTTATAACAGCTTTTCTTGGCTTTCCTATTTTTATGACTGAACTCTAAAAAAGAAACTGCACCCTCCTTTGTCAATTGTTGCCTCTTTTGCATTTGACTGCTTTTGTCATATATTTTGGCACTTTCCCTTTCCATGTCTGGTTGATTTTGTCATACAGTTTCTAATTTTCCTTTGGCAAGATGGCTTGCCCAAGTGGCCCTCCTGTTAATGGAAACTTATTTTCCACCTCATTAATTTCATAATAATATTTAATGACAATTAATATGCCTTCTAAGTGACATTTAAATAAAATATCCTAGGTTAATTTATTTAATGCATCTTTTGACCCCCTTGGTTCTAGGCAAGGTCAAGACTTCTGGCGATCAAAATGTGGGGATATGACATCTCCCTCGGGTTACATAAGTAAAATACATCAAGAATATCCTTTGAAGTTACAATATTTAAACACACAAAAGTATTCCCACTCAAAAGAGGGTATTTCTGGAGATTTAGTTTTTATAACTTTGATTTGCAAGTCTTCTTGGAAAAATATCTCCTCCCAAGTATAGAATTGCATGTGAGTAGTTTTCATATATTGGATTCTATTCATTAAAGCAACAAATTCCTCGAAATTGACTTCAGTACTCCCTAATTTCCTGCATTGGCGTTTTACCTCAACTCGACTTACTTCATTCCATGAGCCTTCCTGTTGACCTGAAGCACATGATTCCAAATCGAGCAATCATTTCAATCCATTGCAGGAGTCCATGGATACAATGTTATATCTACTTTTCCAAAATTCAAGCATGAAATGAACAGTGATAAAGTAATTAGAGTGTGAACACATTTTCGCTTGCTACAATGCCCATCAACAACACTTATCCAACTTAAATCACATGTAAATCCTCCTAGAGAACAATCTATATAGGTATTTCCATTGTAAATAAAAACCTATGTGAGACACAAAAGAAAATATTAGTTTATTACAGAAAGAAATCAAGAAAAACAAGAGAAATTCATACAAACAAAAAGGGAAAGGAAAATTGAAGCCTTATTGTCACTAAGTCACCTTGAGCAGATTCTCACAGAAATTATTGAATCAATGTAGTGTAAATAGATCTAGTGGAAATAGATACAACTATGAGATTAAATTCAACTATGAGTTTAATAACCATAAATTTAGTGGCTGTTATATTATGCTAGTTATTAGATACAAGTACATACACGTTTTTTAGGAAAAAAAAATTACCAATGTGTCAAATATATACCTCTCAGTGTATTTTGAACATATTAATATTAGTAATATGGTTGTTGCTAGTTAAATTGGCATGGTGAATACACTTTTCATCATAGTAGAGATAATATTGGACTCACTTTTATGTATTTAAATTTGTAGAGAATATTCAGCATAGTATAGATATGGTAAAGTTAACTAAATACTTCCAATATATTTATAATTTAATTTTTTTTAGGATTAACTAAATGATTTTTTTAATTTAGGTACAATTCTTTTATATTACATAATAATAGAAAATCATTGTTACCGTCTCCCCATTGGAAAAATTAGTCAAATTAAGTAGAGAAGAAGTGCTATGTGTATTCAAATATACTTAATGTTTAAGCTTCATGTTATAATTGTTTAAGTTGAACATTGTTCATCAAAATTTATTTGTTTAGAGAAGAGTAAAATCTCAACTAGAACAACTAATGCTCATATTGTAGCTTAACTTTTATTTCTTGAGTAATTGTAAATATAAGAGTGGAATTAGAGTAACAACATTTGTGTTAATCATGCTATTTATAACTTTACCATCATAAGAAAATTTGAAACAAATTTTTTCGTGTTATTTCATGTAAATTTTTCATTGAACATGGAAGTCACAAGGTGAGAATGATCACATGGTGTGTTTGTGTGCAGGTGTCATGCCATTGCAGTGAGTGTACATGATGTGTGTGTGTGCAGGTGTCATGCCATTGTAGTGAGAGTACATGGTGTGTGTGTGTGTGTGGGTTTCATGCCGTTGTAGTGATAGTAGGGAAATGATTACAACCACAGATGATGTCATGTTTTCCAGTTTACTTATAGTAGCTTTACCATAGGGAATGTCAACGTTGTCACTTTAAGTAATGTAGCTTAACATTCTTGAGCTCATAACTTATAAAAAGTAAACAGTAAGTAAAAAAATTTACTTAGGCTCATAAAATAAAATAAAATAAAAACCTTTTTAAATCCATATTAAACCATGATCTATTAAGCATGAAGACAGACCAAATTTATTGAGATGTCAAGTTTTTCTTGATGTGTAAAAAAATTAATAAAAATAAATAAATCTTTATGCTTAATACATTTGGAATTAAAATAAATTTATGCTAACTGTGTTGAGAGGCACTCTAGAACCCAATATGGGGGAGATATTGTAACGTTTGTCAAATCTTGTATGAGGGAGATCTTGTAACGTTTGTCAAATCTTGTATCAAGGAGATCTTGTAACATTTGTCGATAGTAAGTTGGCCAAAAATAATATGAGGGATATCTTGTAATGTTTGTCTAATCTTGTATGACGGAGATATTCTAACTTTTTTTGAATTATAATTTCTAACGTTTCTAACAAAGTAAAAATAAAAATATTATGTCGTCTATTAATAAAATAAAAAGACGTTTATTTTCATTCAATGGCTATATAAACACCAAAGAAATTAATAAAATCCACAATCTGTGGAAAAGAGAAGCGACAAAGAAAAGGAAACCAAGGGATATGGAATATGAATAGGTAATCTCCTCGCCATTCTCCATCTCCAACTCCAACATTAATTTCAAAATGTTTCTGAGTTTTAATTGCAAAACCATGCCTGAGTTTTAAGGCTGAATGTTTTTTTGCTAGACCAAGCATTTAAAATATGCCTTAGTTAAAGATCTCCTTTGATAATAGAAGATATGAAATCCCAAATGCCTCAATTAAATAGTGTTAAATATATCCTTATAGATACTTTGATACTGGCATATATTGAATCCCAAACAGAGAATTCCCAACGGGCATTACACCCAGAACTCCACATGCGATTTTCTTCTCTTTGGCATGCGTTAGGCTTTGGCAGTGATCTGTCTATTGCTACCTCCTTGTAGAGATTGTAGTTGGAATTCCAAGTATGGAATGTTTAGGTTATGTTGTATACTTGGTTTGCATCCATCACTGATAATCCATGTGGAAACATGCCCACATTTCACCCAAGCTCTGTGTTACATTCACTATTTCATCTCGGTCGATGTCTTTAAATCCCTGCATTCCCAAGAACAACCCTCCAAATGTGCCCTCTGCGAGTGCCATGGAATGATAATGTTGTGTTTGGATCAACCATTAATTATTACTTTTCCAATTGCACATGCGATTCAGATTCATATAGGTTTTATAACAGTAAATTTATGTTGAAAACAAAATTTGGTTTCAGATTTTTATAGGGAAATGACATTTTAGAATATTTCATATCATATCAAATTTTTTATGTGATTTGTTTTGCTAAATAGAGGAGATTATTAGGCTTTTGAGATATTTCTCAGTGTCCATGGCCTGGACAATACAATGATCGATCAGATATAGTAAACTAATATTTCTCAGTATCCATGGCCTGGCCATTACAGAGATCATTCGACACCTGCTATAGTGTATAATTTCTCTTTGATATCAAACGTCAAAAGTTTACAGTGCTTATTGTCTATCTTCATCTACCATCACCTATAATCTTGGGTTCCTTTTTCTCATACATTATGAAAAAAGTAGAAACTGTGCTTACTGAACGTTCTGTCAATACATTTTCTTTATATACAATTTTGTCATTTGTAAAAGTTGTCACAAGATAAGAATAATTGTTTAGAAAATAAAATATTTTGGAATTCGATAATGATGTATCCTCTATTTTTTAGTAGGTTTTTCCAATACCAACATATTACAATTTAATTTTAAATTTACATGAAACAAATTTGTTGTGTTTGGATTCTCTCACCTCAACGTTTTCTAGACTCCAAAGGGTCAAGTGGACTCTCATCTCCGCATTTAGTAGGTTTTTCCAATACCAACATGTTAAAATTTAATTTTAAATTTACATGAAACAACCTGTTGTGTTTGGCATCTCTCACCTCAACGTTTTCCAGACTCCAAATGGCCACGTGGACTCGTATCTCCCTGTTTAGCAAGTTTTTCCAATACCAACATATTAAAATTTAATTTTAAATTTACATGAAACAACCTGGTGTGTTTGGAGTCTCTCACCTCAACGTTTTCCAGCCACCAAATGGTCACATGGACTCTCATCTCTGTGTTCAACAAATTTTTCCAATACCAACATATTAAAATTTAATTTAAATTTAAATTAAATTAAATTTATATTTGAACTAAAANTATATATATATATACTATTTATAACAATAACTACCCGTGGAATAGTGGTAAGGTTGTTGGGATAATGGGTGTGAGGTCCAAGGTTTGATTCTCGTGGATCACCTAAAATTTTAGAAAACATATTGAATTTTATACTTGCATAGATTTTAGTGTTCAAGTTTATATATATTTTCTTTACTATGTGTAATAAGAACTACCTATGGAATAGTGGTAAGGTTGTTGGGATAATGGGTGTGAAGACCAAGGTTTGATTCTCCTAGATCACCTAATTTTTTAGAAAATATATTGAATTTGTATTTGCATAGATTTCACTGTTCACGTTTATAAATAATTTCTTTACTATGTATAATAAGAACTACTTGTGGAATAGTGGTAAGGGTGTTGGGATAATTAGTGTGAGGTCTAAGGTTCAATCCTATCAAATCACCAACTTTTTTAGAAAATATATAGAATTTTTTAAATATATAGAATTTTATACTTGCATAGATTCAATGTATGTTGTTTTATACTTGCATATATTTCAGTTAACAGTGTTTTATTATTGCATAATTTTAAATGTAGTTGTTATTCCTAGGATGCATTTATTTTAGTGTAGATTTCATGGATGCATTATTTAATCTTGAATGGATGGAAAAGTATTGAATCTATTCATAGATGCATAGATTTTATTGTGGATTTCATAGATGCATAAATAATGGATTCCATACTTGCATAAATTTTATTGTGGAGTTCATAGATGCATAAATTTTAGTGTTTATGTTAGTGCTTAACATTTTTTATATAGAGTCTGGACTAGAAATGGAAGATGTGCATGCGGAATATGCTATCAGACAAACATGAGAAGAACATAACTATAGAGTGTCGAACGTCAGAAACCATATCAAGGAAGAAAATCTAACAAAATGACACCAACAAAATGAGAAGCAGACTTGAAAGGAAAAGAAGAACAACAAAAATAATATTGAAAAAGAAAGTTGGACGAAATGACATCAAAATAAGGAGAAGAATGAAGAAAATGAAACACATAACAAAATAAAGAATATTGAAAAATTAAGTTAGAGGGATTGACAACAGAAGAACAAGAATAACTAAGAAAAATAAACGTTGATCGACAAAGAGAAAATTGAGAGAGAAACATGAAGCAATTGGGAAAAAAAGGAATCAATTTCTAGAACAACAAAGAAATCAAAATGTAGAACAACAAAGACAATATTCAACCAATATACCTGTAGAACCAACTGTGGGATATGGTCAACGTGTAACGGTTAAAGAGAAACGTGTTGATGATAATATATCGATACCAAATAAATAAATGTATACTAGACATTGAAAATTTCATGAACGAATTGATCAATTAGCAGAAGTTCAAATGTGTCATGTCTTCCAGGAATCATGTGCTAGAATACAAGTACATAATTCAAGTCCAGGTCTAATGTGTGTGTGATGTCTAAGAGAGGGATCTAATCACAGATTCTCAGCTATGAACCATATGGATCTAGGAACTCAACCTCATGTCCTTGAAGATCTCACACAAGTTGAAGAGATGTTGATAGCACGTGCAAGTCCAATTTTATAGGTGATGCATTGAATAGGTGGACAATAAAAATATCGATGACACACCATTAGTTTTCCACAAGATATTAAAGAGGTTGACAAGACATTTCCATGACATATTAACAACTTGTCATTGTGTGAAAAAAAGGACGTCAAGGATCTAGTTATGATTTCACTGTTAGAAAACAAAGAGTTATGGACGCATTATTATATAAGATTCCGAATCATCCATATTATGGAGATGTTTGAGTTTATTATAACGAAGTAGAAGAGTTAACTAAAAATGCAACAAATATCTCACATATGCTTAATTTTGTTACTTTTCATGATATTTACAACGACACATAATTTGCAAAGTTGGAAGGGATACCAAGAGTTGAAGACATGTTAGATGGTTTACAAACAACTTATTTTGCATCATAGGATTCCAAGTTCACCACGAGAGATAGAAGTTATTAGAGCATGGAAAAATAATCCTAAACAGGATGAAAATAATGCAAATGATGAATCGACCAATGTGCTTAAATGGCCTAGAATTGGCTCATCTCCAATTAACAAGTATAGCATTTTTTGATTATTTGATATGGTGTTTCAATTATTGTTCCCTAAAGGAGAGGAAGAGTGGTTACAATCACAGATGCGAAATGTCCATCTACATGAGTGCGCAAAACATATTCTCATGTATCATGATAACTGATTTGGAAGGCACCCTCACTTCAGATATTTTTTACTAAATATCATAATGATACATTGTGCTCGAGCTTCCTCAACATATTTTGTCAAAAAAAATATTAGTGACCTACCGACAACAATGGAAGAGTTATGACAACATTTACGAAATCTTCTAGATTCAATATTGGGAGAAAGATTAATGATATTTGGAACGGTATTAAGAGGTACATGTGCATATTGGAGAAAATGTCGTCAAGAGTTATCTCACTTGATTCTACAGATACGTTGGCCAAAAATATTCTTGACACTAAGTGCAACCGCATATGCAGTGGCTTGATTTGCATAAATTAATGCCAACGAAAAAATGGTGACGTCAAAATTTAATTGATAATCCTCACATCATAGCACATTATATGGACTTGAGACATAAAATGTTTCAAGAAGAGGTTTTTGAACATCTTTATCAAGATAAATATTATTGGAGTCACTAAGAATGGAAACATCATGGATATCCTCATGTCCATGGATTTCTTTGGTTAAAAAATGACCCCAAAATGCACACTTTGAATTGGGATGATCCTAGATAAGTTAAATCTGCAAAAAAGTATTTCGACAGATGTGTGCATGCAATAAATCCACGGGAGGGACATCAACGAAAGATTCAAATTGGAGATAATGTAAATGATCATACTTCTGTGAAAGACATAGAACAAATATTTCAATTGGATCCAATTATTGATTATGAATAACTTCTTAACTTTATCAAGCATCATATTACTTGTAATGAGAAAAGTTGTCTTCAAAAGGAGGAAAAATGGAATGTCAATACCACGCCCCATGGGATCTATCTGACTAGTCAAAACTTTACACTAATGATAAAGGAGAAAAACAATATCAACCTAGAAAAAATGATGACAGAGTGAATACACACAATCGTGAAACACTATTTATGTGGAGGGATAATATAGATTGGTAGCCTATACTTTATAAGAGCGTGGTTATTAATTACATAGAAAAATATGTTGCTAAATCTAAAAAGGGATATGAAACTTTCAACAATATGTTGATGTGTGTCTCTTCTATCCAAATCCAAATGAACAAGTGGCACGTGAATATAAAAGTTTATTCTATGAATCCATTATTAATAGGGACATTGGTGCATAAGAGACATGTCATTTGATTCTAAAGATTCCTCTTTCAGAATGTATCCATCATTTTCTGGTTCTAAATGTTGGTATGAAGGTTTTCAAACAAGTATAAGTTGATACATATAATGGCGACACGGATAAATCTCTGGTTGATGCTTATACTAAGCGGTCTGAGAATATGGAGCAACTTACATTGATAGAAGTTTCAAAATATTGTTCATATGAAAAACATCGACAAGAGTGGAATGGTTACCATGAAAGAATTCATCTATTGTACGTGTATTTCCTAGATTTAACTCTATTCCCGATAGAAAAGATGAGAAGTTTGTCGAATTTTGTTGGTCATAATTGGTTTTGTACAAGACATTTCGTGACTTTCGAAAAGATACATGCCACAAATATGANAATCCATAAAGAGATTCCAGGAAACATTAATGGTAGATCATATGTTGATTATATAAAAATAAATTTATAAATTATAATGAATTTGAAATGCTTGGACATAGGGATCTTGATATTATGAATGATTGGAACACTGCTTTTGTAGATGAAGAGACCTCTAGTATTGCAATTCATTTCATCTCTAATATGTGAAAATTGAAAAAGATTTCTACTAATCAGCATGCAAAGTCTTACTCGATTGTTAGTTTGTGGTATAAGCAAAGAATAGAATACAATTTTACCCTTCAGCATTACACAATGGGTGTTGATCCACTACACATGCTAACCCAAGGAACTACAGGTACAGGAAAGTCATATTTGATTGGAGCTATTAAAAATATACTTGAAAATATCTTGCATCCAAGGAAAATTCTATTACTTCCTTTAGCTCATACATGGGTGGAAACTATTAACACTCTATTAAGTTTTTTTGGTCATATGAGATACCTGGAAATTTTGGCCCTATCAAGAGGTGTTGGGAAGGCAACTTAGTGTTTGCAGAAGGAGCTGACGGCATATGCGAGATAGCATTCAGCCACTGGAATAAGCCGATGGAAGAAAGAAAGCGTAAATTGGCAGCCTCGCTCTGGGGTGGTGAATGTCGAAAGCGGAAAGACAGTTTGTGGATCGGGGATGCAAGGTAAAGAAGAGAACATCAGATGCGACGAAGGAATTAAACGAGAGTCACGATCGAAGGATGAGATTGATCAGATGGCAGATCAATGATGTCAAAAAATTTCACACGGCAAACATGCTCAGCCAAATCCACTTTTAAAGGGGTCCATGTGAATTTATAAAGGCTTGTCTTTTCCAAAACCTTGAAGCTACCGAATATCAAACCGCATATAGAGCGTTGGCATGGACCAACCAAGAAACTGTGCTATAGAACAAGGGAGGCCCCTGATATCCCCTCAATTCTATTTGAAAATGGATGTAATAGGAGCACTAGAAGTGGTAGGAGTGAGAGATAATGTAGAACCTGAGGTCACATGTTAGAGGGCAGAAGAAATCCTGGTAGATGAGAATGTTGAGATTTTCGATACCATCCTGGTGGGATAATCCATTGAAACCACTAGAGGCAAATTGGAAATCCTTAAGGACTGAGGTAGAGATACCTGGGGTGTTTTTAAATCCTTCTTCCATTTCTTCTCTATTGGCTAAACCCCCCATTTCCCTGAGTTTGTCAAATGGTGTGTATACAATTTCTTTGTCGCCGAAGGTGTCATTATGAATAAATCAAAGTCTACAATCCTTTGTTCAATCCAGGCTTCTGTCATCCACAAAACCCTGCATATCCCAGAAGAATTTGTCATATCTCCTAAAACTACCAGGAAAAAAGTATTATACATTGTTTCAGAGAGTCTATAGATGAAAGTAAAGGAACCTTCCTGAAGGCCTGTTCTAAACCCAATGGTGAACCCATCGACCTATCTTTCCCTATTGACCTCAACCAATTCAATGAAGAAACTCAGTGGTGTATATCCCTGGCTAGTCAGCTTCTAGGTATAGATACCAATGCTTATGTCATAGAGTCATTGTTGAGTCTTTTGTTCATCTTGAGTACTTGTCTGGTTGAACCTAAATTGCCTGGACAATATTGTCAGTCTTGTTGCCTTAAGTTTGATGAGTTCCTAGCCGAGAACATCTGTTCTTAGTTAGCGAATTTCCACGGCACGAGAGTGTTCATATTCCAGTCCTTTTTGCTGAGGATGCTTATAACTTGTAATGAAGAAGACCTATAAGTACCAGAACTAGAAATCACTGCTGACATGGCCACAGACCACTGTAAATTCATGAACCAATTGATGGATGGAATATACGACCTCTTCTTTCAAGAAAGGTTACCTAGGGTGTTTCCTAAGATGAGGCAAATACTGCAGCTGTTAAATAGCAACAATATAGGGGACTAGTTCCTCACAGAATTTAGAATGATCATAAGGTTGTATGGATTTGTGCATCCACCCTACATTCTGCCAGTTTTTCTAAATGCCAGGGTTTTCTCCTTGGAATTGATCCAGCAAAGACTCATTGTTGAAGAAGAGCACTTCTTGAACTTTAAAAAGAGCTCAAATTTGATTTTCCCATGGGAAGTGATACCATACACAGTTAGGAGCAGAGATCCTTTTCCCCTAGTTACCAACTTGCTCAGAGGCATGGAGTTTTCTTTGGGACAAGTGGTAAATTACAACCCTCACAAGATAATTTCCAAAAGAAGGAAATCTCACAAATGCAGGCCTTTTGAACACACTGAAATACCTACACTTAGAGAAGCAGCAAACTGGGATTATTACCATAATCCTACCCCGATGGATCCCATCATAGAGCAAAGCACTGGCTCACAGCTGCCAGAGATAACTTCTCCCCAAAGAGAATTGGTTAAAGTAGTTTCAATAGCTAGAGGGGTCTCATTACTGGTAAGATATTCAGCGATTTCAATGAAAAGAGGGGGTATAGAGCCCATGGACACTGAAGAAGTGGACACGGCCAACATGCCCAAAAGGAAGAAAATAAAATGGGGGAAGCAGTTAGTGCAGGTTAAAAATGGCCATGCAAAGGGACAGATGAAGAAGATGAATTTAGAGAAAGAACAAAAACAAGAAGAGCCAATGAGAGTTGAATTGCAAATACAAGAATATGTATTTGACGGGAAGACTCCAAAGAGGCATGCATCCAAAGAGGACTGTCTAGGATCTTATCGAGAGAGGGCCAATAAAACTTTCAAGGAGACAACAGAACTATATAGCGAGGCAGTGCAGTTTCCTTATGCCAATGTGGTACTAAAGACTATAAGAGATCACGCCACTGACACCCTTAGCTTAGCCTTCGTAGTGGGGAACAAGGTGTTAGAGGTCAATGTGAACCTCTCAAAGGTTCCCACTACTAACATAATGCACCTCAACAAAGAAACAGGGCATATATTGAATGCCGGACTGCTTAAGGCTATGATACAGATGCCCAAGCTGGAGGAAAGTAAAGCAAATACCTTAAACCTTTTAAGGAAGGTAAGAGTGGAGAACAAAGCACTCCAAGCCCAAATCAGCAATTTACACAGTGAAGCAATGCAAATAGAAGGACCGGTACATAATTTACATTTTGGCTCAAAAATTGCTCGATGATAAGGAGAAGGAGATCCAGAGCCTAAAAAAGAATTTGAAAATACCTGCTACCCAGCTCACCCAAATAGAAGAATTGGCTTATTTTGAAAGAGAAAAAGATACATTGAACACTGAGCTTACCGACTGCAAAGCCAAGCTAATAAAGCTCGAAGAAAAGGAAAGGCAGTGGGAAGCAGATGTCTATCTTTTGAAGAAAAGCGATGCAGAATTAAAATCCATATTAGCAATGAAGAAAAAGGAGCTTCAAGGAAGAAGTACAGAGAGTGCAATTCAGTCCACAGGTGTAGCTGGAGAGATAGGTACCGGTTCTCTCTCTAGAGAAATGTCCCAGATAGTCCTAAAAGATACAGAGCTTATTAAACTAAAGCAGCAGATAAAGGAGCTATAAAAGGAAAAAATCAAAGAGAGACAAGGAAGAGAAAAGATAAAAGATAAATGCCGAGGACTGATTCAACAAAATGTTAAGTTAGGCCAACAGGTGGTCGGTAAACTTTCCTTGCAGGGCGCTAGACATTTGATCTGGGACCAGATCATTATAGAAGTTGATAACTTTCAGCCTAATTTTTATTTCATTGAAGACTAGGAAAGCGCTATGGTAGAGGCCAAGAAAAACGTCCTGGCAGTACTAGGAGAAATACAGAAAAGTCCCGTGGCAACAACGAAAAATTCCATTACTCTCCTAAGCTCTTTGTCATACGATTCTGCTAACCAATACAGTATCCAAAATAGGGTTGTTGTTGTCTCTGGGGCTAGAAAGGTAGTTGCTAATCACAGGATGTTGGACACTATACGGGCCAAAATAGAAGTTCTTGTGTACAAAGTCCTGGAGATCATTAAGCTATTCAAACTACTGGTAAGCAAAGGGGTCCCTTTCCTCTGGGAAGAGTATTAAACTTGCACATTGATCTAGGGACTAAAAACAAGTCTCATCAAATATTAATAACAAATAACTCATTAAAATGGTGTAATCAGGCTACGAAATGAGTAGCCGCTCTGTATATTCACACAAAGAATGAGTAATTACATTACAATGTCATACTGCAAGCATGAATGACTAGAAATTTGAATCCTCAAGGAGGTCATTCAAAATGAATGAGTGAGTCTAGCTTAACTAAATGTAAGCCATAGTCAACACTCAAGTTAACCACTAATCAAAACCCTAATTGACTCAAATGAGCCCTAAATAAAGTTGGAGTGCAATAAATGACTGAGTCTTAACTGAAAGAGATCAGACACATGTCACAGCAAGCCAACCATCAAGTGCTAGTGCTTCAATGAATCCAATGAACCTTGTTGAGGTTAACTGAAGTGTAACTCAACATAAGAAGTGGTTGGAGGTGTTATAATAATCAACCCATAGTTAGCTACCTTAGACATTAATTAATCCATTTTTGTCTTATTTGCCTAGTTTCCATATTCCACTCTATGCAAGTTTTCCTCCACATGTCCTAGATGGTCAAACTTGCTAAAACTGAGTCATGGAGATCTTGGGAAACCTCTTGGAATCAATTATGTTTTATTCCTAAACCTCCCTAGCACATATCTGCTTTTTCTACTTTATTGCTGCTTTTATTAAGTTTTAAGGAAATTGGGAAAGTATGACTAGGTGAAGTTGACTTGTTTTTTACCCTCATCATCCTCCTTTCTTTTCTCCTAATAAAAGCATGTATGAGTTTTCCTTCCATCACCTATTATCTTGCCTAATTTATTTTTCCAATTCGTGAGCTCCTAGGCAGATTTGCTATCCTAAGCAGATTTGGAAACTGCTTTATGCACCTATGGGGGATTTGACTACATTTAGTAAGCTTGCTTTTGACTAATTCGAATGGAATCCCAATGCATTCAAATATCTCATGTAATTATTTATTGTGGCATCCTATGACTTCACAAGGTTGGCTATTGTACACTTATTCAAAACAAATTAGTGTTCTGCTCCATATTTAGTCTCCTTTGTGTGTAATTTGCATGTGTAATTGGCAAATTTTGTGAGTGTAATTGTTCTAAAACTTGGGTTCGATTTCCACATGGTATCAAAGCCTTTGTATATTGATTTCTATGCTTCCATATTGTTATTACAGGTTCAAAATCATTGACTGGGAGCATTCTGCTGACCGAAGGGACAATTTCTGAGCTATGGATCAATCTCAGAAGATCATCTTGACTCCATTTAATTTATTTGAATGGAAAGAAGAGATGGAGATAATGTTGAGAGTGAAAGGTATCTATAGAGTGACTATGGAAACATAGGTAGATCCCAATGTAGCTGCAAAAAAAATTAAATGGCACAACAGGACGGATGAGGCCTATGGTCTCCTGTGTCTGAGCATATCCAAATACCTCCTTTTCCATCCTGATGGATTGACATCACCAAATGAATTATGGGAAAATATTGTTGAGATTTTTGGTAAAACGGATGATATGAGAGGACATCAAATCGAGAATGAATTGATCTCCTTGAGTCCTAGTAGCTTTGAATACCTACAACTCTACTTTTCCAAGTTTAAAGCCCTTGTTTTGCAGCTAAAACAATGTGGAATTGAAAAGAAGGAGAAGCAACTAGTTTTGGCCATACTGTCGAAGCTTGGCCCTGACTATTTAGTGTTTGTTTCGACCTTCCATGCCACCAAGTTGACAGCTTGAGCCTGGAAGATGCTTAAACTTGTAGAGTTCATGGAATCTCTCACACAAGAACAAGCTAAACTAGTGATGATGGGCACCCATAAAACCTTCCAATGACCAAGCTCTGGTTGCTGGAGATTCGAGGGTGGATTCAAAAGGCAAGAAAAAAGCTAAGAATCCACCTGAGCAAAACAGAGACAAGAACAAGTCTCCACAAGAGCCCCTAGGTTCCAAGAAGAACTTCCAGAAGAAGAAGAACAAAGGAGAAATGAGCAAGTGCACATACTGCAGCAAGGGCAATCATGCTGAAAGCTCATGCATGAGGAAGCAAATTGACATGCTGACCCAAATCCTGGAGAATAATGGCATCTCCCTTCCTGATAGCTCAAAGAAGAGGGAAGGAGGATCAAATTCAGAAGACAGAGAGAGAGTTCATGCATTGGTTGCTAGAACATCAAGCTCACCTATTTTCATCATTGATTCTGGAGCTTCAAGACATATGGTTTCGACCAAGGAGGCATTCACCTCACTTGACATGTTGAAAGGTCCACCAATAGTACTAGGAGATGACTCTCTCACTGAAAGTTTGGGCAAAGGGAGGATTGATCTTGACCATGGTAAGTTCAATAATGTATTGTATGTTCCAGGTCTTGCCTCTAACCTCTTGTTAGTGTATCAGATGACCCACACAGGGTCTCCAAATAAGGTCATATTCTCCCCTGATGAAGTTGAGATCACATAGATCTCAGGTGGTAATGTCATTGCAAAAGGAGTTGCAAATCACACTTCGAAGGTATACATGTTCTCACATTTCCTACCCTACTCAAACCCCTTTGCTCTTCTGATTCATGCTAATGAGGCAAGGAAGATTTGGCATGAAATATTTGGCCATATTAACTATAAGTATCTTTCTGATCTTAGTGAAAAATAAATGGTCATAGGGTTACCAAAGATTAAGTTTTCCAAAGGAGTCTGTCAAGGTTGCATCTTAGGAAAACACCCAAAGCATAAATTTGAGAAAGCTAGTCATGAGAGAACCTATGCACCTCTTGAGTTGATCTACAGTGATGTTGCTAGCCCATTTCCTCATATGTCAATGAGTTAGGCCAAATATGCATTGACATTCATAGATGACTTTTCCAGGTACTTCTGGGTTTACTTCCTGAAGCATAAGTCTGAAGTTTTTGGCCTCTTCAAAGTCTTTAAGGCTTTGGTTGAATACCAGTCTGGGAGGAAACTCAAGGTCCTTAGATTTGAAAATGGTGGTGAGTATGTCAAGTATGAGTTAATTCAATATTGTGTATATACAGGTATTCAGATGCAGCATTATATCCCTTACACACCACAACAAAATGGTGTTGCTAAGAGGAAGAACAGATCACTGAAAGAGATGGCACCCTGCATGATGGAGTCTAAGACTTTGCCATGAAATTTTTGGGCCGAAGCTATAAAATGTGCAGACTATATCCAGAATAGGGTGCCTCATAAACAGCTTGATGGTATGACACCTTTCGAAGCATGGAGTGGGCACAAGCCAGATGTGACCCATTTTAGGATTTTTGGCTCAAGGGCTTGGGCTAGAATTCCAACAGAAAAGAGGAAGGATTTGCAGCCCCAAAGCCAAGAGTGTCTATTTTTTGGGTACTATAAATATTCAAAAGGTTACAAGATGATCAATTTGAGCACAAACAAATCCTTCATTGAAAGGAGTGTTCAGTTCCAAGAAGAGCCTTTAGCAGCAGTTGAAGTGAGAATCTTCTTCACCACTAGAACCATTGAATGTAAGTAAAGAGATAAATGAGTTTGCTGATTCTGATATGTCTAATAATGATGATTTAATTGCATATCCTAACAGTCCCACAAGACCAAAATGGGCAGCAAATACCATTCATGCAGCTGGGGAACTAGCTGGAAATCCTAGTGATTCTAGGAGGACTAGATCTCAGTTTGAGAGTGCCCTGTGTATGAAAGAACCTTTGTTTGCAAAGAAATGCTATCTGATGGTTTAATTATACCCACAAACATATTAATATGCAGCACATGATCCAATATGGAAAACATCGATGAAATAAGAATTCAGCTCACTCCAGAAGAACAACACTTGGGAGCTGGTTAATCTTTCCCTAGGGAGGAAGCTAGTTCAATGTAAGTGGGTTTCCAAAACTAATTTGGATGCTGATGGTTTACCTTTGAAATATAAGGAAATATTTGTAGCCAAGGGCTACTCACAGGTACATGGTATAGAATACAATGAGACCTTTGCACCAGTGGCAAAGATGGACTCCATCAGGCTAACCTTAGCCATTGCAGCTTCGAAGCAGTGGGAGGTACATCACATGGATTTCAAGTGTGCTTTCCTGAATGGATATATTATTGAATATATTTACATGCATAAGCCTCAAGGATTTTTTACTAATCCATCTCTTGTGTGCAGGATAAATAAATCATTGTATGGGCTTAAGCAAGCCCCCAGGGCTTGGTATGCCAAGATTGATGGCTTTCTTCTATCATTGAGTTTTGTTCGATGCAAGTCTGATACTAATGTTTATTTGAAGATGATTCATGGTTCTTTGATGATTATTGTCTTGTATGTGGATGAAATTCTTATTACAGGAAGCTCAAAGGATGAAATTGTCTCCTTGAAGGATGCAATGAACCATGCATTTTCTATGACTGATTTGGGGTTATTGAGCCAATTCTTGGGTCTCGAGATTGCTCAAACCAAAAATGGAATAAAATTACATCAGTACAAGTATGCTTTGGATTTGCTGAACAAGTTCAACATGAAATATTGCAAGCCAAGAAAGACTCCCTTCCTTTCAGGAGTTAAGGTTAAAGAACTAGGTTCTTCTCCCATGGCAAATAATACACTGTATAGGAAACTAATTCGGTGTTTCCTATACCTTACACATAGTCAACCTGATATTTTTTATGTAGTAAGTGTGGCTTCAATATACATGGATCATCCTCATGAGATCCATTGGAGAGAAGCCAAAAGGATCCTTAACTTTGTTCAGGGAACAAGGACTCATGGGATCTTCTACAAAGCTAAATATAATCTTGATTTGATTGGGTTTACTGACAGTGATTGGGAAGGTGAAAACATAGATCAAAATTCAACATTAGGATATGTGTTCATGCTTTCTGAAAGACCAATCAACTGGTAAAGCAAGAAATAGAGTTCCATTGCACTCTCATCTATAGAAGCAGAGTACAGAGGAGTTGTAAATGCAGCAACTCAATGTTTATCGTTGTAGGGGTTACTTGCTGAGTGTGGATTCGAATTAGAATACTTAAATACTATATATTGTGATAATTAGAGTACCATTCAAATCTGCAATGATCTAGTCCAGAGACAGAGAACCAAATACATTGAGATCCATATGCACTACATTAGACAGCTTGTGCATGATGGAACCATTCACCTACTCTTATGTTCATCTTCAGAACAAGTAGCAGACATCTTCACCAAATTTTGTTGTGAGAAGAATTTCAGAAATATGAAATCACTACTGGGGATTACTGACCATGCTATGAAGCATGATTGATGACAATATTTTAAATTTTTTTTTTACAATCCATGTTTAAGGGAGGATTTTTCCCACTGGGTTTTTGCCTCTTTCCTTGTTTAAATGGACATGTAGTATGTAAAGGGTGACTAATCCTTGTTGCTAGGCCCTATAATTTTTTGATATTTTACTCATAAATCAGGCTTAAGGGGGGTTTTAGAATAATCAACCCATAGTTAGCTACCTTAGACATTAATTAATCCATTTTTTTCTTATTTACCTAGTTTCCATATTCCACTCTATGCAAGTTGTCCTCCACATGTCCTAGATTGTCAAACTTGCTAAAACTGAGTCATGGAGCACTTGGAAAACTTCTTGGAATCAATTCTACTTTATTCCTGAACCTCCCTAGTGCATATCTACTTTTTCTGCTTTATTGCTGCTTTTACTGAGTTTTAAGGCAATTGGGAAAGTATGACTAGGTGAAGTTGACTTGTTTTTTGCCCTCATCATACTCCTCTCTTTTCTCCTAATAAAAGCATGTATGATTTGTCCTTCCATCACCTATTAGCTTGCCTAATTGATTTTTCCAATTTGTGAGCTCCTAGGCAGATTTGGAAACTGCTTTATGCACCTATGGGGGATTTGACTAGATTTAGTAAGCTTGCTTTTGACTAATTCAAATGGAATCCCAATGCATTCGAATCTGTCATGTAATTATTTATTGTGGCAGCAGCCTATGACTTCACAAGGTTGGCTATTGTACACTTATTCAATACAGATTAGTTTTCTGCTCCATATTCAGTCTCCTTTGTGTGTAATTTGCATGTGTAATTGGCAATTTTTGTGAGTGTAATTGTTTTAACACCTGGGTTCAATTTCCACAAGAGGTGCCCCTGTTGACTCTAGTTCATTAAATAATCATTAAATAATCAATTTAATGAGGAGAGGCACCTTCACTGCTCTGTTTAACTGATTGTAACCATCATTTAGCAATAAAGTGCATTAATGACACTCATATCACCCCCGGAGTGCTCCAATTAGCCTCCCTGAATGTAGGAGAAGGATAAGTTAGCCTCCTTGATTGAAGTTAGGTGTGGGTGTGATCTAGCTGATGTCATTTAATGCTCCACTAATGTCAATTAGGTAAATAATACTTAGGATAGTGGTTTAACTAGGCCAAATTGACCAAAATGAGTGTGTATGGTGGTAAATGTCTCCAACACCCCCCCTTAAGCTATACTCAGGAGGAGTTAGAAAACATAAATGCATAAAAATGATAGGACCCCAACACCTAAGGCCATAGGTCACCCTGTACAATGTTGAAACTGAAACAATGCTAAAAAACAAACTAAGTGAGGAAAAGAGTGAAAACCCAGTGGGAAACCCCCCCACTCAAGATGAATACTAAAAGTAGTATGAATCACCCTGATGAAATCACCCCCAATAGTGAACAGAGGTAAGTGAACTTATTTTCTAAAAATCTCTTTGTGAAGATGTCTGCAATTTGCTCATCACTCGGGTAGTATTGCAGAATGATGGTCCTGTCATGCACTAGCTCCTTGATATAGTGCATGTGGATCTCTACATGCTTGGTCCTCTACCTGGTAACTGGATTTGTGGATATATTAATATCACTTTGATTGTCACAAAAGAGGACAGTGTATAAATTACTACCAAGATCAAAATTTGAAAGAATGCCTTGCAACCAAACTTCTTAGATGCAAGCATTCATCGCTCCTTGATACTCGGCCTCTGCTAAAGATAGTGCTATGGAAGAATGATTTTTGCTAGAACATAAAATGGGCCCACCAACAAACATGAATACATATCCAAAAGTATACTTCCGATCAATAGAGTCACCTGCCCAATCGGAATCTGTGTATCCAACTAGCTCTAGCTCGGAATTTGCAGCATAGTGAATGTCGTAGGTCCTGGTTCCTTGAATATACTGGAGGATCCTCTTGGCTTCCTTCCAATGAATATCATGAGTATTTTGCATATATATTGATACATAATTCATAGCATAACAAATATCAGGTCGAGAATGTGTCAATTACAACAAGCTACCAATCAACTGTCGATAGATAGTGCAGTCCATGGGAGGTGTGTTTTTTCCTTCTTCAAGGTTGATCCTTGAAAGAAAAGGAAATGGTGTAGGCCTATATTAAGCCATGTTAAAATTTAATAACAGGTCTAAAATGTATTTTTACTGAGTGACCATTATCCCATCATAATTTTGCTCAATTTCAAGCCCCAAAAATTGTTTTAGGAGCCCCAAATCACTCATTTCAAAGGCATTGTGGAGAGCGGTTTTGATGGCTGAAATGGAAGAAAATGTGCTACCTGTGATCAGAAATTCATCAAAATATAAAAAAATAATAATTAAGTTACCATCATACTTCTGTAAATACACATTTGGATCTGATCTACACCTTTGGAATTTTTGCGAGAGAAGGAAGGCATCCATCTTGGAATACCACTCTCTTGGGGCCTGTTTTAACCTGTATAGTGACTTCTTTAGCTTGAAAACCAAATATGGATCAGTGATGTAGCCCTTAGGATGCTTCATTTATATCTCCTCATGCATATCTCCATGCAGAAATACTAACTTAACATCCATATGATGCACTTCCCAGTGCTTAGATGCTGAAATTGCCAAAACTAGGCAGATGGAGTCCATTTTTGCAACTGGTGGAAAGGTCGCATGGTAGCCCACACCTTGGACCTGAGAGAAACGTTTTTCCACCAGAAATGACTTATATTTGTAGGTGCTTCCATTAGCAGAAAACTTGGTCTGACACACCCACTTGCATTGAACCAATTTCCTTCCCGGAGGAAGTGAAACTAGCTCCCAAGTAGTGTTTTTCTGAAGATAATTCATCTCTTCATCCTTGGAAACTTGCCATCTCGAATCCTTTCAAGAATTATAGTAGGATTTTGGGTCTGAACTAATCATCAAATATCCAATTTCAAACAGCAGTTTATCAGGACAAGAGAGCACAATACCTGCTCTTTGGAAATCAGACCAAGTTCTCCTTGGATCATCCGGATTTCCAATGTTATCTCCTGCGAAGGAGAGTGTCTGTCGGGCCCATGTGGAAAGATGATTTTGTACTTTAGGTTCTGATTCAGCATCTGATGTTTTTTGAAAACTGATATCATAAATCAGAGGATCCAAATCAGGTTCATCACCCCCAATTTAATCATCCAAATATTCAGTAGAATAGGAAGGAAATTCAGCAGTTTTCTCCTTCACTAGTTCCACCTCCTGAAGAGGCTCATCGAACTTGACACTTCTATCAATGATGATCTATTTTGTTTTAATATATAGAAGATTGAAACATTTTGATTCATTGGGATACCCAATAAACATACATTCTATGCTTTGTGGTTGCAAAGCTTTTCTTTTATCAAGGGGAATTCGGGCCCATGCAGTGGACCCAAACACACGCAGGTTCGACACATTCATCTTGTGTCCAAAGTATGCTTCAAAAGGGGTATCCCATTTAATGGATGAGTGTGGAACCTTGTTTTGAATTTATACTACAGCATGCACGGATTCATCCCACAAATTTTCAGACAACTTCTTTGATTCCAACATATAGGTGGTCATGTCCTTGAGAGACCGATTCTTCCTTTCCGCTACTCCGTTCTGCTGGGGAGTGTAGGGAATTGAATGTTGGACCTGAATACCACTTTGGGAGAATATGTGTAGAAAATCATTATTTACATACTCCCCACCATCATCATATCTCAAGATCTTGATCTTAATCCTAGAGGCATTCTCAATCAAGGCCTTCAATTCAGAAATTTTTTCACATACTTCAGACTTCTTTTTGAGAAAGAAGACCCATGTGTACCTTGAAAAATCATCAATAAAATTCAGAAGATACCTTGATCCCTTCATTGATGTGATAGGCATCAGACCACTAATATCATAATGTATCAACCCCAATATGCATGTAGCTCGGTTTTCCTTCCCCCGATCGAACTTATGCTCAGGGTGTTTTCCAATCACACAGCCCTTGCAATTTCCAATGGTTGCCTTGATGACCAGGAGGCCTTCAGCCATGGGTTTTTCTATAATTTCTGCAAATATTTGAAATTTAAATGGCCAAACCTTTCATTCCACAGCCTACTTACTTCATTTCCATGAGTTAGGAGAGCGGTGGGATTTGCAACCGCAACAAAGTGAGAGAACTCATAGGATTTTGCGTGATGGTTTACAAGGCCTTTAGCAATGAGTTTCCCGGATGCAAGCTCCGTTATCTCAACATAATTTGGGCTGAAAGAGAATATCTTAGGCACTCTTGTATGTGTCATCTGATAGACACTAAGGAGATTTGATGCCAAATATGGTACATACAAAACATTTGAAAAATAGCCATTCTCAAGATCAACCGTACCTTGTCCTTCTGAAATGATGGTAGAGTCATCTCCCATGTGGATAGGGATGTATTTTCTGGTCTCCAAGGATGAAAAGGAGTCTCTTTCAGCCATCATGTGGTTTGAATATCCAGAATAAATAAAGAGTGCTTTGGACTTCGAAGTGCTTTCCATGAGGGCATGACCTTTTTCATGCTATGGTTCCCGATCTTGGTAATCTCTCCTCCGAAACATTTTTGGAAGATTGATGTGATTTATCTCAAGGAGAGAGGTATCTTCATCAATATTCTTCTTCATGCAGGCATGTTCAGGGTGGAAGCCCTTCTCGCAATATGAACACTTGACTTTTTCCTTTCCATGGTGCCCTTTTCCTTTGTTCTTCCTTGAGCCGGAAGACTCATCATGTTGCTAGTTTTCAAATCTAGGCTTAGGAGCTTCAAATATAGTTTTTGGGTTCTTCTACTGCTTTCCTTTACCCTTCAAATATTTGGGCCCCAAGACATGGAGGGCTTGATAATGAGAGGATCTGATGATTCCCATATGGACAAGCTTATCATGTTCACTTGTTAGGGACTCAATGAAGGCATTGAGTGTAGGCATCTTCCATCCAGGGGTTGTGAGATTCCCCACATGAAATGTAAAGAAAAAAATAGAATAATCATCTCCAATTTTGGAGAGTATGGTGAGGATGAGTTGATCATCCACTTTCTCCACTTTGCATTGCTGCAAGAGTAAGACAATGTGCTTGAACTTTGTGAAAAAGTCATTCAATGTCTTGAAATTGGAAGGCTGGAGACACATTAATTAATTTTCAAGCTGGTAAACTCTCAAATCATCTTGATTTCCATATAGGGTTTCCAATTTGTCCCAAATTTCCTTTGGAGTCTTCAATCCTAAAAGATGGAAAAGAAGATCACGAGAAATAGAGAGGCACAAGAATCTAAATGCTTCATCCTTCTTGTTCAAGAATATTGATTTGTCTATAGCAGAACTAGAGTCAGGCTCAGTGTCCATGGTGACTCTATAGAGTCCTCTGGATTGTAGCTGAATCTCCATGTCTCATTTCGATGAGTGGAAATTGAATGGAGTCAAACGATCTACTGAGGAGGCCATCTGGATCTGCTGGAGCGAATACTTCACCTGTAGAAAACCTAAAAATCACAACAGAAAGGGAAACGTACGGTCGAAAAGCCTGTACATTTTAGGCTTTCATCACACCTGACATAGTCAATCAAGCAAGCTTGATTAACAAGTTCTTCACTTGGGGTATTAAGTGGTAAGCCTTAGCTTCTGGTGCAGTGCTGGATTTTTGAGCTATTGCTCAGTTTTCATTCAAAAATATGTCAAAAATATTTTTTTTGAGAGATTGAGCTTCGTCCCGCTGTGAGATCTAATACCATATTAAGCTTGCACAATGATCTAGGGACTAAACACAAGTCTCATCAAAGATTAATAACAAAAAACTCATGAAAATGGTGTAATCGGGCTATGGAATGAGTAGCCACTCTGTATATTCACACAAAGAATGAGTAATTACATTACAATGTCATGCTGCATGCATGAATGACTAGAAATTCAAATCCTCAAGGAGTTCATTCGAATTGAATGAGTGAGTCTAGCTTAACTGAATGTAAGCCACAGTCAACACCTAAGTTAACCATTGATCAAAACCCTAATTGACTCAACTGAGCCCTAACTGATGTTGGAGTGCAATAAATGACTGACTCTTAACTAAAAGAGATCAGACACATGTCACAGCAATCCAACCATCAAGTGGTAGTGCTTCAATGACTCCAATGAACCCCGGTGAGGTTAACTAAAGTGTAACTGAACATCAGAAGTGGTTGGAGGCGCTCCTGTTGACTCTAGTTCATTAAATAATCATTGAATAATATATTTAATGAGGAGAGGCACCTTCACTACTCTGTTTAACTGATTGTAACCATAAGTTAGCAATAAAGTGTATTAATGACACTCGGATCACCTTTGGAGTGCTCCAGTTAGCCTCCCTGAATGTAGGAGAAGGCTAAGTTAGCCTCCTTGACTGAAGGTAGGTGTGGGTGTGATCTGGTTGATGTCATTTAATGCTCCACTAATGTCAATTAGTTCAATAATACTTAGGATAGTGGTTTAAGTAGGCCAAATTGACCAAAATGAGTGTGTATGGTGGTAAATCTCTCCAATAAAGAGAAGGGCCATTTATTGTCCTAGAAGGAGTATCAGGAGTTCTTGGTTCACTATCGATTAGACAACAACAAGTTTGAGGATATGCAACAATCATTATCAAGGAAGATCATTTTTGATAAGTTGACTAGTGAATTTGAATTGTTGTTTGATTTTAAATCCACATGCACTGAGGTCCCTAAGACTTCATACTCGGAAACAATGGAGCTCAAAGAACAAGCATTCGACATGGAAGTTGCGACTCTACTTGGTCCTGACCTCTGGAGAGCCATTCAGCAATATGGGTCGACCAAATTCAAAATGCATCCATAGGAGTGGCCATGATAATACGCGGGAATTTTTCTCAGTGTTGCATGCCCTTTCCAATGGTCACCTCTCCCAGAACTTTGTACAGTTGTCACTTGCCAGATGGAAGCATAGAAGACTCTCATACATATTTATCCTGCCATCCACATTTCATTGTTTAGTTGTTTTATGGAAATCATAGTCAATGTTCCAACTAAGAGTTTGTTAGAAGATGTTATTCAATTGTAACAAATTTTGATTTTCGAATGTCAGTTTAGGAAGTCCAAAATGTTATAAATATACCTCCTGAAGAAGGAGAAAGGGTTGAAACTGATGTAATTTTTCTGTGTATGCTTTCAAGAGAATTTTAATAAAGTTTCAGAGCCTAGGTCGACGTTTTACACAGGGATTCATGTGTTGTTTATTTTACAGTCCATTGCTTCTTTCTCATGTGAATGTTTTTCCATTTTACCTCTTCCATCATGTTTTCTTTCATGTCTGAAATAAGTGTATAATAGTTTGGAATTCATACACGCTATGCTCCGTCTGTTGTTTCAGATATTCACCAAATTTTTCTTCTAAAGTTAATACATAATTCATTTTTCAATGCTCTGTGTTGATGGTCTATTCATGTTCCTCTTTCCCACCAAACAATTATAATTTGACTGTGATTGAATGGCTATCTTGCCTCTATGTTAAAATCACCTACATAAGTTCTGTTTATCTCTGTTTCAAATCTTGACTCCGTCGCCCAATGGTATTATGTCTTGTTTTAACCCATTTTACAAACAATTATAGTTTCACTTGTACATATGTGGCATTGTTAATATTTGGTGAGAGATTCCTCTCGGAAGAGAAGAAGAGAAGTTCTATCTTCGAAAGTGGTTCTGATGTTACCTGGGAGTAGGCCTTCCACAACCTATGGCTCAATTCTAGTGCTAAAAAACTGGCACCATTGTCAGGGACTAGTTGAAGATTATCCCTGGAAAAACGACAAGAACTACACAATTTCAGAAAAGAGATTTCTAGGGGCAAACATAAGTTTCTGAATTCATGATAAGGTTGTATATTTGTCCTAGTGACTCCACACCCACTTCGACTAGTATCACACTAGGTATCATGGCTTCCAAAAGGATCCACACGAGAGGTAACCTTGATACTGAAACTTTTCAAAGTGTGGATAATCCAGAAAAAATCCTTAGAAATAGAAGTAAAGAAAAAGTGGATTTTCTGTTGTTTGGTACGTCATCATCTCAATATTTGTATGGCATAAAGGAACCTGAATGGGGAGTTAGAGCTAAATACTAATCACCAAATCTATATCTGAATCTGACCTGGGGAAAGCTGGGGTTAGCCCTAATATACTGCAATGCTATCTGCTTGATTCTTTGTGGCTAAACCCAGAAACCCCAATGAAATATGAAGAGATAGCCCCTATTTTTTAGAACAGCTAGTTACCTATCCCCCAATCCACTCCCAATCAACCTACCCCAATGCCTGCCGCCAAGTTCACCCCATTAGCCCTACCTCTGGTTCTGCAGGACCTCCCCTTGAACTACGCCCAAAGAATTGCACTCTATGATGGGGAAGGGAATGTCTCAGTAAGATACCATGTGGGTAAGTTTGACTATTTCATTAACCTAGAAGAGGAAGATGATGAAGATGTCAAAATACGGTTGTTCACTCAGAGTCTGTCTGGGGAAGCCAAGAAATGGTACAAATATTTGCCACCTAGGTTTATCCAAAGTTTCGCTGGTTTTAAAACTATATTTCTGGAAAGGTGAGATGATAAACAAATCTCGTTACAGGTCTTGTATCAATACAACAATCTCAATAAAGGAGGTTTTGATTTGGTCCATGAGTTTTCAAGTAGATTCATGTGGGTCTACAACTTGATACCTGCTGATATCAAACCTTCACCCGGGATGGCTAAAATCCATTACGCTGATGCATTTGACAATGGTTTTTCTTTGTTATTAAGAGAGATAAATTCAAACACCCTCCCGACTATGTTCACTGACGCACAAGAAGTAGAAGCCGATATGATGGCATGTGGGAAAATAAATCGAGGGCAGAGGTTGAAAGAAGAAAAGGTAGAGAAGACACACACCCCACTTCTTCTACCTCTTCATCCAGTTATATAAAATTTGAGATGATGCTCAAAACTATGAAAAATTGATGGACAAGCTAATGGTGGAGGCCAAGCCAACAAACCAAGAGCAAAATGAACATCAGATAAGGAATCCTAATTTTAGGAGGTTGGTTCCTCACCCACTCCAACCAAATAGACCAAGGGATGTGAGGAATCCAAGAAACCAAGAAGAGCATCCAATTAGGCCTCCTTTCCTTGAAAACTATGTGGCTACCGAAGATGAGGCAGAGTCTGTCAAAGATCATATCCATCATTTGGGAGATTTAGACTCTGAGATCTACTTGACTAAGGAGGAACATGATATGTTTGCACAACTGGAAGATAATACATTGACAAAGGAATTAGAGCAATATCATAAGGGGTATATACATGCTATAGATGATGTTAGGAAGATCAAGTTAAGGAGCAGGGACGTTGCTATAAATAAAGGGGGGTTAAACCCAAACCAACCTTCTAGTAGTTAGACCGACCCAAGAAAAGGAAATGAAAAACAAAAGGAGTCGGTAGCATTTAGAGAATTGGAAAAAGATAATGGTAATGTGAGGGATTTGGAACCAATGGTACCTATTGAGCTTGGAAAAACCCCTCCCATGTTTAACCTCCAAAACAAGCTAGCTAAGATCAAGGTTTCGATTCCTTTCAATGAATTATTGAGGAATCAGGAATATAGGGACACTATAACAAAGATGATTGCAAATCGAGCAGAAGCTCACCCAGATATCTTAGAACTGACTGAAGACAACCCTACTATTATTATGGGATCTAATATTGAAAGCATGGACAACAAAGATGAGGAAGTGCTCCCCTTTTAGATGAGCCTGAATGCACATGATATGGCGTTACACAATGCTATGTTGGATTCAAGAACCTCACATAATCTAATGCCAAATGGAGTGGTGGAAAGCCTGGGATTGGAGATTACAAGGCCTTATAAAGACCTGTATTCCTTTGATTCTAATATGGTAAAATGTCTGGGATTGATAAAAGACATGGTAATATCTTTAAATAAGTTGTCGTCTAAAATTGCGGTCATGGATGTTGTTGTGGCCGATATTCCTCCCAAGTTTGGTATTTTATTGTCAAGGTCTTGGAATTCAAAGATGAAGGGTAGCTTGCAAATAGAAATGGTGTGGGTGCTAAGGTAGTTGCTATGCGGGATGAAGAGGAGCATGGTGAGTGAGTTCTTGAAGGAAAGAGATGGCTGCATGAAGACTATAGAGGGAGATAGTGCACGATGAGGAGCAATGAGAAGATGGAGGACCCAGGTGTGGCAATTTTGGATGTGTGGCACTAGTGTAATGGATGAGATACCAGAATGGATGAAGAATAGTGTGAGCAAATATGGTTCGATTGTGGCCAAGGCACATATAGAGGAGCTAGCAGGTTACAATAGGAGTGAAGGGAAATGCTGGCAGTGAAGGTTGGAGTGTGGGTGAAGGGAAGATAAAAAGGTGGTGCATGGATGGATGGTTTGAGGCATGTGAAGACTCAAAAAGACTTAACCAATCCATGTGGAAGAGAAGAGTTCAATGAAGGTGAATGGATGCCTCAACAAGGGTGGAGGGATAATCAAAACTAACCTGAACTACCTCTAAATTTACCTAATAAAGTAAATCTATATTGGATTTTTTAGAAGGAAAGGGTGTGAAAACCTAGGAAAACCCTAGCATAAGTCCTACCTAACCTAGGGGTTCTGAGGAGGATCACTAACCTATTGAGGAAGGATCCTAGGTCAAACAACTAGCTTAAAAATACTAAGGTTAAACCCTAAGGCACTCTCACAATGAGACCTGCCATTGTTAGCTATTATCTCCCAAATAAATTAGTCTTCAATAGGTCAAACTCAGATAATTTATTTTTGCATAGTGATGAAGATTTCAACACATATTATGAAATATGTCTAGCTGATTAACAAAATTGGAATGCCTTGTGTTCTGTTTTTTCAGAAAATTTAGAAGTTTAGCATTCGGTGTCTTAGGAGAACTTTTCAACAGTTCATTAGCCATCAAAAAGACCAGCTTTCAGTAGCTAACAATTTGTACTAAGGACTACGTTAACCACCGAAATCCTGTTGACTTTGTTTTTAATAAAATTTTGGAAAAGGAGATTTCGGTGGCTTAGGAAAACTTTTCAACTGTTCATTAGCCATCAAAAATCCCATCTTTCAGGAGCTAAAAAACTAAATCCAAGACTCCCAAAACCACTGAAATCTCCAAAAAGGAAAATTATTAGTGTTTCCATCAATATCAACCTCCATTAGAATGAAGAGTGCCTCCAACAAGCTCTTAGCCACTGAAAAGACTAAAATTGCAGAAAAAATCAAGAGCTAGTAAAGGAAAAGGTCATTATGAAACTGAAGTGATGGACAAGAGACCGAAACCATAGATACCCTCCACCTGTGCCATGACTGCAACCGAACCACCACAAAACGTTAATTCCCAGTTAAAAAGATCATTGCGTTGGATATCTCATGGTTCTCATCAGAACTGACTATCCTAGTGCTCAAGTACCAATTACTGATCAGCCCTTCAAAATCAACACCCTCTCCTCAATTGATTCCACATTTCCTACATGCATTCTCACTTATCCAAGCCCTCTTTGGATCCAACATTGTAGTATCCTTCCCTAGGGTTTGAATTTAAATTTTGCTGGCATAGAAGAACATTCAAGAATATGAAGAGAGGAGGAGGACCCGCTCAAAAAACTCAAAAAAAGGTTTTCGTGGCTAAGTGTTTTTTCAAAATGGTCTGTAAGCCACCAAAAGCAGACTTTAGGAAGCTAAGACCGAAATTTCAGGGGGCTCCAACCCACCGAAATTGGCGTTTTACTATGAAAAGGCATCATTTTAAAATGATGATTATGAGCGACTCACAAATCATTTTGCAAACATCTCAGAGGTTTTTTTTCTGAACCTATCAGAGAAGAATAAACTCTCTTAGTTTTCCTACAATTATTACAGGTTGGGAGAATCGAATCCATCTCTGAGCCCTAATGTTTGGATCTCAGAATTTCCCTGTTTAACACATGTTTTTGAAATACAGATCTCGGGAAAATGAAAATGAATTCCAAAATACTGAGAGAGTTTTTTGCTCACAACAAACCAATATACATTAAATCTTTCAGTTTACACACAGGTGTCACATATTTGGAGAACCAAGTCCATCTCTCATCCCTAGTTTTCAGTAGTTTGGCCAAATTGTTGGGGAAAAAGATGATCTGTCAATCCTCTAGGTGGCATTTTTTGTAGAAATAATAGATCAATGCTATGTGCAATGATGCTAAAAATAAGCACAGGAAATAGATCTTGCTACTAAGAATTCTCACAAGCATACACAGGAAAATAAGAGAGAAGAAAAGAGACTGAATCACATGAATGAAGAGATGAATATTCGTGTGTATCCTTCCATTGAATAATTATGATTAATAGAGTACATAAATAGATCTTCCCTCATAGGAAAGTCGAATTGTATGGAAACAACTCATAAAGCTCAAAAAGGTTGACTTACCCAAATATAGCAAACCTCCATAGGTGGATAAAGCACTTGCTAAATCTATCAAGGACCTCACGAGTTGGAAAAAGCATGAGTGAGTTATCAAGGAGATGGAAATAACATGCTAATCCTAGAAAATGGAGAAAAACTAATGGAGGATGGGTTGGAAACAAAAGCTCCCAGTTTCCTAGTTGACTAGCTTTTATCTTATCCATAGAAAAGCAGGAAAAAGCAGAAAAAAGCAGAATCTGCTATAAGGTCCTGCATACTAATTCTAGATGAACCCAGAATCAGAAATAACTCATTCCTAGGATATAGATGGCATGCATTGACTTTAAGGTGCCACCTAATTAAGCTAGTGGGTGAATAATTATTCAAATAATGATTAATTTTTTATCCTAAGTTGTGAGTGGGTTTAATATATTCCAACACCCCCCTATAATTCTGACTTTATGATGGTATGAAAAAAAAAATGGATGCATATGGATGCATATAGGGCCCAGCAACAAGGCTATGGTCACCCTTTTACAATTATTATGTCCAGAAAAGTGAGGAAAGAGGCAAAACCACATGGGGAAAATCCTCCCTCAAGATAGGACAAGGCACAAAATTTGAAATATGTCTTCAACATATCTTCATCTTCACTTTAATGAGCTGACTGAACTGCTTCTGGATGAAGGACTTGCTGAAGAAATCATGAACTCCATGATCATGCGCTGGAGTGTAGAACCTGCAAGAAGGAAGAGGAGAGACTCCTTGTATCTCATCATCTGATGAAGTAGCAGAATTATCTGAATGCTTCTTGCTGCTATCAAACTCTGATCTGCAAACATAATCTGAAATGGAAAAGAGATCTGTGCATACTCCTTTCCAAAGAGTACAAAAAATAAGGCAATTTATTTCACACCCAATTCCCTGAATAGCTGCAAAATTGTGATGTGAATCACATGTCAATCTTCCAATCTGATGTAGCACATGTATAGATCTGATATGAGGCTGATAAAACTCTGATATATCAGAAATATTAACATATTGAACAGCAAGGACAAATTCTTCAATGGCTCCATGAGGATATCGGGCTAGACTAGGAAAATTATGAGCAACTGGGAAAAACTGATAAGTGTAAAAATCTGAATGATGGATGGGCAGAATGAGATGTTCACAATCTTCAAGAAGGCTCTAACTATTGATGCCAAGATCAAATAAGGATATGATGAAGCTCATGAGATCAAGTAAGGTAAGTGGTATGACACAAATAAGGCTTGATGTGGCTAAGCAAACATCCTGGAAGTCACTGGGTTGCGCACCATCAATGTGAGAGGCATGCAAGAGGTGTAAAGAATCTGGCACATAGATCTCAGAATCTAAGATAGGAGATTGAGAGAACAATGAATGGGTTATAGGATCATAATCAATATCAGCAGCAGCTCCATATGTTACTTCTTTTTCATCAATAGCATCACAAGAAGAAAAATCACCTTCAAGAGATACAGAAAAAAGATGGCTCTTCAATATTTGCTTCTTCATTGAAGGAGGAAGCATTCGAATGAAAGAGGGCAGCAGAAACATGAACTGTATGAGAAAATTCTTCATCATGATCAAATTCATCAGAGAATGTAGAGGCCAAGAGATCTTGAGAAAGAGAACAAGAGGAGATGCTAGGTTCGCTCCATGCTTCATGTTCGATTTCCTGCAAACCAAAAGCTTTATCCAAAATTTTCCAAAGCTCATATGGATATTCAGCAGAATCTATGAGATGATATATATTTGGAGACATTCCCAAACACATAATTCCATAATCTCTATCACAATTATTTAGCCAATCAATCTTCTCTTCATAAGACTCAGGTTCACTCAATGCACCAATGGAGACATCAAAGAGACATTGCCTCTTCAAGTATGCACTCATCTTTGGCTTCCAATCAGCATAGTTGAAAGGAGATAGTAGAGGAACTTTTGAATCCATATTGAAGTTGTTGATATGCTCTAAGAGATACTCTCTGCAACCTGCAAAACAAACTAGGAGAAAATCTTGTAAGTTAGACAAGCTCTTCTTTAAAGAGGGATAGGAGACTGGAAGCACTCCTCAACTTTGTAGAACTTGATCAACCTTGTAGCTCTGATACCATGTAGAAATAATAGATCAATTCTATGTGCAATGATGTTAAAAAGAAGCACATGAAATAGATCTTGCTACTAAGAATTCTCGCAAGCATACACAGGAAAATAAGAGAGAAGAAAAGAGACTGAATCACATGAATGAAGAGATGAATATTGGTGTGTATCCTTCCATTGAATAATTATGAATAATAGAGTACATAAATAGATCTTCCCTCATAGGAAATTCTAATTGTATGGAAACAACTCATAAAGCTCAAAAAGGATGACTTACCCAAATATAGCAAACCCCCATAGGTGGATAAAGCATGTGCTAAATCTATCAAGGACCTCACGAGTTGGAAAAAGCATGAGTGAGTTGTCAAGGAGATGGAAATAACATGCTAATCCTATAAAATGGAGAAAAACTAATGGAGGATGGGTTGGAAACAAAAGCTCCCAGTTTCCTAGTTGACTAGCTTTTATCTTATCCATAGAAAAGTAGGAAAAAGCAGAAAAAGCAGAAAAAGCAGAAAAAAGCAGAATCTACTATAAGGTCCTGCATACTAATTCTAGATGAACCCAGAATCAGAAATAACTCATTCCTAGGATATAGATGGCATGCATTGACTTTAAGGTGCCACCTAATTAAGCTAGTGGGTGAATAATTAATCAAATAATGATTAATTATTTTATCCTAAGTTGTGAGTGGGTTTAATATATTCCAACATTTTTGACCTCATCTATGAGTCCATGAAGATTTGTTGTAGATGTAGAATAAGTTTCATCACCATATAGAAACATACTCAACCTACCTCACTAAGACTCTAAAGAAGAAGAAGGGCAGGAAGTTGACCTAACAGAGTAGGTTGCAACAGAACATGAGGATTTTCCCTCACCAACACCAAGGGAAGGTCAAGATGAACCAATGGCATAGACTTCCTCAAGAAAACCTAGGTCTCACAAAATCAACCAGCTATTAGGGAAGATACATGAACTAGAGGTCTTATATAGAGAGAGATCAGAAGAAATAATGCAAGATTAACCAAAAAAAATACTGAATTGCATAATTCTATTTTAGAACTAAGAGGGATGTATGTCCTATTAAAAAGAAGAAATATGAGATTAATGAAGGATAAATCCATTCTATATAAGATGGTCAGAATGTCGAGGTTGCAAAAGAAGGATCCAAACCCTAAAACACACCTTGCATTGGAAACCCTAGCAGAGGCAGCAATTATCCTTCAGGACCCAGAGGTAGGTCATGATGTTGCTGATATTCCAAATCTTATGTAGGTTGAAGAAGTACCAAAAGGTAAGGAATAAAGTTGTAAAAGGTTGATTGAATACTAATTAAATTTTGCAGAAAATAGAGGTTTCAATGGCTTAGGCGAAGACAGTAGTTGTTTATTAGCCACCAAAAGCAAAGCTTTCGGCAGCTTACATGCCCAGAATTCTATTTCCTTAAGCACTGAAAGCACAAAAGGGTGCAAAAATACATGCTTCCACACATAACCAATTTTGACGGGTACAAACACCTCAGGGGTAAATTATGAAGCTGAAAATTGATTAAAGGCACCAGTGGTAGGGGTCTGTTGCAGTTTTGAGGGTGCCATCAAGGTGAAATGGGTCACAAACCCTACCTCCTTTTAAAAAAATGCGACTTATTTGTCAGATAACAGATCATAGCTCTACTTCAGTGATCACTCCAGTTATCAAAGAGTTCAAGGAGTGAACAAGTGTTAGAGTTAGATAGGTTAGAACTTAAATTAGGGTTTTTTGACCTAATTTTGCAAAAAACAGTTATTTGATCTATTTTTAGTAAATCAGATCCAACTTTTGAGGTCTGAAATAAATTTTGTAAAGGCTATAAATCCTAAGACTTATGTTGAAGCAAAGGTTCGAATTTAGATACTTGTGACACACTTATTATATTCAAGGTTCTCATGTTATTCATCATTTTATATAAGCTCTTTTTCCATTATATGTTCAAGTTCCATCTCTTGTATGTTCTGTACTTGTGCTTGAATGTCTGATTCAAGTTTATTATTTTTATCTAATGCCAGATAGTTGTCATCCTATTAATGTGTTGATGATTTGAATTACAAGTATTTTTCCTTGTTATGATTGGCCATTCATATGTGATTGCTTTATATATGAATCTTCCAGCATCGTAAGTTCTCCATTTATTCATCTTATTATCAACCCTCTGAACATTGGTGGTTAGAAGCCTTATCTTTTGATTGAGTTTTATCATTTATACATGTGTTGAGTGTGTGAGGTCATTTAGGTCATCTCACTTGATCCATTTAGAAAAACCATTAAAAACATTTAAGTTACCAGGAATCCTCGAGATGCAACCTAGAGGAGTTTCCTAGAGAGATAACAAATTGGTGCCATTGCAAGGGAGAGGAGACTGAAGCTCAGCTTCTCTGGGGGATGACATTGATCCTTCTTTGATGATAGACAAATTCTGGGAACTATTTTTCTTGTAAACATCTATCTAGCAACTCCATTGGAATAAGGTGGCTTCAAGAAGACAAAGTACCATAGAAAACCGTTAAGCGCCACCAGTAACACATGTTTCAGATCCGAAAGAGATTCTAAGAAGAGCTAAGGTTTCGCTAAGGCATACCTCAAGAGCTGGAAGGGGAGCTACATCAAGGCTGAGGAATATTCAAGCACTATTGCTTATGAAGATCTCATCCCTGATGACTCCATGAAGGAGGAATTCAGTGGCGACTCCACAATATTCAGATGTCAAAATCATTTGCTGCTCTTTCGGCTCGGAGGTTTGCAACTCTTGAATTTTGTTCAGTTCCTAGTTTCCCACATCCAGTACCTGATATGTCCAAATGGGGATATTTTCTACCTATCTTCAAAGAGGAGAAATAAGTCAATCCTGCAGAACACCTCGTCAAGTTTCATGAATGCATGGATCTATTAGATCAGAAGCATGAAGATGTTCATATGAAGATGTTTATGTATTCATTGTATGGTGATGCACGTCAAAGGTATTTTTCTTTACCTCCTTCCAGCATTTCATCGTTGAAGGATTTTCATCGAGCATTCACTGAGCACTACAAAAGGTATTTTTTAGATGAGCTTGTATTTGGTAATTGATGTGATGAATATGAATTACATCATAAGGATAAAGATGTAAATAGAGACGGATCTCTGCCTCACAATATGCAGCAGCCCTTCAAGAATCTTCAAGATGATGTACTTTTTAATCAACATGAACTAGAAATGCATTATAAAGGAGTGGAATGTTTTTATACTATCATTAAATCTGATTATTGTGAATCTGAAGAACCGGTTTCTTTAACTACACATGGAAATGATCAGCTTTCTTCTAGTCAAATGACCATTCAAATCAGTAAGGCTAGTTCACATTTTCCATATTTATAGATCAAGGGAAGTTGTAGTAACCATGAGGAACAAAATTTTCAGGGACTATTTAATCTCCAACTAGAACATCAAGAAAATATTCCTTCTCCTTATGAATATGTTGCTTCAAATTATGACAAGGAACTAGATGCTTGTTATGAATCTGCTGCTCAAAAGTCTAATAAAGCTCTTTTTAGTTTTGATATATCTTTCAAAGATATTATTGTGGAAGAGGAAATTGTTAGCTGTGATAAGCCAGCATATCATCATGATGAATTTAGATTACATGAAGGGGAGAAGAAAGATTCAGATCAGCTGTTGAGCTTGCATTTTTATCAGACAAAGGTTGAGTAGTCCACATTCAACATTGACATCAGTGGAGGAAAAGATCAGCAACATAAAAAGGTATTTCCTGTTTGATTTTATCACCTTGTTAGTGACTATCTGGAACTTATTAGTGGCATAGATATCAATGTTGGAGACATTTACCACCATACACACTCTTTTTGGTCAAATTGGCCTAGTTAAACCACTATCCTAAGTATTATTGACATTAATTGACCTCAGTGGAGCATTAAATATCATCATCCAATCTCACCCATGCCTACTTTTAGTGAAAGAGGCTAACTTAGCCTTCTCCTACATTCGGGGAGGCTAACTAGAGCACTCGGGGGCTGATCTGAGTGATATTAATGCACCTAATTGCTAACTAGTAGTTACAATCAATTAAACAAGTCAGTTAAGGTGCCTCCTCTCATTAAATATATTATTTAATGATTATTTAATGAACTGGAGTCAACAAGGGCGCCTCCACCAACTTCTGATGTGCAGTTCAACTTCAGTTAACCTCATCGGGGTTCATTGGAGTCAGTGTAGTGCTACCTCTTAATGGTTGGTGAGCTGTGGCATGTGTTTGATCTCTTTCAGTTGAGACTCAGTCATTTATTGCACTCTGACTTCAGTTAGGGTTAGTTGAGTCAATCATGGTTTTTATTAGTGGTTAACTGAGTGCGAACCATGGCTTACAGACAGTTAAGGTAGACTCACTCATTCAATTTGGATGACCTCCTAAGGAATTTGAATTGTCTCTTCATTCATGCTTGTAGCATGACATTGTAATTTAATCATTCATTCTTTATGTGAATACAGAGCGGCTACTATTCTTGTAGACCGATTACACCATTTCATGAGATATTTGTTGATTAATATTTGATGAGATTGATTCTTTTTTCCTAGATCAACATACAAGATTAATATGGTATTAGAGCTTACAACGGGACAAAGCTGTATCTCTCATAAACAAGCTTTTTGACAGATTTCTATATGAAATTTGAGCAATAGCTCAAAAATCCAACATTGCACCAGAAGCCAAGGCTTACCACTTAATAACCCAAGTAAAGAACTTGTTGATTAAGCTTGCTTGATTGACTATGTTGGGTGTGATGAAAGCCTAAAATGTGTAGCATGTCTAACCTTACATTTCCCTTTTTATTTTGATTTTTAGATTTCTACAGGTGAAGCATTCACTCCAACACATCGAGATGGCCTCCTTGGTATATCTCTTGACTCCATGCAATTTCCACTCATGGAAAGGTGATATGGAGATTCAATTGCACTCTAGAGGACTTTAGAGTCACCATGGAAACTGAAGATGAGCCTGGATCCACCATAGAAAAATCAAGATTCTTGAACAAGAAGGATGAAGCCTTCGGTTTCTTGTGGCTCTCTATTTCCTGAGACCTTCTCTTCCATCTTGCGGGATTGAAGACTCTGAAATAAATATTGGACAAATTGGAGACTCTATATGGAAATCATGATGACTTGAGGGTTTTCCAGCTCGAAAATGAACTGATTTCTCTCCAACCCTCCAACTTCGAGACTCTGAATGATTTCTTCACAATCTTCAAGCATATTGTTTTACTCTTGAAGCAATGCAAAGTGGAGAAGGAGGATGATCAACTCATCCTCACCATAATCTCCAAAATTGGGGCTGATTATTTAGTTTTTGTTTCTACATTTCGTGTGGGGAATCTTACAACCCCTGCATGGAAGATGCCTACACTCAATTCCTTCATTAAGTCCCTAACATGTGAACATGACAAGCTTGTCCAGATGGGGATCATCAGATCTTCCCATGATAAAGCCCTTCATGTCTTGGGGCCAAAAGATATGAAGGGTAAAGGAAATTAGCAAAAGAACCCAAAAACTAAATTTGATGCTCCTAAACCTAGAGTTGAAAATCAGTAGCGTGATGAGTCTTTCGGCTCAAAGGAAGAACAAAGGAAAAGGGCACCATGGCAAGGAAAAAGTCAAGTGTTCTTATTGCAGGAAGGGATTCCACCCTAAACATGCCTGCATGAAGAAGAATCTTGATGAAGATACCTCTCTCCTTGAGACAAATCACATCAATCTTCTGAAGAGCTTTTGGAGGGGAGATCAGCAAGATCATGAACCATAGCATGAAAAAGGTCATTCCCTCATGGAAAGCACTTCAAAGTCTAAAGCATTGTTGATTGATTCTGGAGCTTCCAACCACATGATGGATGAAAAAGACTCATTTTCATCCTTGTATATTGGCAAATCCATCCCCATCCACCTGGGTGATGACTCCACCATCATTTCAGAAGGACAACGTACTGTTGATCTTGAAAATGGTTTTTTTTCAAATGTTTTGTATGTACCATCTCTGGCATCAAACCTCCTTAGTGTCTATCAGATGACACATATAGGAGTGCCTAAGAGAGTTTTTTTCAGCCCAAATGATGTTGAGATAACAGAAATTGCATTTGGGAAACTCATTTCTAAAGGCCTTGCAAACCATCATGCAAAAGCCTATGAGTTCTCTCACTTTGTTGCGGATGCAAAGCCCACCGCTCTGCTAACTCAGGGAAATGAGGTTAGTAGGATATGGCATGAGAGGTTTGGCCATATTAATTTAAAATATTTTCAAAAATTACAGAAAAAATCCATGGTTGAAGGCCTCTCAGTCATCAAGGCAACCACGGGAATTTGCAAAGGCTGTGTGATTGGAAAACACCATGAGCACAAGTTCGATCGGGGGAAGGAAAACCGAGCTACATGCATATTGGGGCTGATAGATTATGATATCAGCAGTCTGATACTATCACATACATGAATGGATCAAGGTATATCCTTAATTTTATTGATGATTTTTCAAGGTATACATGGGTTTTCTTTCTCAAAAAGAAATCAGAAGTATGTGAAAAAATTTCTGAATTGAAGGCCTTGATCGAAAATGCCTCTGGGATTAAGATCAAGATATTGAGATATGATAATGGAGGGGAGTATGTCAGTAATGAGTTTTTGTAAATATTCTCCCAAATTGGTATTCAGGTCCAATATTCAATTCCCTACAATCCACAGCAGAATGGAGTAGCGGAAAGGAAGAATCGGTCTCTCAAGGAGATGACCACCTGTATGTTGGAATCCAAGAAGTTTGCTAAAAATTTACGGGATGAGGCCATGCATGCTGCAGCATACATTCAAAACAGGGTGCCACACTCATCCATGAAATGGAAGACCCATTTCAAAGCATACTTCGGACACAAGTCGGATGTGTCAAACCTACAGGTGTTTGGGTCCAGTGCATGGGCCCAGATTCCGCTTGATAAAAGAAGGGCTTTGCAACTGCAAAGCATAGAATGTATGATTATTGGGTATATTGATGAATCTAAAGGTTTCAAGCTGTTGTATATCAATACCAAACAGATCATCATCGAGATAAGTGTCAAGTTCGATGAGCCTCTTCAGGAGGTGGAACTAGTGAAGGAGAAAACTGTTGAATTTCCTTCCTATGCTACTGAATATTTGGATGATGAAATTGCGGGTGATGACCCTGATTTGGATGATATATTATATGATATTAGTGTGCAGCAATCATAAGATTCTG
Organism: Pseudotsuga menziesii; assembly: GCA_001517045.1. NCBI lineage: Eukaryota > Viridiplantae > Streptophyta > Pinopsida > Pinales > Pinaceae > Pseudotsuga > Pseudotsuga menziesii. The sequence goes on along the minus strand of LPNX010399301.1, from coordinate 71,320 downwards.
AATCAGAACCTGAATTTCAAAATCATCTTCCTACATGGGCTCGACAGACACTCTCCTTCGCAGGAGAAAACATTGGAAATCCCGATGATCCAAGGAGAACCCGGTTTGATTTCCAAAGAGCAGGTATTGTGCTCTCTTGTCATAATAATTTGATATCTGAAACTTGCTATTTGATGATTATTTCAGATACAAAATCCTACTACCATGCTCGGAAGGATCCGTTATGGCAAGTTGCCATGGATGAAGAGATGAATTCTCTTCAGAAAAAACACTACTTGGGAGCTAGTTTCTCTTCCTTTGGGATGGAAATTGGTTCAATGAAAGTGGGTGTTTCAGACCAAGGTTTCTGTTTATGGAAGAACCTACAAATATATGGCAAGGCTGGTGGCAAAATGTTTCTCTCAGGTCCAAGGAGTGGACTACCATGAGACCTTTGCACCGGTTGCAAAAATGGACTCACATGGATATTAAGTCAGCCTTTCTGCATGGAGATCTTCATGAGGAGATATACATGAAGCATCCTGAGGGATACATCAATGATCCATATTTGGTTTGCAAGCTAAATAATTCACTATAGGGTTAAAAACGGCCCCAAGAGAGTGGTATTCCAAGATGGATTCCTTCCTTCTCTCGCAAAAATTTCAGAGATGTAGATCAGATCCAAATGTATATTTACAGCAGTATGATGGCCATATAATTATCATTGTTTTATATGTTGATGACTTACTGATCACATGTAGCACAATTTCCTCCATTTCATCCATCAAAACTGCCCTCCACAATGCCTTTGAAATGAGTGATTTGGGGCTTCTAAAACAATTTTTGGGGCTCAAAATTGAGCAAAAGTATGATGGCATTATGGTCACTAAGTACAAATACATTTCAGACCTATTATTAAATTTTAACATGGCTTATTGTAGGCCTACACCATTCCATTCCCTTTCAGGGATCAGCCTTGAAGAAGGAAAAAGCACACCTCCCATGGACTGCACTATCTATCGACAGTTGATTGGTAGCTTGTTGTACTTGACACATTCTCAGCATAATATTTGTTATGCCATGAATGGTGTATCAATATACATGCATCAGCCTCATGATATTCATTGGAAGGCATCCAAGAGGATCTTCCAGTATATTCAGGGAACCAAGACCTACGGCATTCACTATGTTGTAGACTCCGAGCTAAAGCTGGTTGGATACACAGATTCCAATTGGGTGGGTGATTCTATTGATCAAAAGTATACTTCTAGATATGTATTCATTTTTTGTGGTGGCCCCATTTGATGGTCAAGCAAAAAGAATGCTTCCATAGCACTATCTTCAGCAGAGGCCGAGTATCAAGGAGTGGTGAATGCTTGCATCCAAGCAGTTTGGTTGCAAGGCATTCTTTCAGAGTTTGATATTGGTAGTACTTTGTCCACTATCCTCTTTTGTGACAATCAAAGTGCTATTTATATATCCATGTATCCAGTTACCAAGCATACGACCAAGCATGTAGAGATCCACAAGCACTACATCAGGGAGCTAGTGCATGACAGGACCATCATTCTGCAATACTGCCTGACTGATGAGCAGATTGGAGACATCTTCACCAAGATATTTTTCAAAAAGAAGTTCACTTAAATCAGTTCACTATTGGGGGTCAGTTCATCAGGGTGATTCAGACTACTTTCAGTGTTCAGCTTGAGGGGGGGTTTTTCCCATTGGGTTTTCCGTCTTTTCCTCACTTAGTTTGTTTTCAGCATTGTTTTAGTTTCATCATTGTACAGGGTGACCTACGGCCTTATTTGCTGGGGCCCTAGCATTTTTATGCATTTATGTTTTCTAACTCTTCCTGAGTATAGCTAAAGGGGGGGTGTTGGAGACATTTACCACCATACACACTCTTTTTAGTCAAATTGGCCTACTTAAACCACTATCCTAAGTATTATTGAAATTAATTGACATCAGTGGAGCATTAAATGTCATCATCTAGTCTCACCCATGCCTACCTTCAGTTAAGGAGGCTAACTTAACCTTCTCCTACATTTGGGAGTCTAACTGGAGCACTCTGGGGGTGATCTAAGTGATATTAATGCACCTAATTGCTAACTGGTGGTTATAATCAGTTAAACAAGTTAGTTAAGGTGCCTCCTCTCATTAAATATATTATTTAATGATTATTTAATGAACTGGAGTCAACAGGGGCATCTCCACCAACTTTTGATGTGCAGTTCAACTTCAGTTAACCTCATCGGGGTTCATTGGAGTCAGTGTAGCACTACCTCTTGATGGTTGGTGAGTTGTGACATGTGTCTGATCTTTTTCGGTTAAGACTCAGTCATTTATTGCACTCCAACTTCAGTTAGGGTTAGTTGAGTCAATTAGGGTTTTTATCAGTGGTTAACTGATTGTGAACCATGGCTTACAGTCAGTTAATCTAGACTCACTCGTTCAATTCGAATGACCTCATAAGGAATTCAAAGTGTCTCTTCATTCATGCTTGTAGCATGACATTGTAATTGTAATCATTCATTCTTTATGTGAATACAGAGCGGCTACTATTCCTGTAGACCGATTACACCATTTCATGAGTTATTTGTTGACTAATCTTTGATGAGATTGATTCTTTGTTCCTAGATCAATATACAAGATTAATAATCAAAATATTTCTATCAAATTATAGCTGGTTCTGTCACCCTTTGAAACTACGTTGTTGCATGCTAGGGTTTCATTTATTTTTTAGGTCAAGATCAAGGATAAGTTCAACAGATTAGCTTCTGACATGGCTTCATTGGAAGTATGATGTCACTTGATAAGAAGACTCTATTGATTAGAATTAGGAGTAGGAATAGGTAGGAAAATAAGCTCTTAACATGAACATCTAGGTAGTTTTCAGTTGTTTTCATGAATAACCAAAGTGGGCCACAAGTAGGTTGCGGCAAATTAGTTATGAAGGAAAAATGATGTTAGAATAATCAACCCATAGTTAGCCACCTTAGACCTTAATTAATCCATTTTTGTCTTATTTGCCTAGTTTCCATATTCCACCTTATGCAAGTTGTCATCTACACATCCATAGTGGTAAAAATTGCTAATTTTGAGTCATGAAGTGCTTGGGAAACCTCCTAGAATCAAATTTGCTTTATTCCTGGCCTCCCTAGCGCATGTTTGCTTTTTCAGTGTTTTAAGGAAATTGGGAAAGTTTGACTAGGTGAAGTTAACTTGTTTTTTGTCCTCCACATCCTCCACTCTTTTCTCCTATGAAAAGTGTGTATGATTTGTCCTTCCATCCACTATTATCTTTCCTAATTGATTTTTCCAATTCGTGAGCTCCTAGACAGTTTTGGAAATTGCTTTATGCACCTATGGGGGATTTGCTTAGATTTAGTAAGCCTGCTATTGACTAGATTTGAATGGCATCTTCATGCATTCGAATCCCTCATGTAATTATTTATTGTGGTAGCATATGACTTCATAGGGTTGGCTATTGTACACTTATTCAATACAGTTTAGTGTTCAGCTCCATATCCAGTCTCTTTTGTGAGTAATTTGCATGTGTAATTGGCAATTGTTGTGAGTGTAATTGTTCTAACACCTGGGTTAAATTTCCACATGGTATTAGAGCCTTTGTAGATCGATTTCTCTCCTTCCAATTTTTTTGCAGGTTCAACATCATTGACTGGGAGCATTCTGCTGACTGACGGGACAATTTATGAGCTATGGATCAATCTCAGAAGATAATCTTGACTCCATTTAACTTATTTGAATGGAAAGAAAATATGGAGATACTTTTGAGAGTGAAAGGCCTCTACAGAGTGACTATGACAACATAAGCAGAGCCCAATGTAGTTGCAGAGAAGATAAAATGGCAGAACAGGAGGGATGAGGCCTATGGTCTCCTATGTCTGAGTATATCCAGAGACCTCCTTTTCCATCTTGATGGATTGACATCACCAAATGAAGTATGGGAGAATATTTTTGATCTTTTTTGAAAGACAAATGAGATAAGGGGACATCAAATTGAAAATGAATTGATCTCCCTGAGTCCCAATAGCTTTGAATCCCTGCAACTCTATTTTTCCAAGTTCAAAGCACTTGTTTTGCAGCTAAAATAATGTGGGGTCAAAAAGAAGGATGATCAGCTGGTCTTGGCCATACTCTTGAAGCTTGGCCCTGACTATTTAGTGTTTTTTTCGACCTTCTATGCCACAAAGTTGACAGCTCGAGCCTGGAAGATGCCTAGCCTTGCAGATTTCATGGAATCTCTCACACAAGAACAAGATAAATTGGTGATGATGGGCACAATCAAACCATCAAAAGACCAAGCTTTGGTTGCTGGAGATTCAAGGGTGGATTCAAAAAGAAAAAATAAAGCTAAAAATCCACCTGATCAAAAGAGAGACAAGAACAAGTCTCTGGAGGAGCCTCAAGGTTCCAAGAAGAACTACCAGAAGAAGAAGAACAAAGGAGAAATGAGAAAGTGTGCATACTGTAGTAAGGGCAATAATTCTAAGATCTCTTGCATGAAGAAGCAAATAGACATGCTGACCCAATGCCTAGAGAAGAATGACATCTCCCTTCCAGACAGCTTAAAGAAGAGGGAAGGAGGACCAAATTTAGAAGATAGAGAGAGAGTTCATGCATTGGTTGCTGGCACATCAAGCTCACCTAGTTTCATCATTGATTCTGGAGCTTCAAGACATATGGTTTTGACCAAGGAGGAATTCACCTCACTTGACATGTCAAAAGGTCCACCAATAGTACTAGGAGATGACTCTCTCACTAAAATTTTGGGCAAAGGGAGGATTGATCTTGACAATGGTAAGTTCAGCAATGTGTTGTATGTTCCAGGTCTTGCCTGTAACCTCTTATTAGTGTATCATATGACCCACACAGGGTCTCCAAAGAAATTCATATTCTCCCCTGATAAAGTTGAGATCACAGAGATCTCAAGTGGTAATGTCATTGCAAAAGGAGTTGCAAATCATACTTCAAAGGTATACATGTTCTCACACTTCCTACCCTACTCAAACCCCTCTGGTCTTCTGATTCATGAAAATGAGGCAAGCAATCTTTGGCATGAAAGATTTGGCCAGCTAAATTACAAGTATATCTCTAATATTAGTGAAAAATAAATGGTCATAGGGTTACCAAAGATTAAATTTTCCAAAGGAGTCTGTCAAGGTTGCATCCTAGGAAAACACCCAGAGCATAAATTTGAGAGAGTTAGTCATGAGAGAACCTCTACACCTCTTGAGTTGATCCAAAGTGATGTTGCTATCCCATTCCCTCATATCTCAATGAGTCAGGCCAAATATGCATTGACTTTCATAGATGACTTTTCCAAGTATTGGTGGGTTTACTTCCTGAAACACAAGTCCGAAGTTTTTGGCCTCTTCAAAGTCTTTAAGGCTTTGGTTGAAAACCAGTCAAGGAGGAAACTCAAGGTCCTCAGATATGAAAATGGTGGTGAGTATTTCAAGTCTGATTTTATTCAATATTGTGTAGATGTAGGTATTCATATGCAGCATTCTATCCCTTACACACCATAGCAGAATGGTGTTGCTGAGAGGAAGAACAGATCACTGAAAGAGATGGCAACCTGGATGATGGAGGCTAAGAATTTGCCACCAAAGTACTGGGCTGAAGCTATAAACTATGCATCCTATATCTAGAATAGGGTTCCTCATAAACAACTTGATGGTATGACTCCTTTCGAAGCATGGAGTGGGAACAAGCCAGATGTGACTCATTTCAGGATTTTTGGCTCAAGGGCTTGGGCTAGAATTCCAACAGAAAAGAGAAAAGATTTGCAGCCCCAAAGCCAAGAGTGTAGATTTGTTGGGTACTCTAAATATTCAAAAGGGTACAATATGATGAATTTGAGCACAAACAAAGCCTTCATTTAAAGGTGTGTTCAGTTTCAAGAAGAGCCCCTAGCAGCAGTGGAAGTTGGAGAATCCTCTTCACCACCAGAACCTCTGAATGTAAGTGAAGAGATAGTTGAACATGCTAATTCTGATATGTTTGATAATGATGATTTTATTGCAGATCCTAACATCCCTATAATGCCAAAATGGGCAGCCAATACCATTCATGCAGCTGGAGAACTAGCTGGAAATCCTAATGATCCTAGGAGGACTAGATCTCAATTTGAGAGTGCTTTGTGCATGAAAGATCCTATGTTTGCTAAGAAATTCTATCTGATGATTGAATTATACCCTTAGACATATGAATATGCATAAAATGATCCTATATGGCAATCATCCATGAAGGAAGAGTTCAACTCACTCCAGAAGAGCAACACTTGGGAGTTGGTTGATCTTCCCCCAGGGAGGAAGCCAGTTCAGTGTAAGTGGGTGTACAAAACCAAATTTTCTACTGATGGTTCACCTCTAAAGTACAAGGCCATATTGGTATCAAAGGTCTACTCATAGGTTCATGGCATAGACTACAATGATACCTTTGCACCAGTGGCAAAGATGGACTCCATCAGGCTAGCCTTAGCCATTGCAGCTTCAAAGCACTGGGAAGTACATCACATGGATGTGAAGTGTGCTTTCCTAAATGGATATCTCACTGAAGAGAAATACATGCAGCATCCTCAAGGATTTTCTACTAACCCATCTCTTGTGTGCAGGCTAAAGAAGTCATTGTATGGGCTTAAGCAAGCCCCCAGGGCTTGGTATGCCAAGATTGATAGCTTTCTTCTATCACTGAATTTTGTTCGATGCAAATCAGATACAAATGTCTATTTGAAGATAATTAATGGTTCATTAATGATCATTTTTTTATATGTTGATGACCTTCTCATTACAGGAAGCTCAAAGGATGAAATTGCTTCTTTGAAGGATGCAATGAACCATGCCTTCTCCATGACATATTTGGGGCTATTGAGCCAATTCTTGGGGCTTGATATTGCTTAAAAAAATGCTGGAATAAAGGTGCATCAGTCCAAGTATTCCTTGGATTTGCTGAACAATTTCAGAATGAAGGATTGCAAGCCAAGCAAGACTCCTTTCCTTTCAGTAGTGAAGCTTGAAGAAGCTGATTCTTGACCTATGGTAAACAATACACTGTATATGCAATTGATTGGATGTTTGTTGTATCTTACACATAATAGAACTGATATTTATTATGCAGTAAGTGTGGCTTCTAGATACATGGATCAGCCTCATGATATCCATTGGAAAGCGTCCAAAAGGATCCTTAACTTTGTTCAGGGAACAAGGACTCATGGGATCTTCTATAAAGAAAAATTTGATCTTGATTTGATTGGGTTTACTGATAGTGATTGGGAAGGTGACAACATAGATATAAAGTCAACATTAGGATATGTGTTCATGCTTGTAGAAGGGCCAATCAGCTGGTCAAGCAAGAAATAGAGTGCCATTGCACTCTCATCTACAGAAGCAGAGTACAGAGGAGTTGTAAATGCAGCAACTCAATGTTTATGGTTGCAGGGGATACTTGGAGAGTGTGGCTTCGAATCAGAATACTCAACTACTATCTACTGTGATAATCAGAGTACCATTTGAATCTACAATGATCCAGTTCAGAAGTAGAGAACCAAACACATTGAGATCCATATGCACTACATCAGACAGCTTGTGCATGATGGCACCATTCACCTACTCTTCTGTTCATCTTCAAAACAAGTAGCTGATATCTTCACCAAAGTTTTTGGTGAGAAGGCATTTATCAATCTCAAATCACAGCTAGGGATTGCATATCATGCTGTGAAGCATGAGTGATGACAAGATTTCCAAATTTTGTTTTACAGTCCATGTTTAAGGGAGGATTTTCCAACTGGGTTTTTGCCTCTTTCCTTGGTTAAATGGACGTGCAGTATGTAAAGGGTGACTAAGCCTTGTTGCTAGGCCCTATAATTTTCTGATATATTACTCATAATTCAGGATTAAGGGGGGGTGTTAGAATAATCAACCCATAGTTAGCTACCTTAGACATTAATTAATCCATTTTTGTCTTATTTGCCTAGTTTCCATATTCCAACTTATGCAAGTTGTCATCTACACATCCATAGTGGTCAAAATTGCTAATTTTGAGGCATGGAGCACTTGGGAAACCTCCTAGAATCAAATCTTCTTTATTCCTGGCCTCCCTAGCGCATGTCTGCTTTTTTTACTTTATTGCCTGCTTTTTCAGTGTTTTAAGGCAATTGGGAAAGTTTGATTAGGTGAAGTTAACTTGTTTTTTGTCCTCCAAATCCTCCACTCTTTTCTCCTATGAAAAACATGTATGATTTGTCCTTCCATCCACTATTAGCTTTCCTAATTGATTTTTCCAATTCGTGAGCTCCTAGATAGTTTTGGAAATTGCTTTATGCACCTATGGGGGATTTACTTAGATTTAGTAAGCTTGCTTTTGACTAGATTCGAATGGAATATTCATGCATTCGAATCCCTCATGTAATTATTTATTATGGCAGCCTATGACTTCATAGGGTTGGCTATTTTACACTTATTCAATACAGTTTAGTGTTCAACTCCATATTTAGTCTCTTTTGTGAGTAATTTGCATGTGTAATTGGCAATTGTTGTGAGTGTAATTGTTCTAACACCTGGGTTCAATTTCCACAAATGACTCCAAGTGCAATTCAACACTAGAAGATAGCTTTAATGTTTGTGTTTCATGAAAGGAATTTGGTTTGGGGTTCTTGGGACCTCACAAGAAGGTTCCCATCCCCGAGTAGGAGCCAAATGTTATCTCCCAAATAAATTAGTCTTCAATAGGTCAAACTTAGACAATTTATTTTTGCATAGTGATGAATATTTCAGGGCATATTATGAAATGTCTGGGTGATTAACAAAATTGGAATGCCTTGTGTTCTGTTCTTTCAAAAAATTTAAAAGTTTAGCTTTCGGTGGCTTAGGTGAACTTTTCAACAATTCATCAGCCACCAAAAAGCCCATCTTTCAGCAGCTAACAATTTGGACTGAGGACTACATTAACCACCAAAAGCATGTTGAATCTATTTTTAATAAAATTTTGGAAAAGGAACTTTCGGTGGCTTAGGAGAAATTTTCAATAGTTCATTAGCCACCAAAAAGCCCAAATTTCGGTAGCTAAAAAACCAGAGCCAAGAATACCTAAACCACTGAAAGCTCCAAAAAGGAAAACTATTAGTGTCACTGTCAATATCAACCTCCATGAGCTTGAAGAGTTCCTTTGAAAAGCTCTTAGCCACTGAAAAGACTGAAACTACAGAAAAAATCATGAGCTGGTAAAGGAAAACATCATTATGAAACTAAAGTGATTGAAAAGATACCCAAACCATAGCTACGCTCCACCTATCCCATGACTATAGTCCAACCACCACAAAACATTAAGTCCCAGTTAAAAAGATCACTGTACTAGCCATCTCACACTTCTCATTAGAACTGACTATCCCACTACTCAAGTACCAATTACTGATCAGCCCCTCAAAATCAGAACCCTCTCCTCAATTTGTTCCACATTTCCTACATTCATTCTCACTGATCAAAGCCCTCTCTAGATCCAACATTGTAGTATCCTTCCCTAGGGTTTGAATTTCAATTTTGTAGGCGCATAAGAACATTCAAGAAGATGAAGAGAGGAGGAGGACCCAGTCAAAAAACTCAAAAACAAGTTTTTGTGGCTAAGCGTTGTTTCAAAACAGTCTCTAAGCCATAAAAAGTGGACTTTCAGTAGCTAAGACCGAAATTTCAGAGGGCTCCAAGCCACCGAAGTTGGCATTTTAATATGAAAAGGAATCATTTTAAAATGGTGATTATGAGCGAAAGGAGAATCCTTTTTCAAAAATATTGAATTTTTTTGTTCCTAACATTTTAGAGAACAATAACCTCTCTCAGGTTTCCTACAGGTGTTGCAAGTTGGGAGAATCAAATCCATCTCTGAGCCCTAATTTTTGAATCTCAAAGTTTCCTTGTTTGACACATGTTTTTGAAATACAGATCTCGGGAAAATGAAAACGAATTCCAAAAAACTAAGATACATTTTTTCTCATAGAAAACCAATATACAAAAACCTCTTCTAGTTTATACACAGGTGTCACATATTTTGAGAACCAAATCCATCTCTGAGCCCTAGGTTTTAGTAGTTTGGCCAAATTTTTGGGGCAAAAGATGACCTGTCAGTCCTGCAGGTGGCATTTTTGACCTCATCTCTAATTCCATGAATATTTGTTGTAGATGTAGAAGAAGTTTCAGCACCAAAAATAAACATACTCAACCTACCTCACTTAGACTCTAAACAAGAAGAAGGGAAGGAAGTTGACCTAATAGAGCAGGTTGCAGTAGAACATGAGGATTTTCCCTCACCAACACCAAGGGAAGGTCAAGATGAACCAATGGCAGAGACTTCCTCAAGCAAACCTAGGTCTCAGAAAATCAACCAGCTATTAGGGAAGATACATGAACTAGAGGTCTTAGATAGAGAGATCAAAAGAAATAATGCAATATTAACCAAGAAAAATACTAAATTTCATAATTTTATTTTAGAAATGAGATGGATTTATTTCTTGCTGAAAAGAAGAAATATGAGATTAATGAAGCATAAATCTAGGCTCTACAGGATGGTCAAAATTTCAAGGTTGCAGAAGAAGGACCCAAACTCTAAAACACACCTTGCATTGGAAACCCTACCAGAGGCAGCAATTAGCCTTTAGGGCCCAGAGGTAGGTCATGATGTTGCTGATATTACAAATCTTATGCAGGTTGAAGAAGTACCAAAAGGTTAGGAATAATTTTGTAAAAGGTTGATTGAAGACTAATTGAATTTTGTAGAAAACAGAGCTTTCGGTGGCTTAGGTGAATGTAGCAGTTGTTCATTAGCCACAAAAAGTAGAGCTTTCGACAGCTTACATGCCCAGAATTTTGTTTCCTTAACCACCAAAAGCACAACAGGGTGAAAAAAGACATGCTTCCACACATAACCAATTTTGATTGGTACAAACACCTCAGGGATGAATTATGAAGATGGATTTTGATTAAAGGCACCGGTGGAAGGGGTCTATTTCATTTTTGAGGGTGCCATCAAGGTGAAATGGATCACAAACCCTACGTACTTTTGAAAAACCATGACTTATATTTCAGATAATAGGTCATAGCTCTACTTCAATGATCACTAGAATTATCAAAGAGTTGAAGGAGTGAACAAGTGTTAGAGTTAGATAGTTTAACATTTAAATTAGGGTTTTTTGATCTAATTTTGCAAAAACACTTATTTTATCTATTTTTAGTAATCAGATCAAACCTTTGAGGATCTGAAATAAATTTTGTAAAGGTTATAAGGCCTAAGACTTATGTTGAAGCAAAGGTTTGAATTTGGAGACATGTGAGACACTTATTATATTCAATATTCTCATGTTATTCATCATTTTATATAAGCTCTTTTGCCATTATATGTTCAGGTTCCATCTCTTTTATGTTCTCTACTTGTGCTTGAATGTCTAATTCAAGTTTATTATTTTTATCTAATGCCAAATAGCTATCGTACTATCTATGTGTTGATGAGTTGAATTACAAGTATTTTTCCTTGTTATGATTAGCCATTCATATGTGATCTCTTTATATATGAATATGCCAGCATAGTAAGTTCTCTATTTATTCATCTTATTATCAACCCTCTAAACATTGGTGGTTAGAAGCCTTATCTTTTTATTGGTCTTTCTGCATGTCTTGAGTGTGTGAGGTCCTATAGGTCATATGACTTGATCCATTTAGAAAAACCATTAAAAACATTTAAGTTACCAAGTATCCTTGAGTTGCAACCTAGAGGAGTTTCCTGGAGAGCTAACAAATTGGCTTTGTTGCTGGAGAGAGGACATTGAAGATCAGCTTCCCTTCGGGATGACATAGATCCTACTTTGATGATATACAAAGTCTGGACACTATTTTTTTGTAATCATCTATCTGGCGACTCCATTGGAATAAGGTGGATTCAAGAAGATTAAGTAATAGAGAAAACCCCCAAGGGCCACCATTAACACCTGTTTCAGATCTAGAAGAGATTCTAAGAAGAGCTAGGGATTCTCTAAGGCATACCACTAGATATGCAAGGGTAGCTACATCATGGTTGAGGAATCTTCAAGCACTACTATTTGTGAATATCTCATCCCTCACGACTCCATGAAGGATGAATTCAATGGTGACTCCACAATATCCAGATGTCAAAAAGCATTTGCTGCTCTTTTGGCTTGGAGGTTTGCACCTATTGACTTCTCTTCAGTTCGTGGTTTCCCACATCCAGTAACTAATACATCTGAATGGGGATATTTTCTACCTATCTTCAAAGAGGAGAAAGAAGACAATCCTACAGAACACCTCCTCAAGTTTCATGAATGCATGGATCTATTAGGTCAGCAGAATGAATATGTTCATATGAAGATGTTTATGTATTCATTGTATGGCGATGCACATCAGTGGTATTTTTCTTTACTTCCTTCCAACATTTCATCATTGAAGGATTTTCACCGAGCATTCACTAAGCACTGCAAAAGGTATTTTTCAGATGAGCTTGTATTTGGTAATTGTTGTGATGAATAGGAATTACATCATAAGGCTAAAGATGTAAATAGAGATGGATCTCTCCCTCACAATATGAAACAACCCTTCAAGAATCTTCAAGATGATGCACTTTTTAATCAACATGAACTAGAAATGGATTATAAAGGAGTTGAATGTTTTCTACTATCATTGAATCTTATTATTGTGAATCTTAAGAACTGGTTTCTTTAACTACACATGGAAATAATCAACTTTTTGTTGGTCAAATGACCATTAAAATCGATAAGGCTAGATCACAGTTTCCAAATTTGTAGATCAAGGGAAGTTGCAGTAACCATGAGGAACAAGATTTTTCAGGGACTGTTTAATCTCCAACTAGAACATCAGGAAGATCTTCCTTCTCCTTATGAATATGTTTCTTCAAATTATGACAAGGAACTAGATGCTTGTTACAAATCTTCTACTCAAAAGTACAATAAAGATCTTTTTAGTTTTGATATATTCTGCAAAGATATTATTATGGAAGAGGAAATTGTTAGCTGTGATAAGCCAGCATATCATCATGATGAATTCAGATTACATGAAGGGATAAAAAATATTTAGATCATATTTTGAGCTTGCATTTTTATCAAACAAAAGTTGAGCGGTCCACATTCAACATTGACATCAGTGGAGGAAAAGATCATCAGCATAAAAAGGTATTTCCTATTGGATTTTATGACTCTGTTGCTGACTATCTGGAACTTTTGAGCAAGATAGATATCAAAATATTTTTTTTAGATGATAGCTAGTTCTGTCACCCTTTGAAACTACATTGTTGCATGCTAGAGTTTCATTTATTTTTTGGGTCAAGATCAAGAATAAGTTTAGTAGATCAGCTTCTGACATGGCTTCATTGGAATCATGATGTCACTTCATAGGAAGAATCTAATCATTAGAATTGGGAGTAGGAATAGGTATGAAAATAAGCTCTTAATATGAGCAGCTAGGTCATTTTTAGTTGTTTTCATGAATAAGCAAAGTGGGCTACAAGTAGGTTGCAGCGGATTAGTTATGAAGGACAAATAACTCCATGCCCAATGGAACACTAGAAGATAGTTTTAATCTTTGTTTTTCAGGAAAGAAATTTGGTCAGGGGTTCTTGGGACCTCACAGGAAGGTTCCCATCCACGGGTAGGAGCCAGGTGTTATCTCCCAAATAAATTAGTCTTCAATAGGTCAAACTGAGACAATTTGTTTTTGCATAGTAATAAAGATTTCAGGGCATATTAAGAAATATGTTTGGGTGATTAACAAAATTGGAATGTCTTGTGTTCTAATTTTTCAAAAAGTTCAAAAGTTTATCTTTCGGTGGCTTAGGAAAACTTTTCAATAGTTCATTAGCCACCGAAAATCCCATCTTTCGGCAACTAATAATTTCGACTTAGGACTACGTTAACCGCCGAAAGCCTATTGACTCTGTTTTTAATAAAATTTTGGAAAAGGAGCTTTTTGTGCCTTAGGTGAACTTTTCAATGGTTCATTAGCCACCGAAAAGCCCATCTTTCAGCATCTAAAAAAACGTATCCAATACTACCTAAACCACCGAAATCTCCAAAAAAGAAAAAAATTATTGCCGCCATCGATATCAACCTCCATCAGCATGAAGAGCGCCTATGACAAGCTCTTAGCCACCGAAAAGACTGAAACTGCAGAAAAAATCATGAGCTGGTAAAGGAAAAGGTCGTTATGAAACTAAAGTGATGGAAAAGAGACCCAAACCCTAGCTACCCTCCACTTGTCCCGTGACTGTAGCCGAACCACCACAAAATGTTAAGTCTTAGTTAAAAAGGTCATTGTGCTGGCCATCTCATAGTTCTCATCAAAACTAACTATCCCACTTCTCAAGTACCAATTATTGATCAGCCCCTCAAAATCAGCAGCCTCTCCTCAATTTGTTCCACATTTCCTGCATGCATTCTCATTGAGCCAAACCCTCTTTGGATCCAACATTTTAGTATCCTTCCCTAGGGTTTGAATTTCAATTTTGCAGGTGCAGAAGAACATCCAAGAAGATGAAGAGAGGAGGAAGAACCGCTAAAAAAAATCAAAAACAGGTTTACGTGGCTAAGCGTTGTTTCAAAATGGTCTCTAAGCCACCAAAATCTATCTTTCGACAACTAATACTGAAATTTCAGGGGGCTCCAAGCCACTGAAATTGGCTTTTTACTATAAAACGAAATACTTTTAAAATGGTGATTATGAGCAACTGGAGAATAATTTTAAACAACTATCCAATTTTTTGTTCCTAACATGTCAAAGAACAATAACATCTCTCATTTTTCCTACAGGTTTTGGAGGTTGGGAGAATCGAATCCATCTCTGAGCCCTAATTTTTGGATATCAAAATTTCCCTGTTTGACACATGTTTTTGAAATACATATCTCGAGAAAATGAAAAAGAATTACAAAAGATGGAGAGATTTATTTTCTCACAACAAACCAATATACAAAAACCTCTTTCATTTTATACAAAGGTGTCATATATTTGGAGAAACAAATCCATCACTGAGCCCCCATTTTTAGCAGTTTCACCAAATTTTTGGGGCAAAAGATGACCTGTCAGTCCTCTAGGGGGCATTTTTGACCTCATCTGTCAGTCCATGATGATTTTATGTAGATGTAGAATAATTTTCAGCACAATAAAAAACATACTCAACCTACCTCACTCAGACTTTGAAGAATAAGAATGACAGGAAGTTGACCTAACAGAGCAGGTTGCAGTAGAACATGAGGATTTTCCCTCACCAACACCAAGGGGAGGTCAATATGAACCAATGGTAGAGAATTAATCAAGAAAACCTAGGTCTTAGAGAATCAATCAGCTATTAGGGCATATACATGAACTATCAGTCTTAGATAGAGAGATCAAAAGAAATAATGCAGGATTAACCAAGAAAAATACTGAATTGCATAATTCTATTTTAGAAATGAGAGGGATGTATGTCCTAATGAAAAGAAGAAATATGAGAGTAATGAAGGATAACTCCAGGCTCTATAGGATGGTCAGAATTTCAAGGTTGTAGAAGAAGGATTCAAACCCTAAAACACACCTTGCGTTGGAAACCCTAGCAGAGGTAGCAATTAGTCTTCAGGACCCGGAGGTAGATCATGATGTTGCTGATATTCCAAACCTTGTGTAGGTTGAAGAAGTACCAGAAGGTCAGGAATAATGTTGTAAAAGGTTGATTAAAGACTAATTAAATTTTTCAGAAAATAGATCTTTCAGTGGCTTAGGCAAACACATCAGCTGTTCATTAGCCACTTGAAGCAGAGCTTTCGACAGCTTACATGCCCCGAATTATGTTTTCTTAACTGCCGAAAGCAAAAACGGGTGCAAAAAGACATGCTTCCACACAAAACTAATTTTGATGGGTATAAACACCTCAGGGGTGAATTATGAAGTTGGAAATTTATTAAAGGCACCGGTGGAAGGGGTCTATTCTTGTTTTTAAGGTGCCATCAAGGTGAAACGGGTCACAAACCCTACTTGCTTTTAACAAACCACGACTTATCAATCAAATAATAGGTCATAGGTCTACTTCAGTGATCACTACAGTTATCAAAGAGTTCAAGGAGTGAACAAGTGTTAGATTTAGATAGGTTAGCACTTACATTAAGGTTTTTTGACCTAATTTTGCAAAAATAGTTATTTTATCTATTTTTAGTAAATCAGATCAAACTTTTGAGGATCTGAAATAAATACTATAAAGGCTATAAATCCTAAGACTTATGTTGAAGCAAAGGTTCGACTTCAGAGACTTGTGAGAGACTTATTATATTCAAGCTTCGCATGTTATTCATCATTTTATATAATCTCTTTTGCCATTATATGTTGAGGTTCCATCTCTTTTATGTTCTATACTTGTGCTTGAATGTCTAATTCAAGTTTATTCTTTTTATCTAATGTGAGATATTTGTCATCCTATCTATGTGTTGATGAGTTGAATTACAAGTATTTTTCCTTGTTATTATTATCTGTTCATATGTGATTGGTTTATATATGAATTTGCCAGCATAGTAAGTTCTCTGTTTATTCATCTTATTATCAACCCTTTGAACATTGGTGGTTAGAATCCTTATATTTTGATTGATTTTTATGCATGTCTTGAGTGTGTGAGTTCCTTCAGGTCATCTGGCTTGATCCATTTAGAAAAACCATTAAAAGCATTTAAGTTACGAGGCATCCTCGAGCTGCAACCTAGAGGAGTTTCCTGGAGAGCTAACATTAGCCAAGGTGAATGGAGGAAGGTAAAGGCCTATCCTATGGAAAAGTGCAGCTCTAAGGCCACCACTAGGACTTCATAAAAGGTATCCATATTTTGATTGATTTTTATGCATGTCTTGAGTGTGTGAGGTCCTTTAGGTCATCTGGCTTGATCCATTTAGAAAAAACATTAAAAACATTTAAGTTACTAGGCATCCTCGAGCTACAACCTAGAGGAGTTTCCTAGAGGAGTTTCCTGGAGAGATAACATTAGCCAAGGTGAACAGAGGAAGGTAAAGGCCTATCCTATGGAAAAGTGCAGCTCTAAGGCCACCATTAAGCCTTCATATATGCACATCTAACATCTAACAAAAAGGTAACAAGCCCGACCTCCTTGTGCTTGTGTTCATCCAACAAATGGAAGCATCATGAAAAGCAGAGATTCACCAATGAATTGTGAGAAAAACAAATTTAATTAACAAGAAAAATTCCTCACCAGGAGCACATCCATCCAGAGAAAACCCTAAGTAGGGTAAAACAAGTGCAGAGTGTATTATCCCATAAATTGTCCCTTAAAAATGAAAGTGACGAGATATATTTATATGATCTCACACTCACTTATGCAGGCTTACATGCCTTAAAAATAGGTAAATTTATCTCTGTTGCTAAATTTCTGTGGTGATAGGTTATTGGTGATGTAATCGGAGAAACCATAGGATCAAAATGATCAAGTCGACGTTTCGAATCCATATCAGGATCCATCATCAGGACACATTCGAATGTGGAGAGATTGAGGACCAAAGTTAAATACTGGAACCGAGTAGAAAATATATGATCGGTCGCCAAGACTAGGGTTTGCTGGGTTAACAAAAAAAAATTTTTTATTATTTAATTTCAAGTGTGCAAAAAACCTAATCTCTAAACCTATTTTTCCGGAATGTTGATTTTAATTATTTTTCTAAAGTTTTTAATTTGATTTTGTTTAAACCACGAAATACCCTAAAACCCCTTTAAAACCCTAAAGTTTTAAATTTATTATTATAATTAATAACAATTTTAAAGGCCTTAATAATAGACTTAGAAACTTAAAGTTTTTAAAGTTTTATTATTATTAGTAACTATTTAAAAACCTAATAACAAATTTAAAAGCCTAAAGTTTATAAATTTGTTATTATTAATGAATATTAATTTTTATTGAAAGGTGATCTAGCTTAATTCTAGGATTTTAAAGTTTTAATAATAAATTTAAAAACCTAAAGTTTATAAATTTATTATTATTAAAAACCATTTTTAAAAACCTCATGAAATTTAAAAACTTAAAGTTATTAAATTTATTAATGAAATTTAATTATAATTAAATTTTCACTTAAAAATGTTCTTTTACCTTAATCTTAGGATTTATTAGATTTTAAAAACTTTAATAATAGATTTAAAGACCTTAGAGTTTTTAATTTATTATCATTAATAACAAATTTAAAAAATTTGATACTAAATTTTAAAAACCTAAAGTTATTCAACAAATTATAATTAAATTTTTATTTAAAGGTGTATTTTAGCTTAATCTTAAGATTTATTAAATTTTAAAAACTTTAATAATAGATTTAAAAACCTTAAAGTTTTTAATTTATTATCATTAATAACAAATTTAAAAACTTTGATAATAAATTTTAAAATCCTAAAGTTATTAAACAAATTTTATTTTATTTTAATTTTAATGCCTACTAATATATCTAATCTTAGGGAGAAACTTATAGATTAATTGATTTCAATTTTACCTAAATTTCTAAAGATTTAAAAGGAATTTTTAAAGGTTAAAAGGTTGCTTTAAATTATTTTAAAACCTAAAGTTTCTAAATTGATTCTAAAAAGATCTTTCAATTTTTAATTTTTAATTCTTTTTAGGGTATTATAAATTCATGTTTAAATTTAAGGACAAGGAAGGAGGACAAAGGAATAAAGGGAAAGGATAGAAGGAACACGGTTAAGGGACAGAGTGGCCCTTCCGATTGAGAATAGAGGGAAGCCAACTAGTGCTCACCTCGAGGCCACCATCCCTGTTTAGGTTGTGTGGGAGTTTGGTAATCTCTAAGGCCTCTCTAAATTTTCTTTTAAAATAGGTAAATTTATAATTATTTAATGTCAACTTAAAATTAGAATAAAATAATAATAAAATATAAACTATGGTAGGATACCTAGGGGTATCTGCATCCCTGGGTGCCAAAACATGCTCAAATAAGTGATTCGCTCCAAATGAAAGGCCGAAGTGGGATGGAGGGAGGGTGTTATGCCCCATCTAACCCCTATAATATTGTAATATCCCTCAACTCCCTCCTCAAAGCATGGAAACGTCCTGGCATGGAGGATGCCTTCCTATAAGGAAATAAGGCCAGGGAAAGAAAGGAACCACTAACTGAAGGGCCAGGAGTGTGCATGAAGTTGTAGTAACTGAATACTAGTGTCTCATGGTTGAAGCAAATTCTACCAGAGTGTGCAAGAAAGGAATGGGGCCATGATACCTAGTATTCAACCTTTAGGGGCCCCGAACACCAACCCTGAGGTTGAAAACCTATTAAACGGGAAGTTAGAAAATGACATTAATCCATAGTACCGTTAAAGGGGGACCAAAAGGTCCATCCATGAACACCATCGCTCAATACCACCCCTCTTGGTGGAAAATGTTGGCCCTCTATCTCTAGGGTACACCTGAAGGTGCACTGGATACAAGTGTAGTGTAACACTAGCTCCAACTGCGGGATGAGTGCTCTTCCTAGGAGTGCTAGAAAACCTATGAATATGCTATTATGTGTAGACCTACACACATATCAAATTCATGATATATCAAAAGAATCTCGAGGCAGACACTTTCATTCTGGCTTATTAGATAAATGAGGAAAACAAAATAAGAATAGTAAAACTAACTAGATAATGAAAATCCATGAAATACAATGCACATAAATATGTCTCATGCAAGTAAACCTACCTACTCTAAACATGGTAATTGAAACATGTTAAGTGAAATCATACCACAAATGTAACCATTTAAGTATGCAATTCATACCTTTATTCTTTAGTGTATTCCAAGACAATACCTCCTTGATGATACATTGAGTTTGTACCAGGATCTTTATCTTGACAAGTGCAAGAAACTGAACCTTCTTAAGAACTTGGATAACTTGAAACTGGTGCCATGGAGAAGCATCGCTTCGATAGGCTTGGTTGATCCATTCTTCTAGCGAGATGATGTATTTGATTCCTCTAGCATACACATCTTCTAAAAATATTTGCCTGAAACTCGCCCATAAATTCTAAGCTTGGGAGGCTATCTGTGGCATTGGACTTTGCAAATATTCATATGAAAGCCAAAACCTGTCTCTGCATTTACTCAATCCTTTCTTTGTATGTACAAGTACATCACTTGTCTTTTCCACAATCATGTTAGTAACCCCAATAATCCTTGAACTCTTGAAATTGTCAACAATATAATCCATACCTTCATGCTTCAAATGGAATGATAAACAATGAATATCATGATACTAAAGGATGAAAATCATACCTCACCACCTACCTTCCTCAGTCTTGTTGAGATGTATCATTAAGGGCTTGTCGATGTATGGTAGAGTAGGTTGAACAACTTCTTCTATGCTTCTTGAGGGGCGTAGCTAAACGTGATAACCTAGGCTCACCAAATGCTGAATATATTCATAACAGTCTTTTGTTCGACATGTGTCCCTACTGCAGGATGAGTATGATGGTGACATCATTAAAGAATCATCAAAGAGACAAAGTTCCAAGTATTCAAACTTTTCATCATAATGACCCATATGCATAAAACAACTATCTGCAAAGTCTAGTGTTGTTCCATCTTCAATTATGGTGGCAAAGGAGTTGAGCCATTCCTTGTCATTAGCCTCATAATGAGAAGGAATGATCATATATATTTCTACATGGTATTCATAAATTATGTATTCAACATCCCTGCTAGACGTGACTAATATCTCCTCATCCCAAACACAAGGGGGAGGAATGATCATATCTCTTTCAATAGGGTCTTCATATGTTACGTATTCAACATCCCTATTGGAGATGACTGAGAGTTTTTCATCCCATATAGTGTCAATTTCTGGCTCTTCTTGAGTAACTTCATTAAGCTGCTCTTCCTCATCGGAATGTATGGAGACAATGCTACCTGGTCTCAAGGAATCATATAAAGGTGGATCCATAAATATCCAATAATGATCGTCCTCAGAAATCTCCTTATTATGTTCCCAAATATCCAATATTTCCTAAGGAACTTTAGTATGTTGGAGGGGATAACTCATCATATCCTCTTTTTCCTCAAATTATTCAATTAGGACTTCCGAATTACCATATACAAGACCATCATCCTAGTCATCTTCTTTGGATTATTAATCATCCTGAATAATGGATTCTTCAACCTATTCTTCACTTTGGCATTCCTTACTGAACATGTCCTTCGTATGATTGACATGAGGTATCCATTTGTCATGGAACCCTCAATCCCAATGATTAAAAAACATTTCCACCAATTCTGCAAATGATGATATCATTCCTTTATCTAGGCCAACAACCCAAGCAAGGGCCTCGCCTCCTAGGTGGAGGAGAAATGATCACATGTAATCATATTCTTCTTCTTTGATACCATATTCTGAAGCCATAGTCATAAACCATTCCACATGATGTGCGGCGTTCTCATGATCACCCTTAAAGGTATGCCAAAATTTCTTTGGTAACACATCTAAATAACCTAGGAAAGATAATAGATCATGAGGAGCAAAACTGATTTCCATTTTTGTAGCAATCAGATTGTCAGGATCTTCAAACTCGAATGGAATATCATTTGTGGTTCCTTATCTCCCATCAGCTTGAGCCTGTCCTTTTCCCAAGGTTTCTTCCCATATCCTGTTCATCAAGGCCTTTCTTTCCTCGTTCTTCTACACTATAATCCTAGTCTATGCTGAATGCATCAATAAATTTCCTAAGATAAGAAAATATTTTGAAAAGAAATCCTTCATACCATTTTTTGACACATAAGTTGACTTCAAGGTGAAGAGATAACATGAATATCCTCATCCCAATGTCTTCATGCACGATGTTACTTTCCTAGATAAATTGCATGAATTCTTGCACATGGGATGCCGCATGGTTTTGATACTACTGGAACAATGGGAACAATGCATTCCCATTGTATTTAAAGGCGTACTTATCACAATATAAATTAAGCCCAAAATACGATGGCTTCCATGACTGAAAATTGAAAATTCCCTGTCAGTTATTCAACACAGGATTTTTTTTTGCAGTCGACGAAAAATAGTCAAATATTCGATGTCATTCCAATACCTTTTGAATATCCAGCTACACCATCGATGAATTCCAGCCAAATATACTAAAACAAATTATGATTATACCATCGAACTTCCAACACCACGACATCCTAGATTCTGCTTTCTACTATTGGAAATTTCGATATATCTATGTCGAATGTCACTAAGTTGTGTTGCAAACAAGTTGATGTTTGTGTCGGATTTATGAAAAATATCCAAAGTCCAAGCCCGTCGGAGCCATGGCATTCCCATCGAACGTTTTTGGACAGATGTCGAATATGCGACAGTTGCGCGTCGACCGATCGACGACAAATACTGTCAAATATTTAACAAAAAAAATATTTGAAATTTTTAATGTCTGACACCATAGTGTCCAAAGGCCAACACGTAGTTGTATATGTTGCAATGTCTATCTGATGAGCTCAGTTGTCAGAGCCACAGCACTCTCATCGCACGTCTTTGGAGAGACGTCGAAGATGCGACAGGGGCATGTCCAACGGCCGTCGAAAATGCGACAGCCGATTGTGTAATTAACAAAAAAAAAATTGAAAGGCTGCCATTCAGCATTTAATTTACCCTTTGATTTGAAATCTAGAAGTGTCATTTATGAAGGGTACCACCTTATATTTAGCGCATAACAAATACATGATATACAAGACATCCATACATTCATGAAAGGATATGGTTGATCAAAACAAATATAATAAGAGATTTGTTTTGTGTGTGATACCTTTCGATCATTCTTGAGGGTTCTCATAATCCCCATTTTTAGTAAGGGTTTGCCTCATTATTTCCGCAAACCCTTGGGTGTATCATTTACCAGTATTCTTAATACTCTTCATGCTCATGTGGATGATACATAGGAAAAAACATAATAGTTCATAGTTAATTGATACTTACCAAGATGTTTTGCAAGAATTCCAGAATATAGGATGGGTGAAGTTTATTTACAAATTGCATGGTCATCACAAGAATATTGGTGTTGCGTTTTCTCAAACATTAATGGTGAGATGGATCACATTGGGGATTTAGAATTTCAGGTGGACAAAGTTTTGATAGCCCATAGTGGTGAATCTATAGCAAATTATCAAGATTGTACCCCGTTGGTTAGTGAGAGTAGCAAAGTAACTGAGATATAATCTCAATCTTTGCTACAGGAGGAAAATTCTCTCGTAAATACACTTGAACAATTAGTTAAGTAGATTGAAACTAGTATGCATGTATCTAGTATTAGCAACATCGATTGATTAGAGTAGAATAATCACATGACATACCTACTAATAAATATGACTCATACAAAGAACATGGTATGCATGTGTTTATCCTTAAATATAGTGAATCTTAAACATGGAAAATTAACATGATTCTATTACATACCTTCTAGTAACCCTTTTGAGTAACAGGAGCATATTGATGTTTACGCTTGAAGTGATTAGGATCAACACCACCAAATACTATCTCTCCTCCTTCTTGAATCACCAAGAGCACCTTGGTTGAATCCCCAAGGATTGGGTCAGTGTGAGAAAAAAAAATCAAGGATGATAGTTATGGATTCATTGAAGTGCCACCTAATCCCTCATATTGTAGGAAAAAAGTCTAACAAAATGTATGAAGCAATGACCACTCTATACTAGAGTGTCATCAATTCCTAGAAGATTCTTATGAAGAACAAACTCAATAATACATGCATCACTGACTACTCTAGAGTGTGTACTAGAGTGTGAAAATTTCCTAGAAGGTGCTCTTGAATAACAACCTTACCAATACATGCATGGCTGACGTAAGAATAGTGGTGAGATACCTTATGACACATATCTAAGAGATCAATTCTTTTTTAATGGTATGAATATTAAAGAGAATTTGTTAGTGCACATTGCACTAATTGGTCTGTTTTTCCCCTAGGGAGATTTAGAAAGGTGTATATTTCCACAATCCTATTCCAAACCTAAAAGTTTTGATATCAATGTTCATACCAAAAAAATATTTCAATTAATATAATGAATGACCTATTAAAAACTCAGTAGTCATGCTCTCCAGTATATTTGAAAAAAATATTTCATTTGAAAGGCTTCCATTCACCAATTAGTTTACCCTTTGATTTCAAATGTTTTTGGCTAATAAGTTCAATGTCTTATTGCGAGGCTCTGAAAAAATGTGATATTCAACCTTAGATGACCTAAGTTTTAACTATTACATTATTGAATCTAGTATAATGTTAGGTCTTTTACTCTGTCAATCTTTAAATAGACTAACTTGATGAAATGAATTGAATGATCTTAACTCAAACAACTCAAATAACTCAATGTAACTCAAATAACTCAACACTAACTTGAACATGATTTCTAGGCTCTAAAATGGTAGTTCAAAAGGTCTTAGGACTAGGAAGCAAATAATACCCGAATTTTTAAATGTCATGCATGATTTCTAACCATTCGCATTCAATGACTATGTAGTTATGCCTTTTGTGGACGTTAAATTGCAACTTGAAAAATACACGTGAATACTGATATTGTCATATCTAAGTAGATCACAACCAATGGCATAACATTAGAGTAATCTAGGGTAGGGGCATAGTTTACCTCTTGTTCTTATGATTTAAACACAAATTATAAGGTGTTGATAATTATGAAGTCCATTTCTTTACCTAATACCAACATTTAGAATAGTCATGAAATTCTACACAAAGGAAAAACATTGGCTAACATAGCTTGCTTCTTGGCATTATTGTAATGTAAACTGACTGGATGTTACTCTATGTTACAAGTATATAATGTTCAAAAGTTCAACATACTGCATTATAATTTTAATTTACAATCACAAACAAGGATATAAATATTGTTACCAATATAGAGTCTAGACAACATCGCTGAAATAGGTAGTTATGAAAACCATCACACTAGAATAAAATTCACTTCATGCAGATACCTGTACTGAAAGAATTTCACAAACAGTCTCTCATGTTTAGTGTATATTACTGTCAGCTTCCAGGTAACTACCCAGATGAACAATTAGTCAGAAACCTCAAGAAAGCATTTTTTGATGAGAATCCATGTAACCTGATTAGTCTTTCCTAAGCTAACGAAATGGAATGTAGATAAACTCATAAGGATATCAGACCCGACCAAGAAAGGAATTAATTCAGACTATAATTCTATTTAAATAGATGTACAACATCAGAATTTTAGCTAATTTCCTATTATAGCTCACAATATTATCAAAAGTCATGGCTGCAAATGGGCTTTCTTCAATAAAAACATTTTTTCCTTGGGAAAGAACCTTGAAGCCAGTCTATCTACTTTAGACACTAAAACCCATCTAATTCTATACATGTGAAGAACATCTATGAGGTATAAAATGGAATGCTTAAAATCCACTGTAAGCAGAGACTGAGAAACAACCTAAACAAATGGTACCCAAGCATTTTGTTTATGATTGATCAAGGAATTGATTTACCAAGGGGTACACGTCACTGAGGGAGTTTGAAATTTATTTTAAGGCCTCCATAATTATTTTAATCTTCGGAATTTGTGAACATTGTTCTCATATTTCAAATATATACTACATACAACCCAAGCAAACACTTGGGAAACTACGAATAAAGGTGATGAGCACACTTGATCAACAAAGGATAACAATCAATCACTTGAAGTAGGATCGTGGTGATGAAATCCACCCAATTTACCTTTTCTAGCATCAAAGTTAAATAAAAATACCAACAGTGGATTATGGGTCTAAAAAGGGGGTGAAAATAGAGCTCAACTCGTCATAGGCACAAAAATAAATATGCAATAAGAATGAAGATCTTCAAGACCCTTACCACTCTGAGCTTTTCCATTGGTTGAGAGTGGTTCTTGTCCTTAACTATGAGAGATTCCAAACTTCTCTCTATAATATTTAATCAAATGGAAGACTTGGCATGTGGAATCTGAATGATGATTGGGAAAGGATACTAAAATGCCTAGTTTTACTCAGAAATTGATCGATAGGATCTATGGAGGATGAGGCTGGTAAGACTATATATTTAGCTAGCATGAGGTCTTGAAACAAATATTTACAGTCTGAAACAGAAAATATCAAAGTTTTGTAGTGGTTATAATATTATAGTTTAATCAAGCTTGCAGTATTCATGAAAACTCAGTTCACTCTTGAGTCCCTTCAATCCATTCAATTGGGCCATTCAGTTCATGGTTTTTCATTGGATGGACCCTGAGTGAGGTGATCGACAAACTACCTTTGACCATGCATACAAACTGTAACCCTAATAAGAGAGCGATATGAGACTGAAGAGAACTTGCATATAGGAAATTAAGAGTACAATTTCTAGCATAAATGCAGGATACAATAGAGGAAACTCAAGTTCCTATCTTGAAGCTTCATATGCATGACTAACCACTTAGTAACTTGAAATTATAGTTGTTGATTAAATAACTGGTAAAGAATCACTTCCTAATCAAGCATACCAATAATACCTTTGAAACAAGTAGGGCACATACTCAGTATAGTGTTTACATACAAACATGTAGTGTAAAAAATATTAAGTTTGGACTAATAAGCACAAGATTTACATATACATCTAGAAAAAGTAGTTCCATAGTGTCTAAGAGGTATTCAAAAAATGGATTGAAATTCTACATGAGAGGTAGGTGGCTGTAGCCAACCGTAGAGGCTGGGAAAGCTAATAGAATGGTATCCTACTCAGAGAGACTACAATGGCATACAAATGGTAGGTCTCAAGGTTGAGAATACTAATTAAAATAAATGAAGATAATGAAATGACAGATTTCGAGGAAGAGAAAGGCACTTAATATGTTAATTTATGTTAATTTAGCACTTCCGTTGCTACGTTGGTATCAAATCCATTCTAGATAATAGGTTTTTCCCTTAAATTTCTATTTGATGATAAGGCTTAATTTATTGACTTTTAAATTAATTCTAATTAATTATATTTATGTTTGTAGCATTACACGGTTGGAAACCTATGTACAGTGTCTAAAACTTAGAGATGGGAATTTTTTATATAAGTATCAGTAGTAAAAAGTGATATCTAGAAAGTCGAATAGGACTTTGAGCTTGATTTGGGTAGAGTTTGTGGATATTAGAGAATTAAATCCATGTATATGGTAATTTTGATGTAATGAACAACAATAATGACCCTAAATATCCATGTTGTTGGGCACATACTCATCCTTAAAATCATTTCTCAGCCCTATTTGACCTCCTAGTGAGCAGTAATCTAGTTTTGGAAAGATGTATTGATGAGAATGGCTCTAAACCTTGAAATATAGGGAAAATTAATGGGTATAACACAACAATAGGTTTCAAAATACCATGTTTGGGTAATATATGTGTAAATAACAATAGCATAAAAGTGTCCTTGGGCATATTGTAGCAGCAAAGAACTATCTCTTGGCTTCAAATCAACAATAGCACTTCAACATTATCATTTCTAGGAAGCTCACATGGCATATTATGTTGATTTTTAAGCACTGTAGGGTGAAGTTTTTAGAAGCATTATCCCTACTGGCTTGTCTTGACTTTGATTAAGGGCTAATCCACCTTTGAATCATGTTTCAAGAGTTTTGTGCACCTTTCCTAGCATAATGAAGGTACAATCTAGGAAAAAAAAAATCAGCAGTGAAGACGTATGGCAACATTTATGTGTTATACAGGCTCCTCTATATATCACATGAGGCTTAAAAATGTGGATCCAATCCATATAATTCATCCTTAGAGGAATCCACTTCCATTTACGAGGTATTTCAACTATGTCAACTAATGTGCCTTCTTATGATCCTTAAATTCAATGTCAAGCACATGCATATGAGTTTTACTTGGGTGATTCAATGTTAAAACAATATGACGAATGAATAAAATGTAATTCATAGTGATATTTCTGACGACAAATGGCCATTTCCCATATATTTTCCTGTACATATGGAATTCACAGCTATATAGAATTGGTAAAGTATTACCAAGGGGCTAGTTATCCAAATAAATCAAACTATTTAAGGTAGGTTTTTATATCAGATAGAACAAAGTTCACCTAAATGTATGGTAATCATCATCATCAAATAAATGTGTGTGTGTGTGTGCACAAGCATAAATAACCAATACATAGCTCAATCAAACAAAAGAAAACATAATTATACCTTGATTCGTGGAGCTTTGCAATGTCTTCTTCTGCTTTACCTTTCAAAATATCATTCAACATACTTCAAATTTTGTCTTGTTGCAATAGTTTCTTTGTTAGGACCCATCAAATAAATTTATGTTTGTTTATAAAAATAACAAAACCAATCTAAGTAAATATAATAATATTACAATGTAAATTACAATACTATTCAAATCACCAAGTAAATTAATTGTTAATAATAGATCACCTAATAAAACATGGATAACCAAAAATAATATGTATATAAGGCCATCGATCACATCAAAATGCCATTTATTTCCTTTCAGCTATGGAAATGTTTCTCAACGCTATCTGTAACAAGTTCCAATGGAGGAGTCAAATAGCAATAGTGAAAATTATACAATAAAATTATAGAAATAGTTGTTTTTTAATGTATTCTTCCTTACCATTCACTGAGCTCCTCTCTGTTTCGAGAATAATTTAATATTATCTACTAAATAAAACCAACCACGTGAAGGTGGAAACTCTTATGGACCCTCCCCCCCCTCACATCACTCTCAAATCCCCAAACCCAATGCATCTACTTGCAAATAACAATTTATTTCACTATTTCACAATCCAAATAACAATTCATCTACTGCACATTATTTCACTCAATAGTTGAAAGATGTTTTCATTAAATCATTCATTAAACCATTCAATCATTCAACAACTAAAAAAACCATTCATTAAACCGTTCATTAAATCATTCATTAAACCATTCATTTAGTCCATGGTAGATAAAAAAACTAGTAAACCATTCATTTAAACATTCATTCATGAAACAGAGGAAAACACCATGAATTTTTTTTATTATAAATAAGAATTACTCAAAATTTGTTTAGTCGCTTCCTTTTTACTTTTATTCTCTTTAAATATTTAGTTAGAGTCACATCTTCCGGAATTTGATCCTCAGTCTCCCTACTAGTCTACTCGCAAGGTTGAACTTTCGGCGAGGGGCGATGAATTTCTGCAATAATGTCAAAATATTTCGTTAATACATTTATATTTTTATAAATATGAGTAATTCATTTAAAAAAACATTACAAATTTGTGTTTTTACCTACCATGGGAACATCAGCATGTTCAACATTATCTTGTACAAGCCCAACCTATTGAGTGCTATGTGCATCTACATGCTCCGCAATTAAATTGTGTAGAATTAGAATTAATTTTCATCATCTGCAATTATGTATACAAAAAAGTAGCATATTAATAAATTCTTTACCAGGAATCGAAGCATGATCTTCACCTGGTTGGTCATGTACATCCTCGACATGAACGAGATCATTACTTTCCTGCTCAAAAAGGAATAAATAATGAATATGTTAATTTATTTATAACAAATAAATTGCATGAGAATTAATAAATTATCATTAAACTATATAGTTTTTACATACCTACACACCATATGGATCAACAGAAGATCGTGCAGTATGCCCGGACAGTTTTTTTCAGTGTTCACCAACAGTGTCAAAGCCCTGTTCGAATCCAAGCTTCATGTAATCCGCACTAGGAAATTCTTTGAACCGGTCGGCCTTCATATTTGCATGATGTCATTAATTTTACATTTTTTTCTAGAACAAAATGAAAATAATTATCTGCATGATATTTGGATGCGGATTCGGGTTTTGTGATACTTACATATCGAGCAGCCAAGTTTGAGTAACCACCAAGCCCAAGCTTGTGTTGGAAAAAAATTTCAATTCTTGCCTTGCTGGCATTAGATGTGTCTGTGAGCCTAATCAAGTTTTTAAATAAGTTAGTCAATGTACCAAATTTGATATAAAACCTAGTAATAATAAGGCTTACCACTACATTTTGGATTGTATTGCATACCTCCCTATTCCTGGTGGTATCTTTCCTGATTTTCTCAGGCCCTTCTCTTTTCTATCTTCCACCAGGGATTTCCACTCCATAGATGGAATCATTGGAGGGCTCTCATACCTAGGGTTCTTTTCTAGGTGAACCCTATACCTTGGACAATCTTCAGATGTTTTCCATCCTTCTATAGGACCTTCGATGAATCGAAGGTATCTTTTTCGAACAGACCAACCAAGCGATTAGTCAGATCGTCCTTTAAATATTTTGGCTGCTTGTTCCATATTGTGCAGATGGTGAGTATGAAGATATGCAAGGCTAAATCATTCATATGTTTATAAAATATATCATTTCTTGCAAAACGTTAATGACATCATTAGTCAACATTAAAAAATATTATCGGTATATTACACACAAATTATAAAAACTAAATTGAACAATCTATAATGACCTCAAATCCTCTCTATATTTATTGGAACCAATTCTTCACTCACCAAAAATGTACACACTATTGAACCAGTGCTAGTGATACGACAAGATCCAAGAAATTCATCCACATCTCTATCTAACCCTACATCCACCCCTTCTTCTGCAGCATCTGGTGTGGGTGGGGCAGCATCGACTGCACCCTCGGCTTCCCTCAGGGGTGTCACAGAGCATGTTACTGATTGTTTAGTGGAAATATGGGATCAGTATGTGGTTTACATGGAGTGGTTTGGACTTGGGACCAACATTTCCTTGACCACCACTGATAATCTCCATAGCACGTTGTAAATTAAACGATTGTATTATAAGTTCAACAGTATATAAAACCAAATATTATAAAGTTTTTATAAATGAATTTACATTGTTATTTGAGAAATTACTTCTAATTGTTTACGTTGTTATAACAACAATTGAATCCTTTTCTTGATCCTTTCTATTTGTGGAACTACCAATGTCAAAAGATTCAGTTCCACATTTTGTTTTTCCCTAGTCTTTTGTAGCACCCTCAACGGGTCTGCAAACTCTCTAATTTCACTATCTCTCATCAATCGGGAGACCTCATTCTGTAAAGAGTTTTGAGACGGTGTTTCATAAACTGAATCCCTTGTCTACAACAAAAATATATAAAAAATTGCTTAGTCTTTGAAGCAATAGTGTGCACAAACAATTATATTAACAAAAATTTTCTATCATGATATATTCATAGTATTATATCTAGGATTACATGATACCTAGACGAGGGTGTGGTCTGATCACAGATGGGGACTTACCTCGATCAACAACCTACAAAAAAAGTAGAGAACATTATCACAATGAACACAATATGTAAAAGCTAACAAATACAAAATAGAAATAAACACTATGCTACATGTTTTATATGTGTACAGTTTTGAAGTATTTAGAATGTGGAATTACATTTAGGTTTACTGGTTTCCTTGAGGCTTCAGTCATCTGATCAACAGTTGGGTACTTTCCTCGGTCAACCTACAAAAAAGGTACACAACATTATCATCATGAACGTAAACATAAAAAAGAAAAAATACATAACAAAATAAACATTATGCTACACGATATACATGTTTACAACTTTAAAGTATTTGAAATGGAGAATTACATTCATGTTTTCCTGTTGCCCCGATGTTGTAGTCGACTAATCAATATCCGGTTGGCTTCCCTGATCAACACTATGCATGGAAAATAGATAAGATTATATAAACGAACTGAATATACTAATGGAAATACATAACAACAGATCTGTATGTCCATCCTAAATTTATTACATTGGCAATATCGATGTATACCTGCTGCCTTGACTCGGGTCTACAAACATCTACGGAGAGGAAGGTTCCCATGAGAGAACCCTACATAAAAAACATACTAAAAATTACCTAATGAAACCAGAAAAGTAGAAAATTACAATTACATGCTAATGAAAAATCCTATAGATGTTAAAATAATTAATAAAAGGTTGGTTAAGTTATTGGATGTACCACAACCATACTAACCGTGTTTGTATCTACATGATTCAAATTATAATTAATAAGCATTTCTTCGCCAGTAGATATTGATTTAATTGCACATACAAAGACACAATTTCCTTCATGCGACTCGAACATGCAGTTGGGTTTCTCAAGTGTAGACCTCGGTTGTGTACTATTTATAAACCCTGCAATATTACCAGTTGTTTTTGGCCTTCCATCCATGTACAATGTTGCTCCTTTATATTGAACTCTGTCTTCCAGTTTTATATAATTCGCTAACAACCCATATCTACACATACTTTGTGTATATTGTACCAAGCAAATCCAATCACTGTAGTTGTAAGAGGGTCCAACCTACTCCATCAATTCTGTACATCTGTCGTATCCAACCTTTATGCCATCCATGCAAAACAACCCCAATCCATGCAATGAGAATGGTGCAATTCTATATATACTCTCATTCACACAAAAGGTAGTGTTTACGCAAGGAAGATACCTAGGCAACCATTGTTTCAGCAGGTGTTTGTACCTAAAGGGAACCTCGATGTCTCCCACTGTCTCATCATCATAGGGACATGACCCCCCTCCTTTGAGAAAAAATTCCATGCGTTTATTGAATTTTCTTTTGATCTTATGACATCTAGTTGATATATCCCTTTTAGACCTATTGGATGTCTCACTTTCCTATATCCTTCCCAAACTCCCCTCGTTGGAGGAAGACAGGTCTGACAAATACCTATTTGGTTCTATCGACACCATGGATGGGAAAAAAATTGGCAAAAACAGAACAAAATACTAGCAAAAAACTTGTAAAAGTTTCCTACTTCCTAAAGAAAAATATTGTCAAGAATGAGTTTGGGTAATAGGTGTGGGCATTTGGTAGCCCTAAAAATTCTAATGTATTCCCCTCTTTTAGTTACATACAAGTCTCCACTCTCACTTATTGCTTGCATTGCCTTTTCCTAACATGTATTGCGTGGGCTCACAAAATATCATGTTATACATGGGCACTATGATATTCTCACAAATATTTATATAATGTATTATAATTGTGTGTTCCTAAAGGATTTTGCAATATACATGGATGGGCACAATGCTTTGTCACCAATGCTTTCACGTCTCTGGAAATATGTTAGAAACATACATCACATATAGCAAGTATGATGACATGTAGAATGCTGTAGCGATTATGGTGGTTGTGTATTTGGATATGCAGGTGTTCTTATCACTGGCCTAATCCCCTTTCAACAATAATATTTGCATATTTAATGAGCCTATGTCTAATGCTCTTGGTCCTCAATACATTCAAAGAGCCAACGCATAGGTCTATGTAATCCATAACAACAAACACTACACAAACTTAATTCAAAGGAGTTCCAAATTCCCTTTGTCCATTCACAAACTTCATATGTATGCTTGTGCCCATTGGACTTTGGCCTTTCAACGTTGTCAAGCTTGAGACAAAATTTTATGCATATGTAGCAAATATAACATTGCAATTTATGCTAATATATGTTTGTACAGGGACTGGAGGTTCTCCTTTAATGGACTATCTCCTTGAAAGAAAATATCTTCGCATTCATTTACATTTACGTCGGATAGAAGTGATACAGAGTTGTTATGTTGGTCACTTCCCTCAAAAATCATCTTTTACATGGTTCCTTTTTCAAGGAATCTTGGTTAATCCATTCTTCCAAACATCTAGGTCAGTTCTCCACTCTACATTCTCCAAATTATTCAATTTCTTGGCCACTCCTTTCTTCTTACTCTACATTCCTTGTTGTTGTAACCCTTACTTTTGATGGTTGTAAGTTGTTAACACCATATCAAAATTTTGATTGTAAGAGATATGTGGGAATCTGATCCTATAGAAAAGTGTTGGGATGGAATCCTTAGAGTTTACAGGGATGTTTATGGCATCTACGAGATGGCATTCAGCCACTAGGATAGGCTGTGGTGGAAATGAAGTAAAGGACAACGTAAATCAACGGTCTCAATTTTAAGTAATAAAGATTGAAGGTGGCAAGGAATTTCATGAATCATAGATGCAGGGTAAAGCAGGGGATGTTGGATGCACTAAAGGTGTTCAATGGGAGTCATAATAGAAGCCTAACATTGATCTAAATACAGATCAACGACGTCAAAGCATTTCGCACAGTGAACATGCTCGACTGAGGCCACTTTTCAAAATCGCGAAATAGGTTAAAGAGCAAAGGCATCTAACAACTGAGGTTGGAATACAAGAATATCCATGGCCATAAATGATTTCGTATCCCAAACTAGCAAGGACATAGTCATGATTTCAAATTGCAAAAAGCGGTACCGACCGCTCAGATCGACGGTCACTGCAAGAGTAGAGATAGATCTACATTTGTGGTTTATTTCACGATTTGAACTAGTGTGGATGGGGTCAAGATCTTGCATCATGAAAAGTGGTAGGTCTCGCTAAAATTGACGGTCATGAAGAAAATTCAATCTTGATCGACAATTAAGAAGCATACCATGAGGTAAAGTCACTCATTGGATTAGGAAGGGAACAGTAGGTAAAATATTAAAGCTTTCGGACATGAATGGTCTTGATGAAGGGAAGTTGGAGATCGATGATGGAGATAAACCTTCCCATATTAAGTTGCACACATGTGAGATGAGGAAGAATGTAGCATAAATGACCTCACATACCAAAGGATCAAATCGCAAAGAGAAAGATCCATGGTGCAAACTGCATGGCAAATGTGGGAAGTTACACTATATAGAAAGCTATAAAAGGGTCTACATGGAGTTGGAAAGGTTTGTCTTTTCCAAAGCCTCGAAACGGCTGAATACCCGACTGCATACAATGCACCAACATGGACAAACCAGGATACTATGCTAAAAAGAAAGGTAGTCCCTTGATACTTCCTCATTGCTATTTGAAAATGGATATGATAGGAGAAGTAGAAGTGGTATATGTGAGAGATAATGCAGAACCAGAGGCCACATGTCAGAGGGTAGAGGAAAGTATCATAGATGAGAATGCTGAAGTTTTTGATACCATATTGGTGGGGAAATCCATTGAATCCACTAGGGGTAAATTGGAAATCCTTAAGGACAAAGGTAGAGATACATGTGGTGTTTTTAAATATTTTTTCTGTTTTTTCTCTATTAACGAAACCCCCCATTTCCCTAAGTTTGTCGAGTGGTGTGCAGACAATTTCTCTATCACTGAAGAAGTCGTTATGAATAAGTCAAAGTACAAAATCCTTTGTTAATTCCAGGATTTTGTCATCCTTAAACTCCTACACATCCTAGATGAGTTTGTTCATATATCCCAAAAAATACCAAGAGGAAAATATTATACATTTCTTCAGAGAGTCTGTCGATGAAAGTAAAGAAGCCTTCATGAAGGCCTGTTCAAAACCCATTGGTGAATTCATCAACCTGTCATACCCCATTGACCTTAGCAAATTTAATTAAGAAACTCCATGGTGTATATCCTTGGCCAGTCATTTTTTAGGCATAGATACCGATGCTTATGTCACAGAGTCATTGTTGAGTATATTGTTCACCTTGAGTACTTGTTCGGTCGAGCCTAAATTTACCAAGAAATCTTATTAGTCTTGCTGTATTAAGTTTTATGAATTCTTGGCTGAGAACATCCATTCTCAGCTAGCAAATTTCCATGGCACTAAAGTATTCAGATTCCAATCCTTTTTGCTGAGGATATTTATAGCTTATAACGAAGAAGACCTACAAGTACCTGAATTAGAAATACAAGTACCTGAATTAGAAATCACTAGTGATATGGCCATGGACTATTGTAAATTCATGAAACAGTTGATGGGAAAAGTGTACGACCTTTTATTTCAGGAAAGGTCGCCCAGGGTGTTTCTTGAGATGAGGTGAATACTATATTTGTCCCATAGCAAGAGGATATGAGACTAGTTCCTGAAAGAATTCGGAACAATCATAATATTGAACGGCTTTGTGCATCAACCCTACATTCTGCCATCCTTTCTAACTGCCCAGGTTTTCTCCCTAGAATCGATTAGGCAAAGACTCACAGTTGAGGAAGAGTACTTCTTGAACTATAAAAAAGCTCAAACTTGATTTTCCCCTGGGAAGTGGGACCATACACAGTCAGGAGTAGAGCTACTTTGCCACTGGTTGCCAAGTTACTCAGGGACATGGGGTTTTGTCTAGAACAAGTTGTGAATTACAAATTTCCAAAAGGAGGACGACTCACAAGTGCAAGCTTTTTGAACAAACTGAAATACTCACACTCAGGGAAGCAACAAACTGGGATGATTTCCCTAATCCTACCTTGATGGACACCAGCATAGAACGAAGCACTGGCTCACCCCTTCCAGGGGTACCTTCTCCCCAAATAAAATTGTCCAATGTAGTTGCAATAGCTGGAAATTTCTCATCATTGTTTAGCTATTTGGGGAGTTCAATAAAAAGAGGACGTCTAGAGCCTATGGAGACTAAAGAGGTAGACATGTCCAGCATGCCCAAAAAGTAGAAAATAGAACAGGGGTAGTAGTTAGTATAGGTTAGAAAGAGAAATAGAAAAGGCCAGATGAAGAAGAAGAATATGGACAAAAAACAGGAACAAGAAGAGCCCGAGACATCCAAATTGAAAATCCAAGAATATGTATTTGACAGGAAGACTCCAAATAGGCATGCATCCAAAGAAGAATGGCTAGACTCTTACCAAGAAAAGGTTGATAATACTTTTAAAGAGAGAGAAGATTTGTATAGTGAGGTAATGTAGTTTCCTTACCCAAACTTGGCATTAAATACTGTAAGGGATCAGTCCACTCACACCCTTAGCTTAGCTTTGACGATGGGAAATAAGGTGTCAGAGGTTAATGTGAACCTCACAAAAGTTCCCACTACTGACATAATACACCTCAACAAAGAAACCGGGGATATCTTGAATGCTAGACTGTTGAAGGCCACAATACAGATATCCAAGCTATAGGGAAGTAAAACAAAGACTTTGGATTTTTTGAGGAAGGTAAGGGTGGAGAAAAAATCCCTCAAGGCCCAAATCAACAATTTGCAAAATGAAGCAATACAAATAGAGGGACCAATATCTAAGGGAGTTTTTGCTTAGAGATTTCTTAACGATAAAGAGAAAGAGATTCAGATACTAAAAGAGAAGTTGAAAATCCCTTCTATCCAGCTTTCTCAGATAAACGAGTTGGCTGATTTTGAAAAAGAGAAAGAGACATTGAACGTTGAGCCTATTAACTGCAAATCCAAGCTATTGAAGCTCAAAGAAAAGGAAAGGTAGTGGGAAGTAGACATCCAACTTTTGAAGAAGAGTGAAACAAAATTAAAGGCCACATTAGCAATAAAAGGAAGGTAGCTTCAAGGAAGAGGTAGAGAGATTGAAATTCAGTTCATAGGTGTAGTTGGAGAAGTAGACACCAGTTCTCTTTCTAGAGGAATGTCCCAGATAGGCCTGAAAGATACAGATCTTGTTAAGTTAAAGCAACATATTGAGGAACTTGAAGAGGAAAAAGCTAACAAGAGGCAAGAAAAGGAAAAGATGGAAGAGAAATGCCAAGTTTTGGCACAACAAAATGCCAAGTTAAACCAGTAGGTAGTCGATAAATTGGCCTTGCAAGGCACTAGACATTTTATTTGGGATCAAATCATCGTAGAAGATGAAAAGTTCCAACCTTATATAAATTTCATTGCAGAACAAGAAAACGATACGATAGAGGCCAAGAAAAAGGTTCTAATAGTATTATGGGAAGTGCAGAAAAGGCCTATAGCAACAACGAAAAATGACATTGATTTCATAAGCGCCCTATCAGATGATTTCGCCAATTGATACGGTATCCATAACAGGGTTACAGTCATCTCTGGGGATAGAAAGGTAATTTCTAAACATAGGATGTTGGAAACTGTACAAGCCAAAATAGAGATTATTGAGCACAAGCTCCAAGAGGTTATTAGGATATTCAAACCACTGGTAGACAAAGGGATCCCTTTCTTCTGGGAAGAGAAGGGACCTTTATTGTCTCAAATGGAGTATCTAGAGTGTTTGGTTCATTGCCGATTAGACAATAGCAAGTTTTGAGATATGAAACAATCATTGTACAGAAGGATCATCTTTGATAAGCTGGCCAGTGAATTTAAACTGTTGTTTGATTTTAAATCCACCTGTGCTGAAGTCCCTGAGACTTCGTACCCAAAAAATATGGAACTCAAAGTGCAAGCATTGGATATTGCAGTTGCAACTTTGCCTAGTCCTGACCTATGGAGATCTATTCAGCAATACGGGTCGAGCAAGTTTAAAACACAACCATAGTAGTGGCAATGACAGTACACGAGAAGTTTTCTCTGTGGGAACATCCTTCCAATGGTGACCTCTCTTGGAACTTTGTATAATTGTCACTCATTGGATCAAAACATGGAAGAATTTCGTGCATATTTTCTCCTGCAGTGCATATTTCATTTTTCAGTTTTTTATGTAAATCGTGGCTGATGTGTCACATTAGAGTTTGTTGGAAGTTGTTTTTCTGTTGTAACAGGTTTTGATTCATGAACCTCGAATTGGGAAGTCCCAAATACTATATATATATCTCCTGAACAAGGTTGGAACCAATGTAATTTTGTAGTATAGGCTTTCAAGAGTATTTTAATAAAGTTGCAGAGCCGAGGTTGGCATTTTACATAGGGATTCATGTGTTGTTTGTATTACAGTCTGTTTCTTCCTTTCTCATGTGAATATTTTTCTAGTTTATCTCTCCCACTATTGTTTTCTTCATGATTGGAATAAGTGTATAAAAGTTTGGAATTCCTACATGCTATGCTCCGTCTCCTGTTTCAGATATCCACTAAAGCTTTCTTCTAAAGTTAATACAAAATTCATTTTCCAATGCTCTGTGTTGACGGTATGTTCATGTTCTTCTTTTCTTCCAGACATTTATAATTTGACTATGATTGAATAGAAATATTCCCTTTGTGTTGAATCACCGACATAATTTTTGTTCATTTTCGTTACATTTCTTGAATCCATCACCCAATGGTTCTATGTCTTGTTTCAACCAATTTTACAAACAATTTATATTTTCACTTGTACATATCTGACATTGTTAATATTTGGTGAGAGATTCCTCTCGGAAGAGTAGAAGGCCAGTTCTCTCTTTGAAAGTGGTTCTCCTGTTACCTGGGAGCGATCCTTCAACAACCTTTGGTTCAATTCTAGTACTAAAAAACTGGCGCCGTTGCCGAGGATAAGTTGAAGATCATCCTTGGAAGAACAACAGGAACTGCACAATTTTAGGAAAGAGATTTCTGGGGGAAAATGAAAATTTTTGCATTCGCAAGAAGGTTGTACATTTGTCCTGGCGACTCCACACCCTCTCCAACCAATATTACATGAGATATCCTAGCTTCCAAAAGGATCCATACGAGAGGTAATACTAATCCTGAAACTCTGCAAAGTGTGGAAAATCTTGAAAAAATACTTAGGAATAGAAATGAAGAGAAAGTGATTTTTCCATTGTTCGGTACATCATCATATCAATATTTGTATGACATAGTGGAATATAAATGGGGGCTTAGAGGTGAAATATTACTAACCAAATCAAAATATGAATCCTACCTAAGGAAAGTTGGGGTTATCCCTATTATACTGAAATCCTATCTACTTGATTCTTTGAGGCTAAACCTTGAGACCTCAATGAAAGCTGAGAAGACAACCCCTATTTTTCAGAACACCTAGTGTCCTAACCCCCAGAATGATCCAAATCGACTGACCTCGATGGCTGCTACTATATTTTCCCCATTATCCCTACCTCTAGTTCTGCACAACCTCCCCTTAAACTACGCCCAAAAAATTGCACTCTACGATGGGGAGGGGA
Source organism: Pseudotsuga menziesii (assembly GCA_001517045.1). Taxonomy (NCBI): domain Eukaryota; kingdom Viridiplantae; phylum Streptophyta; class Pinopsida; order Pinales; family Pinaceae; genus Pseudotsuga; species Pseudotsuga menziesii. The sequence goes on along the minus strand of LPNX010399301.1, from coordinate 31,420 downwards.
ATGTCTCAGCGAGATACCATGTAGGTAAGTTTGATGACTTCATCAACTTGGAGGAGGTGGATGATGAAGACGTCAAGATGAGGTTTTTCTCTTAGAGTTTCTCAGCAGAAGCCAAGAAATGGTACAAAGATTTGCCACCTAGGTTTATTCTCAGTTTTACTGGTTTTCAAACCATATTTCTAGATAGATGGGATGATAAACAAATCCTATTGCAAGTCCTATCTCAATACAACAATATCAAGAAAGGGGGTTTTGATTCAGTCCATTAGTTTTCAATAAAATTCATGAGAGTATATAACTCGATACCTACCGACATCAAACCTTCACTCGAGGTGGCTAACCTTCATTACGCTGATGCATTTGATAATGATTTTGCTTTGTTATTAAGAAAAATAAATTCAACCACCATCCCGGCCATGTTCATTGATACCCTAGAAGTAGATGCCAATATGATGGCATGTGGAAAAATAAAACCAAAAGCGAAGGTTGAAAAAAGGAAAGGTAGAGAAGAAACATACCCCATCGCTTCTACGTCTTCATCTAGTGATGTAAAGTTTGAAATGATGCTCAAAACTATGGAAAATTTAAGGGACCAGCTAACAGTGGAAGCCAAGCCAGCAAATTGAGAGAAGAATGAACCTTAGATAAAGAATCCCAATTTTAGGAGACCGGTTCCTCTCCCACTCCAACCAAATAGACAAAGGGATGTGAGGAATCCAAGGAACCAAGAAGATCTACCAATTAGACCTCCTTTCCCTGAAAAATATGTGGCTGTTGAAGATGAGGTAGAGTCTATCGAAGATCAAATTCATCATTTTGGTGATTTAGACTCTAAAATCTACTTGAATGAGGAGGAACATAACATGTTTGCACAAGTAGATGATAAGACCCTAATAGAGGAATTGGAGCAATATCACAAGGGGTATATGCATGCTATAGACGATGTCAGGAAGATCAAGTTAAGAAATAGAGACATTACTATAAAGAAAGGGGGGTTAAAACCAAACCAACCTTCTAGTAGTCAGAGCAGCCCAAGAAAAGGGAATGAGAACCAAAAGGAGTCTGTAGTATCTAAAGAAGTGGCAAAAAGAAATGGTAATGTGAGGGAGCTAGAGAAAACAACACCTGTAGAGCTAGGAAAAACCTCTTCCATGTTTAACCTCCAAAGTGAGCTCGCTAAGCTGAATATTTCAATCCCTTTCAATGAATTATTGAGGAACCAGGAATACAGGGACACTATAGCGAAGATGATCACAAATCAAGAAGAAGCTCACCCGGATATCTTAGAGATGAATAAAGACAACCCTACTATTTTCCTGGGATCTAAGATTGATAGTGTGGACAACAAAGACGAGGAAGTACCACCATTTTACATGAGATTGAATGTGCATGGCATGGTGTTGCACAATGCTATGTTGGATTCAGGAGCCTCACATAATCTGATGCCAAAGGGAGTGGTGGAGAGTTTGGAGTTAGATATTACAAGGCCTTATAAAGACCTATATTGATTTGATTCTAAAAGGGTTAAATGTCTGGGCTTGATCAAATACATGGTGGTATCTTTAAATAAATTGCCATCTAAAACTGTGGTCATGGATGTTGCCATCGCTGATATCCCCCCCAAGTTTGGTATTTTTCTCTCAAGGTCTTGGAATTCAAAGCTAAAGGGTATCCTGCAAATGGATATGTCCTACACAACAAATCCTATTTGGAATGAAAACAAAAGGTTATACATCGAGAAAAGACTACCTTATGTGATGAGAAGTCAGGCTCAACTTGATATCCATCATGTTTATGCTATTGATACAGACCTAGGGTCGTCTATATTCTTCAATGATATGTCTGCTTGTAACTCAAAGGTTGTTGTTCCATGGAAAGGTAAAAAGGATAAAGAAGAGACTAGTGAATGGGAAGATTTAGAAAGAAAGTAGAAAGGTGAAGGACCATGGGAGATGTATTTCGATGGCTCGGTGGCTAAAGTGGGTGTTGGTGCAGGTGTGTACATAATCTCCCCCATTAGAGATAATAAAGCTTATTCTTATAAGTTGGTTTTTGAATGCACTAACAATGTAGCAGAGTATGAGGCCTTGTTGCTAGGTTTTCATGCATTAAAGTATTTGGGAGCTAGAAAGGTCCAAATTTTTGGATATTCGGAGCTTGTAGTGAATCAAGTGAATGACAACTACCAGACTAGAAATCCAAGAATGAGAGCTTACTGGAATGAGGTGTGGGACAAGTTTGGGAATTATTTCACTGAACACAAAGCCCAAGTGATTTTTACGTATGAGAATATGGTGGCAGACTCTCTGGAAACTACAGTCGGCAATTTTGAGACCCCTACAGCAGGCAAGAGAAAATACAATGTAGATATTCTGAATAGACCTTATATACTATACAACACTAGATATTGGAAAGTTTTCAAAGATGATATGTAGATCAAGAGATTTTTGGAATTTTATGGTGAGTTTGTAAACACCCGCATAGATGAGGATGATGCTGACTTCGAGAATTTCCTAGATGCTGATGGGGAAGAGGAAGACACCGTCAGAGCAGGGAAATTGAAAGGATGTTTGGGAGGCAGGGATACAGTCTAGTTGAAAGGAAATCATATTCCTAGAGGTTTGATCCCCTCCTTGTTTACCAAAATGACGTCACCAGAGATCTGAAGGTCGAGCCTACTACAAACGCTGTAGAAGATAAAAACATTGGCACTAAAAGTAACCTGAAAATTATAAAGTTGCCCAAGAAATTGCCCGCTAAAGAAAAAGAAGGGTATGTGAACCCGATTAAGAAATACACGGATGTGTTTGCATGCAGTTATGATGACCTCAAAGAGTATGACACTTCCATCATATAGTATATTATCCTGATTAATCCTCGGGAGAAACCATTCAAGAAGAAACTTAGGAGGATCAATTTGAAGCTAGTACCTATTATTGAAAAGGAGATAAAAAAAATTGTTTGATGCGAAAATAATTATGACTCTGAGGTTTTTGAAATGGGTAGACAATTTGGTTCCTATTAGGAAAAAGAATGGGGAGATAAGGTTATGTGTAGATTTCATAAACTTAAATAAAGTTTCTTTGAAGGATGATCACCTATTGCCAAAGATGGACCAAATCCTATAGAGGGTGGTGGGCTCAGAAATAATATCCCCGATGGATGGATTCTCTGGTTACAATCAGGTGAAGGTGCTACTTGAATACCAAGAAAAAACTACAGTCACCACACCTTAGGGTACCTTCATGTACGCAAATATGTCATTTGTATTAATGAATGCTAGAGCTAATTTCCATCATGCCATGCATATTGCTTTTGCAGATGAAAGGGACAAATTTGTGGTGATTTACATGGACAACATTACTGTATATTCCTGGTTGGTCAAAGATCATATCAAGCATTTAGAAAGGGTTTTCATTAAGTGCAGGAAGTATGTAATCTCATTAAATCCTAGAAAATTAAACTTTTCTCTAGAATAAGGAAAGTTGATGGAGCACATCATTCCGAAGGAAGGAATCAAGATTGATCCAGACAGGGTAAAATGAATCTTAAGAGTAGGGGAACTGAGGAGTAAGAAGGAAATATAGTCTTTCATCGGTCAACTAAATTTCTTGAGGAGATCCATCCCTAGCTTTGCCAAAATCTTGATGGACATTACCTATATGCCAAGGAAAGATCATGAAATCAAATGGACGGCTGAAGCCAAGAAATCTTTCAAAGATATAAAACATCCTATTTTGGAAGCTTCTATATTGGTCAGTCCATATTTTGAGAAATATTCTTTAGTTTTCTCATATGCTTCATAGCATACTATGGTGGCAATTTTGCTGCATAAAAATGATCGGGGTGAAGAATATCCTATAGTATTCTTCACCAAAATATTGAGAGATGGAGAATTGAAGTATAATATAATGGAAAAACAATATTTTTCTTTGGTTAAGGCCTTGAAAGATTTTAGAATTTACCTCCTCCATTCCCACATAATTGCGTATGTACCCAACAGCGTGGTGAAAAGCATACTTACACAGCGGGATCCAGAGGGGAAGAGAGCTAAATGGGTTGCAGTGTTTTTAGATTATGACATAAATTAAGCCCAAAAAATTGATCAAATGGAAAGGGTTAGATAAAATGATGACAGATTCCCATTGTGACTCTCTACAGCTGAATATTTTAGCTGGTCAATCTGATTGGTTGGAGGCGGAAGTACAGGTGAAGCCTGATTTTTATAAATCTCCTTGGTATGATGATATTATTTTTGTATTGTAGAATTTACAACCTCTTGCAGGGCTTAACAAAACAAGAGCCAGATCCGTAAAGCTGAAGGCTGCGAAAGACCCTGGGGGAATACTGGTGAATTGTCATCTAGAAAACAAAGCTCAACATATGAAAAAGGAGTTCCATGAAGGAGATTATCGAGGGAATCATTCCTGGAAGGTAACCGCAAATAAAATTCTGAGGGCAGGATTTTATTGGCCTTCGTTGTTCTCAAATGTATATAAGGAAATCACTAAATTCCATCAGTGTGAGATATTTGAAGGAAAAAGAAAAGTGGTTTCACTTCCCGTCCACCCTATATCTCTAGAAGTACCTTTCCAGTAGTGGGGGTTGGATTTCATTGGAGAGATAAAGAGAAACTCATCAAGACAACATAGATGGATTCTAATAGCTACTAATTAGTTCACAAAGTGCATCGAAGCCATACCCACCAGAAGGGCTACAGAAGAAGTAATAATGGGTTTCTTAGAAGATAATATTTTGGCGAGATTCAATTACCCTAAGTGAATTGTGACAGACAACACACCTGTGTTTAGGTCCAAGAAGATGATTAAATTTTTCCATAAATATCATATAAGCCTGAATCACTCTACTGCTTACTACCCACAGGGAAATGGATTGGCAAAATCCTCTAACAAAAGTCTTGTGAGGATTATTAAGAAGATATTGGAGGACAACAAAAAATTTTGGCAGATGAAGTTGAAATATGCCTTGTGGGCTTATAGAATCAGCTCAAAGAGGGCTATCGATATGTCTCCATTTCAATTGGTATATGGGGTCGAGGTGATTTTTCCTACATCTCTAGGGGTTCCAGTCATGAAATTATTATGGGAGCCATTAGATGAGCCTAATCCCATTCAAAGAAGGATCAACTAGATTATTAAACTGAATGAAGTGAGGGACAAAGCTTATGATAAAGTCCAGATACACTAGGAGAAGATGAAGAATACCTTTGATAGAAGAATAAAGGAGGATGTTTTCTAGGTCGATGACCTGGTGTTGAAGTGGGATACCCCGTATGAAGAAAAAGGTAAACATGGAAAATTAGACTAGTTGTGGGTGGGTCCATACCTTATTGTGGCACTTAGAGAAGACAATGCTTTAATTCTACAGTATCCAGATGGGTCACAGTACGAGAGAGGCCCAGCGAATGGGAGGTTTCTGAAACATTACCTCGAGTAAAGGGACTAAGGTCCATGTATCATAGTGTAAATATGTTTTATGTTTTAGTCAATACAGATGGTGAATCGTAAGATTTGAAGCCCACGAAGAAGGCCCTAAGATTGGAAGAGGTAACCATTCTTTCAAATTATGTTTTATTTCAGAAAGTAAAATAAGAGGATGTAGTCAATGGATTCGACGACTAGTCTACGGGTTCTTTGATACCTTGATGGGAGGATAACATCCCTTGTGGAGCTAGTTGTTAACGCCATATCAAAATTTTGATTGTAAGAGATATGTGGGAATCTGATCCTATTGAAAAGTGTTGGGATGGCATCATTAGAGCTTGCAAGGATGCTGATGGCATCTATGAGATGGAATTCAACCACTAGGATAGGCTATGGTGGAAATGAAGTAAAGGACAGCATAAATTAGCGGCCTCAATTTGAAGTAATAAAGATTGAAGGTGTCAAGGCATTTCATGAATCATAGATGCAGGGTAAAGTAGGTGATTTCAGATGCATTGAAGGCATTAAATGGTAGTCATAATAGAAGGTTGAGATTGATCTAAAGACAGATCAATGGCGTTAAAGCATTTTGCACAGCGAAAATGCTCGGCCAACGAAACTTTTCCAAATCATGAAATAGGTTAAAGATCAAAGGCATCTGATAGCCGAGGTTAGAATATAAGAAGATCCACAGCCATAAATGATTTTGCATCCCAGACTAGCAAGGATGTAGTCACAATTTAAAATTGTGAAAAGTAGTACCGACCGCTCAGATCGACAGTCACTGCAAGAGAAGAGATGGATATATGGTAATGGTTTATTTCATGAGCTGAACTATCATGGACGTGGTCAGGATCTTGCATCATGAAAAGTGGTAGGGCCCACTTGGATCAACAATCATGAAGAAAAGTTGATCTTGGTCGATGGGTAAGAAGCATACTGCGAGGTAAAGTCACTCACCGGATCAGGAAGGGAAGAGTAGGTAAAATATTAGTGCTTTCAGACATGAATGGTCTCGATGAATGGAAGTTGGAGATTGACGACAAAGATAAACTTTCCCAGATTAAGATACACACATGTGAGATTAGGAAGAATGTAGCATAAAGGACCTCACATACCAAAGGCTTAGATCGCTAGGAGAAAGATCCATGGTGCAAACTGTATGGGAAAGGCACAAAGGTTACATTGTATAGAAAGCTATAAAAGGGTCTACGTGGAGTTAGAAAGGTTTGTCTTTTCCAAAGCCTCAAAACTACCAAATACCTAACCGCATACCGAGCGCCAGCATGAACAAACAAGGAGACTGTGCTAAAAACCAAGGTAGGCCCCTGATATTTCCACAGTGCTATTTGAAAATGGATATGGTAGGAGAAGTAGAAGTGGTAGATGTGAGAGATAATACAGAACTAGAGGTCACATGTTGGAGGGTAAAGGAAAGTCTCGTAGATGAGAATGTTGAATTTTTCAATACCATATTGGTGGGGGAAGCCATTGAAGCCGCTAGGGGTAAATTGGAAATCCTTAAGGACTAAGGTAGAGATACTTGTGGTGTTTTTAAATATTATTTCCATTTTTTCTCTGTTGACCAAACCCCTTGTTGCCCTAAGTTTGTCGAGTGGTGTGCAGAAAATTTCTCTGTCACCAAAGAAGTGATTATGAATAAGTCAAAGTCCAAAATCCTTGGTTCAGTTCAAGCTTATGTCATCCTTAAAACCCTGCACAACCCAGATGATTTTATTCATATATCCCAAAAATAGCAAGAGGAAAATATTATATGTTTCTTTAGAGAGTCTACCAATGAAAGTAAAGAAGCCTTCTTGAATGCCTGTTCAAAACCCAATGGTGAATTCATCAACCCATCATACCCCATTGACCTTAGCGAATTTAATGAAGAAACGTAGAGGTGTATATCCCTGGCCAGTCAGTTTTTAGGTCTAGATACCGATGCTTATGTCACAAAGTCATTGTTGAGCCTATTGTTCGTCCTGAGTACTTATTCATTTGAGCCTAAATTGCCAGGGAAATCGTATCAGTCTTCCTGTCTCAAGTTTGATGAATTCCTGGCCGAGAACATCCATTCTTAGTTAGTGAATTTCCATGGCACTAAAGTATTCAGATTCTAGTCCTTTTTGCTGAGGATTTTTATAGCTTATAATGAAGAAGACCTACAAGTACCTGAATTAGAAATCACTACTGATATGGCCATGGACTATTGTAAATTCATGAACGAGTTGATGGACGAAGTGTATGACCTTTTCTTTCAGGAAAGGTCACCAAGGGTGTTTCTTGAGATGAATCAAATACTACAGTTGTCCCATATCAAGAGGATAGGAGACAGGTTCATGACAAAATTCAGAACAATCATAAGATTGTATGGATTTGTGCATAAACCCTACATTCTGCCAGCCTTTCTAACTACAAGGGGTTTCTCCCTGGAATTGATCAAGAAAAGAATCACTGTTGAGGAAGAGAATTTATTGAACTATAAAAAGAGCTCAAACTTGATTTTCCCCTGGGATGTAGGACCAGACAAAGTTAGGAGAAGAGCTGCTTTGCCACTGGTTCCCAACTTACTCAGAGAGATGGGGTTTTCTATGGAACAAACTGTGAATTACAACCCTCATCAAATAATTTCCAAAAGGATGAAGGATCACAAGTGAAAGCCTTTTGAACACACTGCAATACCCGTACTCAGGGAAGCAGCAAACTAGGATGATTTCCCTAATCCTACCTTAATGGACACCAGCATAGAATGAAGCACTGGACCAGCTAAGATAGGCTTGAAAGATACAGAGGTTGTTAATTTAAAGTAGCATATTGAGGAACCAGAAGAGGAAAAAGCTTCAGAGAGACAAGAAAAAGAAAAGATGGAAGATAAATGCCAAGGATTGGCATAACAAAATTCCAAGTTAAACCAGTAGATATTTGATTTGGGATCAAATCATTGTAAAAGCTGACAAGTTTCGACCTTATACAGATTTCATTGCAGACCAGGAAAATGCTATGATAGAGGCTAAGAAAAAGGTTCTAACAGTATTAGGGGAAGTGCAGAAAAGACCTGTAGCAATAGCGGAAAATTCCATTGCTTTCCTAAGCACCCCGTCAGACAATTTGGCCAATCGATATAGTATCTAGAACAGGGTTGCAGTCATCTCTGGGGCTAGGAAGGAAATTTATAAACACAGGATGTTCAAAACTGTATAAGCCAAAATAGAGATTATTGAGGACAAGGTCTAGGAGGTTATTAGGCTATTCAAACCACTGGTATACAGAGGGATCCCTTAATTCTAGGAAGAGAAGGGACCTTTATTGTCTCAAAAGGAGTATCTAGAGCATTTGGTTCATTGCCGATTAGACAACACCAAGTTTTGAGATATGAAACAATCATTGTCAGGAAGGATCGTCTTTGATAAGCTGGTCAGTGAATTTGAACTGTTGTTTGATTTTAAAGCCACTTGTGTCGAAGTCCCTAAGACCTCGTACCTAGAAACTATGGAACTCAAAGTGCAAGCATTGGACATGGTAGTTGCGACTTTCCTTGGTCCTGTCCTATGGGGATCTATTCAACAATACAGGTCGATCAAGTTTAAAATGCAACCATAGAAGTAGCAATGACAATACGTGGGAAGCTTTCTTTGTGGGCACATCCTTCCAATGGTCACCTCTTTTAGAACTTTGTACATCTGTCACTCACCAGATGAAAACATGGAAGACTCTCGTGCATATTTTCTCTTGCAATGCATATTTCAGTTTTCAGTTTTTTATGTAAATCATGGTTGATGTGTCACATTAGAGTTTGTTGGAAGTTTTTTTCAATTGTAACAAGTTTTGATTCCTGAAACTTGGATTGGGAAGTCCCAAATACTATAAATATATCCTAAAGAAGGAGAAAGTGTTGGAAGTGATGCAATTTTGTAGTGTATTCTTTCAAGAGTATTTTAATAAAGTTGTAAAGCCGAGGTCAGTGTTTTACACAGTGATTCATGTGTTGTTTGTATTATAGTCTATTGCTTCCTTTCTCATGTTAATGTTTTTCCAGTTTATCTCTCCCACTATGTTTTCGTTCATGTCTGAAATAAGTGTATAATAATTTGGAATTCATACATGTTATTCTCCGTCTGTTGTGTCAGATATCCACTAAATATTTCTTCTAAAGTTAATACAAAATTCATTTTCCAATGCTCTGTGTTGATGGTATGTTCATGTTCCTCTTTTCCACTTGACAATTATAATTTGAATGTGATTGAATAGCTATCTTGTGTCTGTGTCAAATCTCCCGCATAAATTTTGTTCATTTCTATTACATTTCTTGACTCCATCGCCCAATGGTTCTATGTCTGGTTTCAACCAATTTTACAAACAATTTATATTTTCACTTGTACATATATGGCATTGTTAATATTTGGTGAGAGATCCCTCCCGGAAGAGTAGAAGGCCAATTCTCTCTTTGAAAGTGGTTCTACTATTACCTGGGAGCAAGCCTTCCTCAACATTTGGTTCAATTCCAGTGCTAAAAATTATGCTCATATATGTATGTACATGGACTGGAGGTTCTCCTTTAATGGACTATCTCCTTGAAAAAAATATCTTCTCCTTGATCTACATTTACTTTGGATAGAAGTGATACAGAGTTGTTATGTTGGTCACTTCCCTCAAAAAGAATCTTTGACATCAGTTCCTTTTTCAAGGAATCTTTGTTAATATCTTCTTCTGAACGTCTAGGTCACTTCTCCAATCTACATTGGCCTGATTATTCAATTTATTGGAAACTCCTATCTCCTTACTCTACAGTTGTTGTTGTTGTAACCCTTACTTTTGATGGTTGTAAGTGGTTTTTAGTTTTCCCATGAATGTTGTTGTGATGTTGTAGATGATTATCAATTTTACCTAAAAGTGCTCAAATCTCATGTAGGACCCTTTAAGAGTCATAATAACAACTATTGTTAAAGGATGCTATTCTCCAAATGATACACCAAAACCATACTTATCGGTTAATATTTGTGTAGGGATGTTTTTCTCTCTCCCATAATTTATCATACTAATGGGATTGTGACTATCAAGTCAATGCCTTATTTGCATAGTGGAAATCCTACAACACTACACTGGACTGTCTTATGACTAACTCATGAATCTTCCCATGATTATTAAACATCCATCTATAAGACACTATTGTGGTTTCATCAATTCTCCCATTCAAGAACAAAAAGTAGACATGAATTGTCTCCATACATTAAGTCCACATGCACATACTGACTAGCTTTGGTACTTCCTAACTTTTCACTCTTCCTTTTGACAACAAAAGTGAAACATGCACAACAAAATTTGAGGCTAAAATCCGAGGGCTACCATGTATGAAATTCAACACTAAACTATCGGGTATTTGACACCCTTAGTTTTTTTTGCCATCAGTGGCATAATGTTGGGTAGTCAACAGCCAATCCGAGGTCGTCGAATTTCCTATAGCAAGGCCGTCAGATTTCCTATGGCATGACCGTCGGATTTCCTACAGCACAACCGTTGGATTTCCTATGGCAAGGCCATTGGATTTCCTACGGCAAGGCCATCGGATTTCCTACGGCAAGGCCGTTGGATTTCCTATGGCAAGGCTGTCGTATTTCCTATGGCAAGGCCATCAGATTTCCTACGACAATCTACCATTGAAGCCACAGCAATTTCGTTGGATTGACATGAAATCTGACAACAGCTTCTAGGAATTGAACGTTGGATAACTGACAGGATACTTTATATTAATAAAAAAAAGTGTATTCAGTGGCAATTTTACTTTGAGATATGCTATAGATATCATAGTCTTTTGATATATTTTGGTGGATGTGTTTAAGTTTTAATACATCATCAAGACCAAAGATATGTAGGTCTCTTCATTTGAAAGAGGATTCAATATAGAAGGAAACTATTTAACAAAGGTGCTAATAATATAACTCAGAATATTATCATGATATCTTTATTCCAACCTACAACTGATCCAGGAGGAAAAGATTGCAAGAGCTTTATCACATGAGATCAGTTAGGCAGAGAATTTAATACGGGCAAGCAATCAATTTTAGATAAAATTTTGAATATGACTTCTACACAAACATGGGGATTAATTTCAAAAATTTTATCACTAGCCTTTGCAAAATGTGATATACCTGGGTTAGAGTATCATTCCTCTGCAATGGGGCAGCTTTTCAAAAGTGGATTTGGTAGATTTGGTCTTGGACAGGTAGTTATCACACATGCTGTTTATTTTTAGATTTGTATATATTTTGTCTTGCTAATTAACCTGTGAACATGGAAAAATATTGTAAAGGAATATCTTTATCTTTTTAGGTGAAGACAAGATTGGCTGAGGAAATTTTACTTTTTGTCTCTTTGGTTGGTGGATACTTTGGAGGTGAGTTTACCTAACATTCTTGTTCCAAAAATTAACCCAATTCTTAACATGTATTGATATCTTGTTTCAATTCTTGAACTATAAATCTTTTGGCAAAAAGGACAAGCAAGCTTCTACAAAAGCTATCATGCCATTAATGGGATTCAAGTTAGGAGCCATTATTTAAGAAAGATCTGTTCACCAAGGCCCTAGCCTTCTGTGTCTTTGACCCTTGAGAAAGCTAACATAATGCCAAGTAAACCTTTCTTTGATTGGTTGCATCATGTTAGGGATTCAAGACAAGGTTTAGATTGTTCTCATGTCACTCTACACAAATAATGGTGCAGATTCACAAAACAAGAAGGCTCACAGATAACATTTTCAACACCACTGGACAGAAACACAGGTGTCCCATCTCCCCTATTTGATTTATCTTATACCCAATTCGGCAAGAGGATTATGGTCAAGCCAATATAGGACCAAATTATGGTTGTTTCCTTCTTAATATAATTATTCACAACGTCCTATATGCTAATGATTTGGGGCTTCTACATCATACAGTTGAGGGCTTGTAGTTTCAAAAGCAACTAGGATTCCTTCATTACTTTTGTACTAATAAAAAACTGACAACCAACATTGAGAAAACAAAGGTTACAACTTTCAATATTCCAAAACAAGAGGCTTTACATATCTAACCTTATAAGTTCTAGGATTCATAAGTAGTACACTGCCATTGCCACTCACAAATGGTAGCTCTTTTCCCTCCATTTCAAGATACTGATCACGAGATCCATTTATTTGATGCCTACTCACACCCAAATATTTTTATAGTTGTAAGGTTAGGTCTGTAATTGAGTTTTTCATAATCGCTTATGTAAATAAATTACTGGTACTCATGTTTTACAAGACTATTGTAAATAAAACAAACAATTCAATTTCATCATTGTATTGGCCAAGTTCTGAGTCCTCCCGTTGATTGTGAACAAATTTGTTGATATTTTCCACCTTTGTAAGCCTCAATAGAGGCACCCTTGTAAACCTCAATAGAGGCATGGTTAAAAGTTGATACAAAATTAGGGAGGGATTTTTAGGATGGACAAATGCATTAACAACTTCTTCCTGCATAATTCATCTCACACCCAACAATATAGAATTTAGTGTGCTAAAGAATATTGTCTCAATAGGATCTTGAGAGTTGGATGACTTTTAATCTCTTAATTTGAGACTTAGTGTCAAGAATTTTAGACTGATTTTGGTATATTGTAATTTAATTTCTAGATTAATACTTGATTAATTTTTAAATTTTTATCTATATTAACATGTAAGAGTGCATGGCACCCTTGTCCCCGTATGCCTTCACAACCAGTTCGAATCATTGTGTCTCTCTCTGTCCCATTGGTTTCTTTCTCGCATTACTCTATCTCACTCTTTCTTTCACACACACACACACACATCTAGTGTGATGAATGTAATATGAATTTTGTATGGAACAATTCAATTCTTGAATATAAAATTCTTTGCAAAGTCTATATAATATACAATTCAATTATTGCTAGCTCCATATAATATACAATCATGGACTGTGTATCCTTTGAAATCTACATTCATTAAATTGCATTTGGGAAAAAAATAAGATTCAAAATTTCTTATATAAGCTTTCCATTTAAATATTCCCCTCATGATAGTAAACCTTTTGGACACAGAACTATACCTTTCTCATTGTAAGGAAAATTTGTGAGATGTGAAGTCTTATTGTTGCCTTGATTTGATGAAAGAGCATGCCCAGAAACCAGAAAATTGTCTTCACGTAAACAAGATAGTAACATAATTAGAAATGTTTCTAGATTGACAACATTTCAATATGATGTGCATTTGAATTCGATTATGTACCCAATATTTACTCACGTGAGACGCCCGATGTACCCAAATTAATCTGTTGCAGTGTTGCACACTGTTGTTCTTTTGTAGGTGAATAATGGAAATTCTTTCAATATGATGTGAATTTGACTTCGATTATGTACCAAATATTTTCTCACCTGAGACAGCTAATATACCCAAACTACTCTGCTGAAATGTTGCACACTGTGGTTCTTTTGTAGGTGAATAATGGCAATTCTAGTCAGAAACTGAGGCCATCTTCCACTGAAATATTGATGTAGTAGTACCAGAATTTGTGTTTATATTTTTTTCCTGGTAAATTCAAATTAGGTAGCACTATTAATGCATGTGTTGCATTTAAAAAATGAATCTTCTCATTTGGTGGAGGACAGGAGGAAGTATCAACAGGAGGACTGTAAATTGAAAAATGAAAGAGGGAAGTATCAGCCAAAAATCCATCAGTATTAGCTCGCTTTATTTTTTTCCCAGAAGAATAAAACCCATTACATATAATTGAGTTGGAGATGAGCCCTCTCTATTTATTTCTTCATCAAAATTGGGAAGGGAAAGGTTTAGATCATTTTTTAAAATACATTCCACCTTAAGCCCTAAACTTTGTGGAGTTTTTAAGCTAAGTTTCAACCACCGGTTTTGATATTATTCAGTTTCAGTTTTTCCATAAAAAAATTTGACATTTTCCCAGTAAAACTTGACCATAATGCATTTTTATCATTAATATTCGAAGAACCTTCCCTAAGGTCATAAGGTGCTTTTACCGGTCTAGTATCACAAAGACCTAGATTCTGGACATAGTGATTTGCATAAGGAGAACTTAATGCGCTCTTCCTGCATCCTCTTAGTGGGTGCACATGTCTTAGATTTGGTGCTAACTATTCCGTACAGACCAAACTAAGAATCATTACATAGAATTCCCTTACAAACATAACATGAACATGCAGATGGTCTTGTATGACACCCATGTACATCAACAATAATTTCTCCTCTCGAGTGAATCACCTTCATTAGACTCACTTGAATAATGTTCATGCTTCCTCTTCATGCTATTACAAGAATGGATATTATAGTAGCAAGTTAAGTTTCATAGACAACATTGGGAACAAGTTAATAATTATGTTCAGTGAAATAAGTGCTTCTTCTTTTAAGACAGACATGTGATTTGCATGCTAAATTCCACTTTTTCCTTTTGTTTGCTACTTGCTTGGTGCCACAATCATACTTTGAAGTTAAATTACATTTCCCACAACACCTATCAAGGGATCTAGAGTGTGATTTTCCACTTCTACTTCTTGATGTTGTCCTAATCTTGCTTCAAATCCTACTTCTTCAGCTATGCCTCCTTTTTGTGTTTCTATGTCTCTTGAAATTGACTGGATCTGAGATTTCTTCTCTAAACTTGCTCCATCCTCTGGGTTAAGAATCATTTTTACTTGCCCTATGATATTCACTTCTTTTGTCATGTCTATGACTCATGGATCCTAACATGTTGCAACCAGTTCTCCTCTCATCCTCACTACAATCCATATAACCCCTAGTTAGTATTTGACAGTTGGTTCTTTCATCATCTTTACGAACCCTGTAACTCATACCCGACATGTGTTTTTCAGGTTTCTCACTGTCTCTTCTATACAGATAGCTATTAGAGTGATTGTGTCCTCTAGATTCCCTAACCTCATATGTAATTTTGAAATTTGTATGATCCTTATCATGCATAGTGTCTTCACATTTGCAATTCTCACATGGAAAATATCCACTTAGTTCCATTTATGTAGTCAACCAATGGATTGAATCAATTTAAAAACCAGAAGGACTTGAACCAAATGTTTAATCTTTGAAACCACCTCTTACATGTTTCAAATATTTCAAATATTTCTGATGTATCTCTCTAAAATGGGTCTAGGTTTATGGTGTGATTGTTATTTTGTCCACGATATCCTCATGCATATGATTTTGATGATAGTTCTCCAACCCAATTCTATTATATTTCAGGTGTGACCCTCGACTAATTCTAGTTCTAGTTCTCATAACCTTTGTCGTTACATCACTATACTCAACAATTGCATAGGTAGATGGAAGACTGCAATTGAATAGTGAATACAAGTTACAGTTATAGATTTTAACACCAATAATGAAGTCCTACCAGAATTAAAGATATGATAGAAAACCAATCAAACCAAGACAAAACCACATTTCAAAAATCAGTGAGAAAAGTAAATTAACAAATTTTAATTATTGGAATATTTTAACCAAGAATGAATTAGGTTTGCTATACAAAAATGACCGCATATGCCTGAGTGCAAGATTTCAAATTTCTTTGGACAACAACAGATGTATATTTTGGGAGTGATGGAACGTGTAATAAATTTTTAAAAACAAAAGTCAGCTATAAAAGAAAAAAATGATGGAAGAATGAACAGATCAAGAGCATCTGTTACCATATTCTGGGAAAATTTCCACAATCTAACATCATATAGATAATTTTAAAAAATCAATATTGCTATGCTGACAGATTTTTCACTACATTCCACAATCTCACTGGTTCATTTTCATTTGATATTGTCTGTCTGTATAGAACCTACACAAGTAAGGTGCATACCTAATCTATCTTAACACCTTTGTTTCTATAAGCAAGAATGAGATCCATTTTTCACACTACAAAAAATGTGGGTTTGAATTTGAATGGAACATGGTTTGTTCAACACACTTCCTTTTATTTGAATTGAACATCATTTGCTTATCACACTTCAACACAGAATTCTGGACATAAACAAACTATTTCATAGAAGCATGTTATATATTAACATTAATGCAACTAAGAAGTGAAGAACTAACCTGACCAGTCTGAATGAGAGAAACTAGGACATTTTTTGTATGCTTCCACAGTTATTGCAGTTAAAGTTGTTGTTGGGGATGTAATCACCTGCACCAAAAATAACATGATTAGCAACTCCAATAATCCTACAATAATTATAAAAAGTGGTGAAGTAGGAAACAAGCAGCATAACCAACTTAAGAGCTTGTTACCCACTCACATGCTGAAAAAATTCTAGGGATTTGTTAAAGCATTTCAATCCAATAAAAACTATTCCCTTGCATTATATTACCAGAACAAATGTTAAAATTTAACAGAACAAAATATCCATTTCCTAATAGTAAATAACAGAACATTTAATTTCAATAGAAGAGGAATTCATTTTTTCTATAGTGTCTGACTCTTTTGACAAAATTTACCTTAACTATACCCTATACCTATTACCACATACCCAAATACTAGAGATCCTTACTAGATACTTTGTACTCATAGATGACACGTAGTCTACCCTTGAACCCATGCTACCCTTCTGATAATCAAATAAATTTAAACCTTTATGGGCTTCTAGGGAACAAAATTCCCATGAGAGCCAACATTATCCAAAATTGATGTATATAAATGCATAAACATTTCTAAGACTCTTCATAATTACAAAATCTTTCCTTAAGGGTTTTATTAAACCTTGTGGAACCTGAAAATGTTTCATGGATCCTTAATTGGTTTTGGTAGTGTTAGTAAATTTTACATTAGTAATAAGCCAATGATAGACTGTGAGCAATGAGTTTCCTCATGGAGCAGTACTGTAACTCGACTGTTTCATGTCCCCGCCATATGATTTGATTGTTTTGTCATTCCACATACACATTTCTGCATTTTTCAACTCCAAGCAATTTGTTTATTTAGTAATTTTTGTAACAACAACAACAACAAAGCAACAAGCAAAGCAACAAGTTTTAAGCACTTGCAAACAACAACAAAGCAACAAGTTTTTCCTATGACAAGGATGGAGGATCAGGCTATCAATGATTCCCAAAAAATACTGGCAGATGCTATTGCCTATCGAAATGAATCCAATGCAACAGCAGAAAGGGGTACAGAGGTAGTTGCTTTTATATGCAATTAATTCTTATTTAACCAAGATGTTTGTGAAGAAATCCTCAACTACTATGTTTTTAAACTCAAAATATTACTTTCAATTTCAATGGATGTTTCAGTAAGTAATAGATTAGTTTGATACCTAGTTATCAATTATTGCAGGAAATGGAAATTGAAAGGTCATATCAAGAAGAGTGGACAAAGGAACTTGAAGGAATTCCATATTCTGCATTGTTGTCAGGAAAGGCAATAAAGGAATCACTTGAATATTCTCAAGATGAAGAGAAGGATATAGATGACTTGAAGGCTCCAACAATAGGTTCTAGACTAGACAAGGATGCAGATGACTTGAAGGCTATGTCACAGATTATGATGTCTCGCAAAAAGAGAAAACTGTATGAAGCCATGCAGGTATTGTGTCTATTGTTGGATCCTTATGTAAATATGCGATATGATATTTGCTCAGCTACAGAAACTGTGACAAATTTGTATTTTTCAAATGAGACTTTTAACCAAACAAGAATTGGTTTCTTTTAACAAAGGCAGAAGGGGAGGAATCATCCCATTTTATCTCATAGTATTTGGTGAGGTCAAGGATGATGTTACATATGCAAGAAAAAAATATAAAGCCCCTTCTAGTAATGCAATAGGATATGCTTCCATGGTAGTCAATGAAATGATAGAATTTTGCAGCAAGCTCAATAAAAACACACGATTTGGTGCATTGCTAACAATATTTGGAACATTTAATACCTGAATCCTCTCATGTGACATAGAAATTACTGCAAAGTGGTATCCTAAATCCTACATAGCCGTTGATCTCATGTTTTCTGGTATAAAGTTATTAGATTGCAACACCTTCATCAAATCGGTCATAAAATTAGGATCATTTGAAAAAAATGCCCCCAATTCTTCATGGTTGTCACTTGATTGCGTCAATAGCATAAAGGCCAAAATTCGAATGCAGCTAAACTGCATGCAAGTGCTCAGAGAAGGAAATGTAGATGTATACCTGATTCGAGTCCATAAGGAAAACTTGAGCTCACTGGGTATCTGATATTTATCAATTAAATCCTTTAGAAGAACAAGATATCTTGGTTGTAAATGCAAATTAGGAATGTGTATTACTTTTAAACCTAACAAACTTGTAGCATTTAAATTTTTTGCATTGTCTAGACCACATTCATAATAAAATTCAAAATGTAAAGTTGACCCTAATTGGCTTGCTGCTACATCACAACCATTTTCTACAACACACGAGAACAGGCCCACTCCTTCTTCTTTAATTCCCCATCCTTGTGATAGAGCAAGAAAATGAGGATTCAACACTACACTCCCTAGCAGTTTTCCACTCAAGTGTAACTTGGAAGGGTTAATCCTTACAAGAGCTACAAGAGCTTGAAGAGCTACTAAAAGTATGTCAGGATCATTTGATGAAAGAAGGTGTGTGAAATGTTGCATAAAACATACAACTTTATAGTGTGTTGCCATGTAAGCTCTTCCTAACCTCTTCCTTCCTCGAGCTCCTTGACTCTCGGGAGGTTGATCATTGAATATCATACCTCTCTACAAACATTGAACGGATCCGCTACAGAATGGAGCAGATCTACAGGTTATAAAATTGAATCTCTTTGCAAACAATATTGAACAAATATGCCACATAACAGTGGATATCAAGAGGGTATTGAGCATGATTCTGAAAATGGGTTGAATCTCACACATGCAACTTATATTTCCCACAAATACCCACACATAAATATGCAATATATATGGTATATATATTTTAAATATGTAATGGGCACCTTGCGTATATCTCTTATTTTTATGTGTAAAAAGAGATGAATCTGGGTCATACTGAGTGAGTGAGGAGAATCATTGCAATGGGGAAGATACATAGACTTTCTAGCATGAGGTTGAGCGTAGATGATGTTCTAACCTTTGGAAATATTAGGAAGGAGGGTGGCTAAGAAATAAAAGCTATGGGTCCCAGTTCCAGGTCCAGATCAATTTGCAGGTGGTCGGTTGGATCAACACAGCTTGAGACCCGCGAGCTAGTAACCTACCACATAGATGAGCGAACACACAAGATGAGGTGATGCTGGGAGTTGATTCAATGCAGAGGGTTAGTGTCAATTCCTGAGCTAAATGATAAAAATTGACAGTAAAAAGAAACTTATCATCAATTTTAACCTAGCTACATATGCTTCAGGAAAAATGTATCAGTTCACACTAAACTAAGAAACTTTCAGTATTATAATCAAGCAAAACTTATCAATTGACATTGAACCAAGAAATTGCTATCAATGGCTTCCAAGGCAGTTCAAGTCATGGAACTTGCATAGGGACATTCATCTATTCCTCAAAGGGAAAGTTTTTCTTACGAGTGTACCCCCAATCGTTTATAAAAATTGGTCTCAAACTAGGTTCAAAATGGGCAAAATGCCTCTTGGCATGAAAGTTGTTCTGTCTAATATACCTTTCACAAATTATCTAAAACTAAAATTTTCTATGTTCATTATAAATAAATTACAAGTATAATTAATGCATTGCCTTTTGTTTGGTGAAAATCGAGCTAAAATTGAGTGAGATTTGGCCTCCAGAAGGTAAATAATAAAGGTTTTTCTAAGGGAGATGAAATCAAAATCTAAGGTCTTTATTTAAATTTATGGGTGAAAACCTAAAGGAACTGTATAGTACTAATACTTACTTCTCCATATCAAATGGGTCTCTTTCAAAGTAAAAAAAAATCAACTTGGAAGGGGCCTAATTAACACACTTTGCTAGCTAGATTATGGACCAAAAAATAGGGTTACTAGGATTTCTGGAAATTTCTTGGTTGAATCTTTGAGTTGAACCCTGTATATTTTTTCCAGCCTCAAAATCTGAATGAGGGAGATATGGAAATTTTGGTTTAGGCATTTTGTCAAACACTTAGTGGACAAGTACTTGGTTCAGGACTTTTGTCAAACAATTAGTAGATAGCCACCTACAACTCTTCCTTCTCTAAGTTCCTTTCAACATTTCAAAAGCTACCAGAAATTAAATTAGACCCATACACATGGAAAGAAAAACACCCCAAGGGAATCTACGTTTTCATAAAAATACCCAAATAATGGGATCTGGTCTCGCAAAAAATGTTTTTGGAATCAAAATGGGGGTTCCAAGCCGATATGATATGGATACTTTCCTCCACGACATCTTAGCTTGGTATTTTATAAATAAATTTGGAATTCCTAATTGTTTATTCAACAAGGGTTAGAGAGGCCATGTGCCCTTATTGGTAAGTTAATGTAAAAAAAAGGGAATCATAAGTCGATTCAATCTCAAAGGAGACAAAAATAATGTTTCCACCAATGTCTAAATGAAAGGAAACTAGAAATGTGGTTTAGAAATGAGGGTGATTTTCTTACCAGGCATGTTTTTGTAATGCTATTTCCTCATTTTGGAAACCCCAAGTGAGTGTACCATCCAATTTATTTTCCATGTAAGATTCTGTACAATATGAAAATAACGAGTAATTGATTTTATGAGAAAAGAGAAATGATTACAACAAAATAAAAGGAACAATAAAATTAAAAAAAACCAGACATTGTTTTGGTGAGAAAAGAGAAACGATTATAGCAAAATACCTGATCAAATACATCTTACATAGCCATCTCGTCCCAAAATGGTTGATTGTAGAGGCACCCGAATGATTGTTTCAAACCAATTAAGATGAGGGAGTTCATTATAGAGGGACCTGAATGATTGTTTCAAACAAAACCATCCTCTGCCTTTGCAAACCCTGAACACTGCAAACCCTCCTCTATGTAAACACACTTGACCTCCGGTAGCACCTTCGACGACCTCCTCTGCATGACCTCTGGCAAACCTCCTATGTGTGACTTCTGGAAAACCTCCTCGGCATGACCTCTAGATGTGGAGGTATATTGTGTCGCCTCTGTAGTGAAATTATTGATTGGGTTCTTTGTTTCGTGAAGAAATATTGTGTTCGGACGGTTGTCGTTTTATATTTTTTGTTTTGTTTTGTTTTTTCCCTAGTGTCAGAAATCCGACGACATAACCCTAGTGTTGGAATATCACTAGTGTTGGAAATCCTATGCCCTAGTGTTGGAATAGGCCTAGTGTAGGAATAGGCCTACTGTCAGAAATCCTACACCCTAGTGTCAGAAATCCTACGCTCTAGTGTCAAAAATTAGATGGTGCTAAAATAATTTAAAAAGCTCACTACTTTTCATCGTCACTATCCGAAACATATGTACGATATGTCATATGTCGTCGGATTCTGTCGTAGGATTTCAGGTTCAAATCATGTTGTGATGAAACAATATCCTTTATTTTAGGATCTTGCAAACATCATGGCTTTGATCAAACTGTATAAGTACTTTGCTCCCAAAGTAAATATTTTGAGACCTACGAATGAATGGGAGAGAGATGAATGGTTGAAGGATTCCAATGGAGGATGAATTGATGCCCTCTTCTGCCTACCCAAAGGTCCTTTTATAATGAATATCATCCCTAACTTATCATTGATTTGTAGTATTCTATTTTTCACCCATACTGCTAAAAGAAAAATATTTTTATGCCGATCTATTGTGTATCTGAATGTGACAAGTTCCGCCTTAAAGATGAATCTATAACCCTACAAGGTAGTATTGATTTGGAAATATTATTTTACAATGTTTCATCCCATATTTAAGGAAATTTTGGTTATTAATTTATGGTATAACATTAGCAGATTAATTTTAAACCCTAAGACAATGCTAACTTGAATAGAGCTGCGAGATTTCAAATAGGTACCACCAAAATAATGGAATAAATCAAACCAGCTGCTACAAGCATTCTTGGAGGCACATTTCCTAGTGGTAACCTACAAAAATCATATATATATATATATATATATATATATACATATATATATATAATCCATGGTGTTGAAGAGAGGACATTTATATCAGTATATAATATTTGCTGATTTATTCCTTTTATCTTGTCATGATGATGCTTGTTTTCCCATATTAATTTTCAACCCTAAGGAAATCCCATAGTAGAAAGAACCAAAAAAGTCTGTACAAATCAAAAGGCTCTTAAATTAGCTGCATCATGCCTTCCTAAATGATTTGATGAATCCTTTTAAATTTTCTTCTAAATATAGTTAGACAAGGCTCAAAACACTTACCTAAAGAGATTGTTTCCTTTTCTCTTTATCATTAATTTCTATCATATGTGTTTCAAGTGATGATAATGTTGCTCATCCTATGCTATTCTCTTGTCAATTTCCTAATAAGGTGGCATTAAATGGCTTGCATTATACTTTGATCAATCTGACAAAGTCTTTTTCTCCAACCAACCATATTAAACTTGAATGGATTTTGGACCTTTCCTCTCTTTCCACTTGGAGAAAAATTAGAAAATGGTTTGGTTCACCTCCAACTTCGACCCAAGTTCTTATCCTTTTGTGATCACCCATCAAGGAGGCATAGATTAACCTAATGTTGTAAACAATAACACCATTGTCTTCTTTATCAGTAGATTCTATGCTCTATGTTTCAAGTGACACTAATGCTTTTTGATCTTTTATTATTCTCTCATAATTTGTGTAAGATATTGTTTTCATTTTCACAAAATTGAGGTTTGAAACAAATTGTAGTCTTATAGACTCTTTGAGAGGCATCAATTGGTTTGTGTTGATATTATTAAGCATATACAGAAGGCTTCAAGAAGAGAATCTCGAATTTTTCCTTCTCTACTCCATCATCAAATAGGTTGAGGTTAGCTTATTCAACACCACATATAGGTTCACTATAATTGTCTGGGAATAAATGAAACCCTTTTAATCTTCAATAGTCTCTACCAACATAACAGTCTATTATATGTACTAGGAGATTCAGTCAAATCAAGAGAAATATTCTACAAACATATGAAGAACCATTTGATTTTGTAAACCAAGGGGATGGAAAAAGGGAAAGGAAACATCAAATATCACTCACACCAGGGAATAACTCTAAAGCTAACCAACTGTCTAAACAACAAAGGTCATCTTCTCATGTTAAATGTAAGAGGGGCAAACAAAAATCAAACACTGTGAAATTTGACATAAAATGTTCAAATAACAAATGGAGGACATCAAAATACCTAGTACTTTCTTCAAGACCCAAAGCATAATCCATAACATTCATGATTGTCCATTAATGGCCAAGTATTACCTAACCCAATTTCCAGTGAACTAAGCACCTCACGATCGAATCAGGATATTGGGCCAAGTTTATTACAATCCATCTATCATTTTAGGTGCATACAAAATGTGTATGCCCAAGGCTTGTTGTATTATGAATTTGAAGAATCGAAGTTACATAAATTGCATCAAAAAAAATTCAAAGGATGAGGAGAAGAACCCTAAATTAAGTGGTGGAAAAATAAAATGGTCATTTTGTTGGATTAACATATTCAACAAAATTTAGGAGTACAACCATCAATATGACCTACCTTCTTTCATAATGAAATAATCAATCAGACCTACCTTTTTTTTCTCTATTGAAACAAGGTTGCCATTCTTTGTGACAGGGTTAAAGTTGGATGTTATTGTTGTTGACAATATATTGAGATACATCAATGATCTGACCTATCCGAGGTATATTGTTGAAAGAATGACTTGATTAGGGTAGCCTCCAATTGTAGCTCATAACCTTACATGCAGGTTAATGATTATATGTAGCTCCAATTTTCCTAAATGTGCACAGTAGTTCATTTTCTATGCCTAGACTGTCTTCTCCATGGTTGCAACAAACATAGGACTAGTGTTATTTATGCCGAGATTGCACCCAAAATTAATTTTTTTCGGTGTTTTGTGAGAATTAATTTGACGCAGCGACTTAGGGAAAAGGGTGGATACATTGTCCAGACACACCTGAAATGCTTAATTATTGCCTTGCCCAAGATTAAAAGTGCTCAGGGTGAAGTTTTACTTATTTCTTATGATTTTTATCGCTGCCTAGAATTATCATTAACATGTTGTTATCCATTCAAAAGTGTGCAAAATTATCTCTAAAAAGGTCCATGGAATTATGTATATTAGGCTTCAACTTAATGATTCAACTTAACGATGAAATCAACAAGTCTAGGAAAATATTCTAGTACATATCCTTTATAGTAATGGACAAATCATGATGTTAGTTCTTAGAGATCCTGTGGAGTGTATGTTTTAACCTCTTCAGTGCTACTTTAGTAGTGCATAACCCAACACTTTAAAGAAGATTCTAATGTTTTTCTCGGACATATTGGGGTATCCTAATCAATTTCATAATCATATATGGGAGGAATGCATTCCTAAATTCCATGGGAAATAGGAATCTTCTAGGTTTCATGTTGAATTACATATTGAATCTCTTCCAAGGTTGAATGTGGACCTGAGGATATTAAGATGAATATGTTCAATATATATCTTAACTTGCAAAAACGTGACATAAGAAATTGATATATATGGATTCCTAGTAAGGGTGTATACTAAATGGTGAATGTTCTCAAGTTGTTATACAAGATATGGGATCCTATTCTTGATGAGGAATTTGTTGAGGATCTAGTTTACCCTCCACAAAATCAAGACCTTGAAAAAATCGATGAAGATTTCTTTGAAGAAGGTCCTATTTATGAAAGAACCCATTCTCCTATTATATTATCTCATCCCAAGAATATGAATTAGATGGTCCATATTGTTGACATTCTGATGAGGAATATTTTGTAGGCAAACCCTTGTTTGATGATGAGATGGAAAGTGCATGCATTTATCCATTTCATGAAGAGTTGTATGTTATATTTGAAATCAATAATCATAGTTTTGGGGACCCCATATATGATTCATATAGTCAAGCATCTAATGAGGGACCTAAATATTTTGAACCTATAGAGCAACCAAGCATCCACTCTACAGGATCTCCAAGTACTAACATCATTATATCTCTACTCATTCAATTTCCTACAAAGTGTTGAATCTTGATTAGTGCTCCTCTCTGTTTATCATTTAGGTTCAACTTAACAGTGAAATCAACAAGTCCAGGAAAATATTCTAGTACAACTCTTGTACAGATCATATTACAAGAATGACTATCCACTATTATCCCAAAAGCCTTATAATTAAAGCAACTGCAACACCCTTCTACTATTTAACCATATTATACTAGCTATCAACTATAACAAAATCATTAATAACAATACCAACAACCCTTTTCCAGGCATAAACATTTAAAAAATATATCCTCTGTTAAGGGTGGGGAGTTCCAATGAAAACCATATATATCCAATGTCTTTATTCACAGTTTGGCTTGATGGACTTCTTGTTATCTCGTCTCCTTCTCTAACCAAATTTCTTCCATCTCTCACCACCTCATCAAGAAAAATATTATTTTAAAAATTAAAAATTAAGGACCTAATAAGACCAAACAAAACTTGTTGGCATTCCCTCATGTTGGTAATTTGTGTGTTTCCCTTGTCCAGTGGAAAACCACCCTGTTGTATATGCTATCCATTTGATTTGATGCATAGCTCGGATACATATAGACATGGATGTTCTAAATGGCACGAAGAAAAATCCAATCATACATAAACCAAGTTAGATCAATTTTGGAAACCGAGTGGTTAATCAAGTTCATTCCAACATTGATAAGCCCTTTATAATCATATAGGGGTGGGGGATTCATCTCATTTAAGTTAGGTTTCTAATTGTTGTAACAAAATCTTGGCGCGCAATAAAGAGTGGGAACTATTTCTAAAGGTTAACCATTGTTCTATTCGAGTCGAGTATTCACATAGAACTTCTCCCTAATCCCTTGCAACTCTAATGATGGGTGGGCTATGGTGAACCAAGAGATAATGTTTCCCCTAGCTCTCATATATCGTAATGTAATGTGGCAATCTAGGGAATCTAAAATTTTATTTTGAAATCGATGTGGTTGTATATTTTTTCCCACAAATACATAGAAAACATCATAGCATGCCCAAAAAAACTAAAACCCTGAACCGGTTGCATGCCCATCCAATCTAGAATTCTGAACCAGTTGCATGCCCAAAAAACCCTATCACAGCATGCCCAAAAAAATGAGGTGATGCTTACCCATTGAGCCATGAGATCCTAAATCAAAACTGTGGATTGATCCCATGAGCCGTTGTGAAATGACAAAAAAGAGCTACTCCAAAATTCACAAAACTGTCCAAATTGCATAGAACTGTCCAAAACGAGTCATCCATATTTTATATTATATGTATTTTATGTTTACTATGTTTTTTTATTATATATTATTTTATCATCATCATTCATATATAGGTAGTGATATGAAGGTTAATTTCTACACATATCCATATATAGGTAGTGATATGGACTTTTCACCAACATTAAGAATAAGTAAAACTTAGTTTACTTCAAATATTCATTTTCGAAAAAAATTGCATAATACTGGAAAACCTTTCAATCAAAAAGTGATGAGAAGGAAATTGTTGAATATAGCCAATAAAATGAAAGGAATTTTTCGTACCCGTGAAATACTTCTTATATCTAATAGATTCCTTGACTTATAGAACTATGGGTCCCAAATATAAGTTCAATAGAGATGCAAACCTAAGAGGAAGAAAAACATCCTAACTTGAATAATGAACCTTAACATTAATGATGGAAGAACCATCTAGATAACAACACATCCCTATCTTGGATAAATGAAAATAAAGTCTGACACCATGATGATGAAGATGATGATGATGTTGGTGTTAATGATGATGACGATGATAGTGATGATGATGATGATGATGTTGATGACGATGATGATGATGACCATACCCTTATGAGGATGACAATGAATATGATGATGTGTGATGATGAGGGTCAAACATCATCGTCATCAAAGTATCAATGTGCTTCTCACATTGGAGCACCGTGACCCATTTTTAACAAAAGGTATGTCCATTTAATGTCCAATAAAAAAATATTTCCTCATTTTATCCATTTAATAAGCTAAGATGGTTGTATATTTTAACATTCTTGATATTCATTTTTGAATTGTCTTATTCATGAAGTCTCATGATTGGATTTTTGCTCATGGCGGAGATTGATGCTACATCTAATTATCATGATGATGAAGACAATTGTGATCAACATGATGAAGCTAATGGTGATGATGGTGATGATGATGACGATGATGATAATATCATCATCATCATGATCCTCATCCTTAATGATGATGATGATGATGTGGATGGTGATGGTGAAGATGATGGATCGTGATGGTGAATATGGTAATCATCTTCATCATCACCATCCTCACCATCACCACCATATTCTTCATCATCATCACCCTCTTCACCATAATCATCATCATCATCATCATCATCATGATAAAAATGGCGATTATGATGGTTATGATGATGATGATCATCTTCATCATCATCATAATCATTGTAACCATCATCACCTCCATCTTCATCATGTTGATCATAATCATCTTCATCATCATGATCCTCATCCTCATCATCATCATCATTTTCATTAGCATCATGATGTAGATCACCATCACCATCATCATTTTTTTTATCATCATCTCCATCATCATCATCTTCATCAGGTTGATCATCATCGTATTCATCATCATAACAATCATCTCCATCAACACCATAAGTCGCCCCTGTAAGTAACATAAAATATTTTAGAAATTTGTTTGTGTATTCTAATTTTTATCTTTCAGTAATTGTTTATAGAATAGAGTAGTATAGATTGATACTACTCTAGTTTAAGTATTCCATTCTGGTTCGATTACCTTAATAGTTGAATTCTTAGAAGTATGACCCATTTTTCATTTTGAAAAATCTTCCGATCTTTTCTTTGTTAAAATATTTCCACGACACGAATACGATGACCATGACCATGAATACGATGATGATCAACATGATGATGATGATGAGGGTCATGGTGATGGTTATGATGTTGAGGGTCATGGTGATGATGATGATGATGATGGTGATGGTGATGGTGATGGTGATGGTGATGGTGATGGTGATGGTGATGATGGTGATATTGATGATGGTGGTCATAGTGGTGATGAGGATGATGTGGATGATGATGGTGGTCATGGTGGTGATGATGATGATGGTGATGATGGTCATGGTGACCATGAAGGTGATGATGGTGATCATGATATTGATGGTGGTCATAGTGGTAAGGATGGTGATGTGGATGGTGATGGTGAATATGATGGATGGTTATTGTACATGGTGATGGTGATGGTGAATATGGTAATCATATTCATCATCATCATCCTCATGATCATCACCATAATCTTCCTCATCATCACCCTCTTCACCATAATCGTCATCGTCATCATCGTGATGATGATGACAATGGCGATGATTACAGTGATGATCACACTACTACATTTCGACCAAAAATCAGACGGCCGTCATGTCGGATTTTCGACACTTTCCTGTCGCATGTACGACACTTTGATTTTTTTTAAAGCGTCGAAAACTTGTCGTTGGTTAGCTGACACTTAAATAACCGTCAGTTAAGCGACACCTATGTAACCGTCGCTTAAATGTAAAGTGTCGCTTAAGCGACAGAATATTTTCGATGGTAGTAATTTTTTTTTGAGAAAATAACCTTCATAACCGTCGCTTAAGCGACGAATATCAACTAAAGGCGTCAGATATGAGACACCTACAACCGTCGGATAAGCGACGTATACTAAACTAAACGTCGGAAACGCGACACATATTACCGTCGGAGAAGCGACGCCAATCTAGAAAAGGCATCGAAAAAGCAATAGAAGAAACCATCGGATAAGCGACGTATACTAAACTAAACGTCAGAAACATGACACATATTACCGTCAGAGAAGCGACAGCAGTCTAGAAAAGGCGTCGGAAAAGAGACAGCAGAAACTTTCGCTTAAGCGACGCTTGTGGAAATTTTTTTTTTTTTAAATTAAATTTTTTTTTTGCTAATTCTTATACATATATTTTAAAAACCAAATTTATCAAATGATACCCATAAACCCGTCAGAAGCCATAACTTAAGCTATGATATAGTTTAGGGGCCATATCCTTGACAAGATCTCTAAATAGTAAATACTACGAAGAATATAACACTGAACTAACCCATATTTTCAGGCTGTTGGGCATAAATGAATTGTGAAATGACATATGGACAATCATTACAGTTTAGAATTGTTGGTTAATGCAAGTAACTTAAATTTATCCTGCAGTCAGGCAACAGAATTTTACCATCTTTAGGTAAATGTTTCAAAATATTCGACTGTAACAAGGATTTAAATCATATTTTCAGACTTCTATTAAGATAAATATGAATTGATACAATTAAGGAATATTATACAACAACAAATCATGCACTCTTTGAAGAAAACTGCGCTCTACTAGATGACTTCACCTGCTTAAGATTATTTGAGCATTGCTTTAAAATGAATGGTGAAAGGCTAAAAGGATGAAGCACCTACTAATCGATAATCAGTAACATTAACGAATTCAAAATTTATAAATACAAGATCTAAAATTTTAGGCCCCCAGTCCTTCCATGCAAAAACTGTTTTCTGCTGGATAACTGAGATTAAAGAACTCTTTCCTTCCATGCAAAGGCTGTTTTCTGTTGGCTAATTGATATCAAAGCACTCTTTCCTGACATTTGGCATCTTTAACTAGTTATAAATAAGAATCTGTCCATAAATCAAGGGCCATACTGGACCTTTGACCCAAATTCATACAACTCTTTCAGCCAAAGTACCAATTACAACAGGAATGGCCAATACACAATCAAGAGACTTTGACATCCTTCACAACACGACTGGCCAGTGAACAATAGAAGCAAGAGCAAGGGGGATAAAATCTAGGACATACTGATAAGAATAGGCTGCAGGATAGAGGGATCAATGCTTACAATATAAATCAATGAATAAATAAATCATACAGGATCAGTGATTTCTTCCCACATAATTAGCTATCCGTTCCCTTCAGAGAAGCCAGCACAAATTCACCATATAAATTTTTCAATGCCATCATGAAAGTAAGGATCAGTGGACCCATTATCGCACCCTGCACATACAAATATGGACACATTAAAGTAAGATCGGATCATAGTAGGGCCTTACGGACAGGCTGTCAAAGATTTTGCTTCAAAATTTAAATAAATTCAATTATAAAATATCATGATGAAAAACTAACAAATTAATCTACAAGCTACGTATTCATAAATATGACAACCAAATGTGAAGTAGAGGACAATGCTTTGAGCTTATTAAGTAACAATGTCACTTTCATAATCTATCTGATTTATTTAATTCTATTTTGAGGAAAGAAACACATTGATAATTTAAGGTTCCACAATCTAACTTGGAAGATGAAGGAAAGGAATCTCTCTAACTGAAGCTGGTATTATATGCCAATCCTTCTGTAAAAAGATTTATAAATTGCATTTGTACAACTTTTAGTTAGGTAGTTTAGTCTGAATCCAAGTCTGCTGAAAATGAAATAATCTCATAAACACAAAACTGGAAACACTTGGAGAAAATTTACAAGAATTTGATGAGCAGAAATTTCACACATTAAAAAATCAGATTCAAATTTTTAGCCAAATTAGCCCAGGAAAAACCCCAAAGGGAAAACCTGTGAGAGAGCATTTTATTTTTCTTCAAACAAAAAATGTACAGTAGTAATACAATCAGCAGAAATGAACCAACTTATCTCAACCTACAGCAATTTCTCGCAAAAGTCATAAAATCAGCCTTGAATTTTGTGCCAAATTTCTTCCTTTGA
>LPNX010399292.1:0-83721 GCA_001517045.1 Pseudotsuga menziesii | reverse complement strand
TCATAATATAGACTTATTATAAATTTTCCAGATTATATCATTAGAGAAGATAGTGATAGTAATTTATATAAAACTGCTTAGTTATACTCCTACTTTCCATACCTTGGAAATATTTAAGTAAGAATGACAACCCTAAAACCTAAAAGTTGTCATAAACAAATAATTTAAACCAGTAAAGTATGTTATCAGTAAAGAAAAGTATGATCAAGGTATAGAGTAGCTTTTCCAACTTTATAAACATAAGCTTTAAACCTACAAGTTTAATTCATTTCTTAAACTCACTTAATGAAGGAAATAACAAGTTTTCCTATCATCTAAACAAATATATAACATCTAGTACTAAGTAACAGATTTGCAAATAACTTACCTATCCTTACTTATGACTAGGGTATAAAACAACAAAGTAAAGAGTTCAAGGAATAGTTTATAACTTAACATTTTGCTCATGCTATTATATCCTTAAAAGAAAATAGATTCTAAACCTTCTATGTCTAAAATCCCTCAAGTCTTAATCTTGATTCATATTTTTATTGCTTATAATATATGACCTATAATCTTTATAAGGCATAGTTTTGATATAAACAAGGTAAATATATCACATTGTTTTAACACCAAAGTTATTCGAGGTATAAAGCATAGGTTAAAATCCATATAGCAAGTTTCATGGTTTGCATCATATAACATAGCAATGATAATACTTATCATTTCCAACGTTATTACTAATGTCCTTGATGTAATATAATAAGAAGGTCAAAGCATATGTTAACGACTACAAAGGTTTCCAAATGAGAATGATTGGAATGAAAAGGATTTGTAATGATCAGCATGGACTATAGCCCTCGACCCACTCCCATGCAATTTATTTTTGCACTGACGTGGTCACACCTTAGCCATGCATTGGCGCCTTATAACTTCGACTGACCCTAATCTTTGGCATTCCTCCTTCGTGTCCGGGCCTTTGGCCGCCGCTCTGCAAACCCTTGTTGACCTGGTTACTCTGGTTTCGATCTGCCATTGGGCTTTCTATTGCTTCGATTCTTCCTTGGCTCTGTTAATACCTGGAAGGGAATTGTAATGCTGTAGCTCGTAGCTTACTTTTGTAACATCTGCCATTGATAGGGATTGGTTCGATTGAGTTACTGTTTTATTCCTCTCGGCTCCAATGAGTGCATTTGTTCTCTTCCTCAACGCGTGGCATGCTCTCTCTGTTGGCTGTGCGTTAGCTGTTGGAGGAAACGTTTATCGTTGAGGGTTACCTCCTTCCTTGATTTGATGGGTTCTAAATACTGATAAACGTTGGGCGATATATCACTAAACTGGTTGCCAATCCAAAAGCCGTTTCCTCGTTGGACTGACCGTGTCACTCACTACGAGGGTTTTACAAATCTTACCAGGTAATTTATGTATTCAATCTCTTTTCAAGTTACAGCGTTAGTTGCAGTTTTTTTTTTTATATATATATCTTTTGCATTAAGAGTATTAGTTAACACTCGGCCGAAACACGATACTGCAGGTAAACTTGCTCATTCTCTCGGCCTGTCAGTTACTTGTGAGCTACAACACCACGGCCATTGGTAAGCCCCGGTCTCTTCATGGCTGGTTTACCTTATGTGAGTCCTTGCATGAAAAGATGGTTTCGCCAATCGGCTTTGTTCGACCTTCAGGGTTTTTAGGTTGTTTTTGTTTTATTTCAAACAACAAGCACTAGGGTTTATACCCCAGCTTGTATGTAAAGCTTTATGGCTGTGGCTGTAAGTGCGATATTAAGTCTGTAAATTTATCTTGGTTTAATGTGAGGCCGAGCCGGCTATAGCTTCCTTTTGTTTTTACTATCTTTTAAACATGTAGGAACAGGCTGTAAGCCATTATATCGATTTACTGTGGTTCTAACACGATGTTAGTAATGTGTTGACAGTTATTATTACTGTATACTTTGTATAAATTTTGATAATTATCCTCGGATATTTAACCTGTAACTAGCTTCTGTAGTTTCTTCTTTAATTCTTTTCTGGTTTATACTTTAGTAAAAACCCAAGTTAAACTGTTAAATCTTATATTTATGGCTGGAAGTAAAATTATCATTTACATCTTTATTTGTAAATAAAACAGATTTTTATAGGGTTTAACCCTAAATCCATAATTTAGTTTTTGTTCAGTTTGTAATATTATAACTCTGCTGGTTCTTTATTAAGATAACCGGTTTGAAGAAAAGCTTGTTGTTCGAGCGTTACACCAGTTCTTTGTTTATCCTGAGTGTTTTAAGATAACAGCTTGTTTTCCTTTTTAAAAGAGGAACAGAATCATTAAGCTGTTTATAAACTTGTTAATGAGGTTACTGTAGAGTTAAAATCTTGTGTTACTATTTTTAAATAATATGCAGGGTTATACCCATACCACAGTTATGATTTGTTAATATTATTTTCATCTTCTTTTAAACAAATAAAATCTTAGGTTATCTGTTCTAGTTTCTATATTAACATCTATTTAATAGCAAGTTTAAATGCATACTTTTTCAATTTACACAACCTGTTTTGTTATTGTTGTATTTTACTATTGTTTTCAAGTGTTTAAATAAAAAACATCTATATAATACATAAAGTATTATTAGTTTATGTATAAACTAATTTAATTATACATTGTGTATATTAAATCTAAGTATGTATTTGAATTAATAATATATATATTTGAGTAATATTAATATACTGTAGTACATTGTTAGTAATGTGATACTGATATTACATCTATATTTTTTTTTTATAATTATTAGAGCGGTGACATAACCAGTGCATGGTTTATTATTAAACTATAAAAACTGGGTATACACTCAGATATTTCTAAATATTTAATCTTTGCTTTAGTTTATAAATATAAAACTCTTGTTTATACAGTCCTACTCTTTTAGTCATATAAGATAATGTAAAATAGTTTTCTAAGCTGTTTAAGCTGTATCTAGTTCTTACTTTGAATTACTTTCTAAGTAAGAAATTATTTGAAAACAAGGGAAGAAATTTTAAAGTAAATAATTATAAACCTAAGATTAAGTTCTGCATTCTATACTGATCAGTAACTGATACATAAATCACAGGATGCAGTAAAATTATAAAAATAATAAGGCACTAGTAATTAAAGAAATAACTAGTTAGGGAACTCAGTCCAGAAAAGTATTACTTCTGAGACTGACCTACTGTGCTAGAGTACAGTTTGGTGATACCAAACGAGGAAAAACACAGTAACTACTAATAGCTTTTCATACTGAAATTCTGAGATGATAATTGTACTGAATCCAACTGGTTACTCAAACATGTAAATACACATAACTTGCAACCATTTAAAATTTAGTAAACACATAGAAATAAATTTGCAGAACCTGTTTTAAGCTATGGAAAACAACAGCGATGGGAGGCCGTTCCTCCCTACCAATTCCTGGAGAGCGCTCAGACAGCGACTTCTCAGGACCCCCGAGCTTGCTCTGGTCTCCCTGGGTGGAACTAGGTGCAGCAAACAGATACAGTCTTCAACTCAGTATCAACTCAGAACTATCAGTCAGTTCCCTCAGCTCAAATAGCTGTAATCAGAATCAAGTTACTACAAACATTCACTCAAACACTTCCTTCCTGTCTCTCCCTCTTTCCTCAATGAAATTCCTGAATCACATTCACCTGAATGAATTCTTTCTGGAATAAAAAACTGAGCAGCCTGAGCTCTCCTCATCGAGTACTTTTTAAAGATTGCCTAGGTCTTAGTTGGGTTAACTGTCATTTAATGAGCCACCTGCTCACATTCCACTTTCTTGGGGAATCATGACCCCAAATATAGGGAAGTTGCCACCTGCAACTTAGGAAGTGTTTGAGGATGCTGCCACTTGTCTTTTGCCTTTCCACCTAGTTCCATCCACCAGTTTGACCAGTAACCTCTTTTAATAGCTCTCCCATGCTGTTGTCTCCATAATTTATTTATTATTAATAAGATATTCTGAATTACACTCCATAACTGTTGACTCTGCTGAGTCATCAATCCCTACTTAGGATTAAGTTTAACATAATGTCTCAAAATATAATAAAACAAATTACATAATTTTACAAAATTGGGGTATGTGACACACACACACACTTATATGTATATGCATGCATATTCATATACATACGCATATGCACACACACACCCACCCACCCACCCACCCATCCACACACACACAAACACACACACATGTAAGCTCATATCATTCATGTCCAACTTCATGATTTTACATAATTACATAATATTTACATTTTGGGGTAAAACATGGGGTGTTACACTACATGTCGAGAGTTGAAAATGTGAAAGAAATGATTGAAATTGAAGACGATCTACTAGATGCCTATTTATTTTAAAGTCGAAGTTGTACCATCTAAATTAGATAAGACTACATAATTTCTACAAGAAGGGAAGGTTCCACATGATCTTACATGAAAGGAAAAGAAAATCCTCACAGCTAAGGTTCCCCACTATACACTTATAAATGGATGTTTGTATACAATAAGACTTGATGATATATTAAGAAGATGTGCCCTAGAACATGGAATAGATAGCCTAACTTAATAAGAATAGGAAGGATTTGCATGAGGGGATTTATACTTAGGTACTACAACTAGGAAGATATTGAAAGCAAGAATATGGTGGCCTTCACTATACAGATATTTTAGACACAAAGTAAACCATTGTGAAAAATGTTAGACTTATAAAAAGAGATGAAATGCCATTGGTTCAAGCATTAGAGGAAATTTCAACTCAAAATGGGCCTTTTAACTTTGATTCAAATTCCATGTCATCATGTGTTAGCCAATTAAATTGCTTTAAATTTGAAATATTGTATAGGTCTTAAACACCTTTCTAATATAAATTTGGGGATAGGTATCATAAAAAAAACTACTTTTTTTGTTTGTATTTTCGACATATCTCCCTGTGTTTTTACTCAAATTTCGATCGAGAGAGCTCCTTGGATGTGGAATTAAATTCCGCATCCAGCGAGATCTCCCGATCAAAATTTGGGTAAAAATACGGGGAGATATGTCAAAAATACAAACAAAAAAGTATTTTTTTTCTTTTCTTCCTCCAAAATTAATAAATATTATTTTATTATTTTAACTATTATTTTATTAATTCTTTTTAGGAGGCCCATTTTGAGTTGAAATTTCCTCTAATGTAAATCCTAGTTTTCCAATTGAAACTTGGTCAATTGATCATGGGACACTTCCCCAAGCAATGAAAAAGAGCAGGTTTTGTTATATCCAAATTGGCACTTCTCCGTTCGTGACGACACTTACATGTTTTGGTCGCATGACGACACTTCTTGAACTTATTGTCTCTCACCCAAAGGACATTAAATGGATGGAAGATACACATTTGGGACTTTTGTAGCACCCCCTTACCTCTTCGGTTCTCCAATGGATACTTAGGGAGATGAGGAGCAAGTTTCCAAATCAAATAATCTCGTGAAAACCGCTAGAAAAACCCCCAAAATGACATTTTTCCCCAAAAATGCCCCTTTCTTTTGGTCCAGCAACATTTTTTCACCTCGCACATGCGTGTTTTTAGTGTTCCAATAGCATTATACAAGCGAATTTCCTTTGGTACACTAGCATGCACCTTAAAAATGCCTAAAAATTATAAAAAACATTGAAATTGGGTGGTTTTGGAACTGTCTCCTTAGTTGTAACTGTTTCCTCCTTGAACCTATATCTTCCATTTTCTATATAAGAGATATATAGGGGATCATGAATGGAAATTATCCTTTAATATTATTATGCTGGAAGAATTTGGACTCTCATCCCCTTACCTATGCCCTAGTTTCCATCTACCTTTGCTACAGAGTTTGGAGGTTGGGATTCTTGGAGGAGAGAAGCATGTGATCCAGATTGAAGGTTGAATGAGGTGCCTTTATTGATGAGAAGGTATATTTTGTACTTGTTTCATTGATTAATAAATATTTGACATTCTTCTCTTTCCAAATCATTGTGTATCTCTATGATTTTGATTATATGTTGATGCTTATGAGATCATGGTTTCATATTCTTCTGAATATCAATGTTTTATATGTAGTCAAACTGGTTTGAGGAAGGTTTGAAATGGTTTTGCTAGTTCCTTGATTGGAGATCAAGAGGAAGATTCAAGGAAAGGCTTGGATCAACCTTCAGTTTGTAAGGTAGAAACCCTTATAACCCTTGAAATTTTTCTTAATCACTATATTTGCAGAACTTATTTGTCTATCTGTAACCCTAGTACATTGGCGGCCTCGCCCCAACCGTAGTAACACTTTCCATAAAAACAGAGTTGGTGACTCCAGTTGGGAGAAGCCTATATAATTTGGGGTCTCCAAGTCTATTTGTCCAGTATATTTGAAGGTATGAGTCTTGATTTCAGGTTAAGGACAATCCTTGAGTCATTATAGACACTTTCCTTGTCATTTTGCGAGTTGATTAATCTTTTTTGCACATTTCAGTACCCAAACTCTTGTGCTAGTGAATACAATATTGTTTTTACTTGATACCTGCTAGTGCAGAGTGCTTCCACCTACATTTTAAACGACATAGATATATTGTTACAATAGTAGAATACTTAACTAAATTGACATATGTGGAACTAGTTAGAAATTGCACAAAAGAGGTTTGGGTTCCTTCCAACCTTAACAAGCGATCAAGGTACTCACTTTATCAATAAAATAGTTGAGGCATTAATGAAATAATTTTTAATCGGCCATAATAAAATCTCTCCCTACCACTCCCATGCAAACAGAGTAGTGGAAGCATTCAATAAAACTTTGACTAAGGGTTTGACAAAAAATTGCAATATATGCAGGGATGACTACGATGACAAAGTACCTGCTGCCCCCTAGGCATATAGAAAAATGTAGAAAATATCAATTAGACAAACTCCTTTTAAACTAGTCTATGGGAAAGAAGTTGTAATCCCATTAAACTTCACTGCAATTCTAGATAAAATAGCAAGTGTATTAAAGTTGCACTATATCCAACCAAAACAAGACAAACTTTACCAACTTAAAAAATTAGAATAAGAAAGAACAATATCCATTCATCATCAATAAGTGCAACAACAAAAATCATGGCATTATAGAGATATTAACAAAAAAGAATTGGAAATATGAAACCTTGTCCTTCTGTATGACAATAAAATAAAAGGAAAGCCAAGAAAATTGGAAACAACATGGTTAGGCTCCTTTGTGATTGAAGAATAAAAACCTAATCCGGTTGTCCAGTTAAAAACATTAGAAGTGAAACTCCCCAATGAAATAGTCAATGGTTCATGACTTAGAAGATAACATACTTAAAATATATACATATATAAGAAATAAAATACAATTAGTTAGAGAAACTAGTCAAATAACTGCCTGTTTCAAGAAATTAAAATCATTGTGACTCAACATAAGAATATCATTCAAATATCCTAATGTTCAAGTGGAGTAAGAAAAACGAACAATACCAGAAAAAATGGCGAGAAAAATGACAAGCAAGCAAGCGCTAGAACCAAGGAAAATGGCCAATTACACAATTTCTACAAGAAGGTTGGGCCCCACATGATCTTATAAAAAAGAAAAAGAAAATCCTTACAGTGAAGGTACCCCACTATGACACTTATAAATGGATTTTTGTATAAGATAATACTTGTTGATAAATTAAGAAGATGTGCCCTAGAACATGAAATAGATAGACTAATTTAAGAAGAATAGGTAGGACTTGTAGGAGGGCATATCCACCTAGATACTAAAATATTGCAAGCAATAATCTGGTGGCCTTCACTATACACAGAATGAATACACAAAGTAAACCATTGTGACAAATGTTAGACATGCAAAAAGAGATGGATTTCCCTTGGCACTAGTAAATATTAGTATTCCATTTGAAATTTGATCAACTGATTGTGGGCTACTTCCTCAAGCAATGAAAAAGAACATGTGCGAGCTATATTATTTCAACAATATAATACTTAACTAAATTTACATAAGTGTAACTGGTCGATAATTGTACAAAAGAGATAGCAACTAAACTCATATATGAAAACATAATCACAAGGTTTGGGTGCCTTCCAACCTTAATAAGTGACCAAGGTACTCACTTTATCAATAACACAGTTCATGTATTAATGAAATAATTTTTAGTTGACCATAATAAAAGCTTGCCTTACGACCCCCAAGAAAAGGGAGCAATGGAACCATTCAATAAAACCCTGACTAAGGGTTTGCTAAAAATATGCAATATTGGTAGGGATGGCTAGGATGATAAAGTACATGTTGTTCCATAGGCATATAGAAAAACCTAGAAAAGATCGTATGAACAAACACCTTTTAAACTAGTGTATGGGAAAGAAGTTGTAATCCCCTTACACTTCACAACAATTCTAGATAAAATATGAAATGTATTAAAGTTTCACTACAACCAACCAAAACAAGAATGACTTTACCAACTTAACAAATTAGAAAAATAAAGAACAATACCCCTTCATCATCAAGAAGTGTAACAACAGAAAGCATGGCATGATAGGGATATTAAAAAGAAAGAATTGGAAATAGGAAACCTTGTCCTTTTGTTTGACAGTAAGATAAAAAAAAATTCCAAGAAAATTGGAAACAACATGGTTAGGGCCCTTTGTGATTTAAGATATAAAACCTAATGGGGTTTCCCAATTAAGAACATTACTAGTGAATCTCCCCAACAAAATAGTCAATGGTGCCTCACTAAGAAGATATCATGCTTGAAATATATACATATAATAAGATATCAAATATAGTCAATTAGGGAAATTGGTCAAATAACTGTTTGTTTCAAAAAATAAAAAGCATTGTGACTCAACATAAGAATAATCATTCAAAGGTCCTGACAGTCGAGTGGGAGTAAGAACAATGAACAATACTAGAAAACAATAGTGAGAACAATGACAAGCAAGTGAGCACAAAAGCTAAGGAAAATGGCCACATGAACAAGAAATATTGAAGTACAAGATGAAAAATCATC
Organism: Pseudotsuga menziesii; assembly: GCA_001517045.1. Lineage (NCBI taxonomy): Eukaryota > Viridiplantae > Streptophyta > Pinopsida > Pinales > Pinaceae > Pseudotsuga > Pseudotsuga menziesii. The sequence goes on along the minus strand of LPNX010399292.1, from coordinate 74,716 downwards.
AAACCACTATGAAAACATTAGATTAAAAACAATAGAAGAAGAAATATCAACTAATACCATGGGGACCATAAATTTAGTAGGAAAAATAATCAATAACAATGAGTAATATCAAGCAAAGAACTTGAGGTTGAAATAAAACTGACTGATTAAGAAAAGGTCGATGAGTCAAATCACTAATTAAACTCTACAATTAATGCACGACTTAAATTATCCAAACCATCGAATTGAACCTCACACAAGTGACTAGAACTCCCATACCACTAAATCACCTATAAATATGAATGAATTTAAAAATTAAGTTAGAGAAATTTTCAACATAGATAAAACTCACAAGAAATAAGAGAATTCTCAACACAAGCAACCATGCTATTTTAAAAATTATGCAAAAATTATGGGATTGAAGATGAGAGGATTAGTGTCGCATGACAGTGGAGGAAAATCAAAGGAAGTGGATCCAAGGACCATGAAAAGGAATGAAAAAGAACCAAAAACATAGTTAGAGGTCATAATGACTTGGATTCTACATGCCAAGATGATAGAAGTTGATTGGGATAAGCACTGACGAAATTTCAAAAAATGGGTAACTGTCAAAGGAAGATGGAGGGAAGAATCAAGGATATTACAAAAAGACAAGATCAAGATGTATCTAAGTGCCCATAGGTTGGAGGGTTGAAAGGTCGAAGGAAGATGTAGCTTAATTTATTGTTAGTTAGTACCATGGCAAAAATATTTGGCCGGACAAAGCCGTCAAAATTACAACTGACTTGATCAATCAAATTATAGGTTCTCCAAAAGAAGGAGACCCCATACTAAATATAATCGATGCAATGGAATGGATAAATAAGTTCATGAGATTTAAAACAATAGAGAACTAAAAATGCTTGGTTATCAGTCAAGTAAAATAAGAACATGTTAAATGGACATACATTATAGTTTCCTTGTGCATAACCAGTTTCATTCAAGTGTCGGACATAAAACTGAACATGTTAGAGGATATAGGTTAAATGGTAGATAAAGGAAAAAATTATAACCAGGAAGAACGATTTTCCAAAATTCTAAAGACAATTGTGAGGAATGTTAGGAGCAAAGTAAGGCCATATGTTATCCATCACTATTAATATGGATAACAATGTGTAAAATAATTCTAGTATGGGAAACAACTTTTACTCTCAAGTTAACATCAACTAAGTGGAACTTATAATGTTTCACAACTAGAAGGAAGGGATAGATCGTAACATTGCTAACACCGGAATTATTTCAAGAATGGGTCAATTCAATGAAGTCACATTGTATAAATAGAGGGTGCCCAATTGTATTCTACAAAACATCCCTATGCTCATACACATTTAGTTGGGATTTGATTTCACATAGATATGGTATCAGATGGGAAAGGAGGTGAAGCAAAAAAATTGGAATACTACCATGAGATCTATGAAATATTTAAAGAAATGTCAAGGAAAGAAAACAAAATCCATCTAGTTCCACCATTAACAGGGAGACCAACCAACATGATAATAATACCCTTGGTAGAGGATACATTGAAGAAGAGATAGAAGAAATAGTTTTCACAGTGCCATTTGTACAACAACCTAGTATGTATATGAATTCAACACTAGAAATACCATTTGGGAAGTGAAAAAAGTGTGGAACATAGTAGCTTGTGTTGGGTTATGATATTGATTTATAATGAGCATGCATATTGATTCATATAGTTAAACACACTTATACATCAAATAGTGTCACACAACACATAAACAAAATACACATACATTACCCTAGAAAGACCTCTATTGGGGAAAGCCATAAAGCTAGTGAGATTTACGACTCATCTATTAATCAACACTCGTGACCAACATTTACAACCATGATTTACTAGGCAACAAGTCACACTTCATTCTACTCTTTATTTGCATAGCCATTACATATTATTTATATATGCAATACATACACTAGCTCCTGGTATCTGAGTTAGTTACAACGAACTGCTTATTAATGGAATCCATAACTACCTAACCACTTTAGTTATTTTGTTGTAGTAGACTTGACTTTGTACACCTTTGGTCATTCCCCCTTTGAGATTCTAGTCACTTCAATGTTGATCGACACCTCGTTGACCAGATGTTTCCTTTGACCAAACAATTATTTTGGTCTTCCACTTGAATAGACTTCCACCATCTTCTGAATTTCGACTCTAGTCAAGTTATACCACTCGACTATTGACTTTGACCATTGATTTCATGCAACTTAATTTAACATTCCCAACATTATCCCTCTTGTTGTTTTATTTGCATAAATAAGTGATACAAAACTTCAGTTCACTTAAGCAAGGTTGTCAAGGCCATTGATTCCCTACACCATTTTTTTTGTACTCACTAACTTGTTCAATGAGTCTGAAACATTCTTCATAGTGTCTACCTTTTCTAGCAACACCTATATGGTTCTCCACCATTTCTCTCACAAAATGGTATAGTGTATCAATTTTATTTGTCTTTGAATGATATGCTAGGTTCTTTGCTAGGAATATTACGCTTTGACTGTCACAATCCAACCTAACAACATACTGACCAAACCCAACCTCTGAACACAATATCTACAACCAAAAAACCTCCTTACATGCATGAGTAGTTTCCATGCATTTAGCCTCAAAAGTTGACAATGCAATGATCGATTGTTTCTTTCGCATCCAATTGATTTCTCCACTAAATAAATTGAAAACATATCCATTGGTCGATCATTTGCGGTCAAGATATCCTAACCATTCGTAGTTGACAGAGCCATGTACATTTATTTCCTTATTGTTCTTAGGTTCCCCTTGATAGAAAATCACACAATCCTTCATCCCATGAAGGTACGTGAATACTCTCTCGACTGTGGTCCTATTGGAAAGTGGTTTGAGTGCACAAAGTGCGGTACCACCATCGACAGGAAGGACGTCGACAAGGATAAAATTCAACCGTGAAGGATAAATAAACCGGCAAACTAGGATTTTTTGGTTAGTTAGTTGGCGATTGGTCAAGTGGACCATTTAGTAATGACCTAGTGAGCCTATAAGTAGAGTTAGGACTGTAAATAAAAAATCATCTATTGATCTATTGACTGAGGAATGATTTTGTCTTTGGAGGTCTATTTGCAGTATTGATTGTGCAAAGTCTCTCATTTATGGTTTGAATTTGATTGTTATTTTGATCTTCTGGGTTGGAATGTCTTATATCTGTGGAGTGCGCACGAATTTTGTTTTGATAAAATCTTTTTCTAGATTGTTTTTTCCATGGGTCAGATAAGTTGATAAATATGAGTTAATGAATGATTATGCTATGTATGGGGTTTTCCCTTTAATATTATGTGAATCATGTGAAGTATCGCAGTACTTGATGATTTAATGTATGTTGATATATTTGTCGATCTAAATATGGGTAATGTGATTTTGAATCATGATGATAAGTAGGTCTAGTTAATAGTATGGTTGCATTATATTTGTTGCGATCCTGGATTTCTGGGTGATGTTGCAACTGGGTAGAAGATAGTAAGAAAGTACTCTTCACACTGCAGAAACTTGGTTCCTGCAACCCTCCCTCAGACATATCGAGTGAGACTGCGCCTTCCATGTAGGTGTTGCTAGAAAGTGTAGAACCTTTCCAGGATGATGCTTAGGGAGTATGTGTCAGTAGTTTTCGACAGCAGTGCAGAGTGAACCCCCACTGAAACAAAGGTGTCAACAATGGTTCCGTTTTCAGGACCATAGTCCGAAGAAGAAGAGGACATGTTGTGGCCTCCAACAAATCCAGAAATCCAAGATTGGTTTGACAAGAAAGCCTAAGATTTTGCGGAAGAAGAAAAATAGAACTTGAGATTGATGATAGAATATTGGTTGGGAAAATATATCTACTCATATATTTGCGAAATATTATTCTCTGAATTTACTATAGTACTATAAGAGTGGTTGACGCAACTTAATTTTCAGAAGAAGAATTTCGAGGGAGGTGAGCATGATCAGTGGACCCTAGAACTAATCCAGTAGTTGCAAAAGGTGACCAATAAAGATTTAAGGGCTGTTGATGTGTGGATAGACAACATTTTGGAAGGGTACATTACCGATTTCGTTGTCAACACACTCAAATATTAAAACGATGTAGAAAGGGAAATTTTTAAGGGGAAAAGGGGGAGATTTCTATTATCATTGCAACTATGGATCAAGATGTTCATGTGTGAAAAATGAATCCTAAAGATGAATTCTGACGAGTAAATCCCTGGTGTGAGGAGGCTGTGGGTATTGAGAAGGTAAGGGTTTAATGGAATGATAAATGGTAGATGGATGGAATTCATGATGAAACTATAAGGGAAGCCGCATAAGAGTGTGGTCTCTTGCAAGGTGGGGTGAGGTTCTGACAAGAAAAGAGGAGGGGGACTGAGGAGAGTCCTGGTGTGACAAGAACAAAAAAATGCGAGAAGGGACCACAAGGGACTAAGCGACCCTACAATGAAGAAGGAAATGAACAATATATGCCCGAGCCTCAGGAATTACCAACCCAAAACTAAAACTTACCTACAAATCCATGCACTGCACCAAACTTAGGAGGAAGAAACATGAGTTCATCACAGAGTTGTCCTGCGTGTCACCACAGTGGTAATAGTAGCAGATAAAAAAGCACTGAGAGGAGACAGAGGATGGAGGGTGATGACGTAAAGCTACCCTTATTTCAGGGTAATGGGATTGAGGATCCTGAGTAATATTGGTTCTTACGCAAAGAAATGTGGATGGTAAAACAAGTACAAGATGACGATATCAAGAAAGGACAACTAGCAATGACCTTTCGATGTCGAGCGTTGGAATGGTACATGAAATTCATGCAAGTATCAATCAGGCATCCCCAGAAAACTCTAGCGCAAATTAGGACTAGAATGATCGAGGAATTTAAGAAGCCAAAATCCAAAATGGAGTATATTACCAAGTTGAAGGAAATAAAGTGATTCCCCAATGAGTCAGTGTGGGATTTTGATCAGTAATTCAAAAATATAATGGCCAAGGTTAACTTTAGAATGAGTGATGTCCAACACAAATAATGGTTCATCGCAACCTTGGTACCCCATATCCGCATGCCATTGATGCAATAGAATATCGCCTCTCAAGCGGAAGCCCTGGAAATTGTGATGAAGTTGGAAGCTTCACTAGTCGATGAAATAGGGATTGACATGAGCCATATCCAATCATAGTTGGCAAACCTTACCATCCAATTACAAGATATTAAGAAAAGAAAATATGTACACGAGTAAGTATGGTGTAGTCGATGTCGGTCTGAGGGACATTACAAGGATCAGTGTTCGAATTTTCGTAAATATTTACAGTCGGGGAACCAAATCCACCGAGTCAAGGAATATTACCCTGGTGTTGAATTTTTCAAACAAGAGGACATCGACTAGAGGAATGCGTGTACTTACAAAAGGTTGTATTGAAACTAGCTAATATTTTCTTCAACTTTTGTTGGTCAGTTTGTGATGAAGAAAAGGATTGTAGAGATTATGATTTGCTCCAGGAAAGAGCTATGGATACATACCTTATGACAGGAGAGGATAAATGATCAACATAAATACCTCATCCACAACCACAGTATTATCAGGTGCAACCATAATATAATAATCCAAAACAATAGTATAACCAGCCGCAACCATAGTATACTCAGTTGCAATATAATCAGTAGCAACCTCAATATAATCTTCCACAACAACAATTCAACCGGCCTCAGTATAACCAACCGCAGTACCAACAACAAGGAGGATTCCAAGGAGTATTTCGTGGAGGTCGTAATGGAGGCTTTGGTCATGGAGGAGCTATGGGTCGAGGTCGCGGACCAATTATGTGCTATAATTGTGGAGTGGTGGGACATTATTAGAGGGACTGTACGAATCTAGCAACCTAGTGTACTTATTGTGGTGCAGAAGATCACACTTTCAAAGAATGCCCACAGTTAATTGTGAAATGGCAATATAAGAATGCGCCAAAACCACAACCAAACAAGAATACAAATCAAAATCAAAATCCTGGACCAAATGTGTGAAAGATATCGGCTAAACTAAGAACTTAGGCAGTACATGTCAGTGTAGTAATGAGAGGAGGTGATATGAAAGGAGATGATGGTCTAATACTAAATGTCTATCCCGTGGCTCGAAAGAAAGTCCAATTTGATGTAGAAATAGAGAAAGAAACCTTCTTCAAAGCGAAAGACACATTGCTCAAGGAAAATGGTAAGTCACCTATTTATGAGATGCCACCGAGTTTTGATTCGACAAACTCACCAAGGTCGAAAATAAAGGTCAGTACCTTAATTACTGACAATATAAGAATGCACCAAAACCACAACCAAATAAGAATACAAATCAAAATCAAAATCCTGGACCAAATGTGGGAAAGATATCGGCTAAACTAAGAACTCAGGTAGTACATGTCGGTGTAGTAATGAGAGGAGGGGATATGAAAGGAGATGATGGTATAATACTAAATATCTATCCTGTGGCTCAAAAGAAAGTCCAATTCGATGTAGAAATAGAGAAAGAAACCTTCTTCAAAGTGAAAGATACATTGCTGAAGGAAAATGGTAAGTTACCTATTTATGAGATGCCAACGAGTTTTGATTCGACAAACTCACCAAGGTCGAAAATAAAGGTCAGTACCTTAATTATTTTTTAGAAATCTGTCTAACATTAGAAAAGGATCAAGATGCATTAACATAGATAGAAATATTTTTGTATCATGAGGAAGAATGAAGACATGATTGCCTAATCAATTCCTTGCAAAAGAGGAAAACAAGAAGACAAACGAGCATGAATGTCCAGATCAACAAATACGATGTAGATTCAGTCATCTTTGATCTATGATCAGATGTGAATATCCTAACCAAGAAGACATGGGAAATGAAGGGGAATCTGTAGTTAGTCTAGTCCATTATGTAACATCATATGACAAATCATACTAAGGTTTCTCCAATTGGACGAGTACCCTGCCTACCTGTCAAAGTGAAAGGAATGAAGACATATGTAGAATTCATTGTTATCAAGATAGTTGATGATACCAACCCCTAACTTTCACTGTTAAAAAGTGGTTGGGTGTTGGAAAACTTGACAGTTATCAATTTCAAGAAAATAATAATGACATTTGAGAATCACGACACAAGGGTCATTTCTCCATTGGATCCCCTCGAAGGAAAATGATATGTTGAAAAACTAAAAAATGAAGTCGTTGGAGGATGGGATGATTCCTATAATGTCTTTGAAGGCTACATCAATCCCACCACTTATTGAGAGTTGGGATGGTGAAGCATCAACTCAACATTTTCATACTCAGATGAAACACTAGAGAACTAGCATAATCAGTTGCATGAAGTATCACTCAGGAAGTGTGCACGAATCAGTCAGTCATTGAGATGTGTAGCAACGAAATTATTTGATCTACCGACATACCAAGGAATACCTAACTTGGAAGTTTTTATCAGCAAATTTGAAGACAAGGTATCTGAACCACAAAGTTTGTTGGTGTTGGAAGAGGAACTGAAGGCTACTCCAAGTAGATGGTGGGATACACATAAAGCATCGATATGTTCTTCTGCATGAGCAAGAAAGAGTTTTGGCAGAGGCACATGGTGGGATTGCAGGAAGAAATTATGCAGGATGTGAAACTACAAGTAAAATACTTAGAGTTTTATTATGGTGGCCGATAGTACATGGAGATGCTACAAATTATGCTAAAAGCTATGATGTATGTCAAATAATGAAAAAAACATCATGGGGAGATGAGATGCCGTTAGTACCGTAGGTAACATTGAAACCATTCAACAAGTGGGAAGTTGATTTTGTGGGACCTATCAATCCACCAGGAAAAAGAACAGGTGTGAGATACATCATCAATGTGACTAATTATCTAACAAGATGGGTTGACACAACACCAATAAAAGATTGCACAACAACAACAAATTCAAGGTTCCTTTTCGATAATGTGGTTACCCGATTTGGTTTCCCTAAGATATTGATGAGTGATCAAGGAGATCACTTCGTCAATTAGACAATCATAGCGATGATTGAAGAATTCCAAATACATCACAAGAAGAGCACTCCATATCACCCACAAGTGAATGGAGCAGTTGAAGCGTTCAACAAGATATTGGAAAATGCACTTACTAAGGTATGCAATACAAATTGTGACAATTGGGATCTGAAAATACCAGTGATACTATGGGATTATCGAACGACATGTGAAAGTTTGACAAGCTAGACACTATTCAAGTTGGTTTATGGACAATAAGTGGTGATGGTGATGGAATATATCATTCCCAGTCTACACATAGTAGCCGTAACATGAATGAGCAATAAAGGAGCAATTGAATAAAGACTAGAGAAGTTAGTACGCCTTGAAGAGGATCGTTTCATCATGGGGTTTCATCAGCAAGTAGATAAGGATCGAAACAAGGCATGGAATGATCACCACGTAAAGATGAATCACTTCTAGTGTGGAGATATGGTTCTCTCTACAACAAGAAGTTTGCCAAGCACCCAAGTAAGATTCAGATGCATTGGCTTGGTCCCTACATTATACATTTCATTACCGATAGAGGTACGATACATTTGCAACATTTAGATGGAGTACTTTTTCCAAAACTGGTGAACGAGACTCATCTAAATCCCTATCAGGATAGCTAGGCACAACACCAATTCTAAACAACTGCGAATGAAAAAATATGGAAAATTATGAAGGAAAGTCATTCGACAGGAGGAAGAGTGATGAGAAAAGTTGAATTGCGACAAGATTTGGAACTTTTCGATACTGGAAGAGGCCCAAAACGGTCAAATTAGATAATAAATGAAGCAATTGCACTAGGAGGGTGATGACACATGTTGGAAACACCTGCATTTAATGACCAATGCGTGTGTTGGATTTGCAGAATCGACAGAGGATTTGGTCAATCAATGAGGGATTTGGAAATGATGCTTCAAATCTCTCACACGGAAGGATCAAAGGCTATAAAATTTTCCTGAGGGGCATGGTTCAACCCATTGCATGGATTGAGAGAATTAATTGGAGCGAAGAAAAGAAGAGCTAGATACAAGAGAAGTGTAAGAAAGAAGAGAACTGTTGCAGAGGCCACGGCACAGATTATTTCAAGCACAAGCACATAAGAAACACCAATTACGAGGGTATATATAATAGAAGAATAGCCGAATATTGTCTCCACAATGAGGCGACCGATTAGGAAGAAGATGAGCGCCACTCATCTGATATATCTGGATAGAAGAACCAAGACGAATCGAAGCTTGACTAGGGGGTCACAACAGAGGGAGAAGCAGGTCCATCAACTACGATGGAAGAGGAAACAACGAAAAGGGGTAAAATAGTAGGACCAACAATGGAAGACATTCCAGGATACATACTGCCGAGAAAGGAAGGGGAACTAGTAGTAAGAATTTGAAAAAATACCAAGTATGCCATCAAGATGCCCGCAACGCCTAAAGGAATCCATGTGACGACAAATATAGTGTCGCAACTACAGAAGTTGTAGTACAATGACCAGAACATACTGGAATTTTTGGAATGCACCAAGGGCACATATGAGGAAAGAGAACACAAGGAAGGATGTCCTATCACTAGAGAACCAACACAATGGGTGCCGGGGTTGCAGCGGTTTGGACTGCTGTCGATCATCCATATGCCTCATTTTGGAATATCTGTAGAAGTTAATACATGCATGGAGAAACTATTTGTTAGTTTTTTATCATTTAATCAATATGATCTAGGATCTTATCTGATAAAATAACACGCACAACAATAATCACAAGAGACAAGAGACACAAAGAGTTTTCCTTGGGGAAACCATAAAGGAGAAAACCCCACAACTTCCTCAAAGATAGAATGAGCACAAATGGAAAAAGTAAAGCCCAAAAATAGAAAGATGATATCCAACAATTGTTCTCTCTCTCACTTGTGCGAGCTCCTCTTCTCTCACTCATGCGCTACAGTTGAGTGTGTGTGTTGCAAATAGAGATTCTCACTCTCTATTTATACTTGTTTTCCACTTGACATTTACTCTACAAGGACGAATTCTCTAGGAGAGTATAATAACCCTAATACCCCTCAAATGTGGGGACTATTGCCCTGACTTACAATCAAAGGGTTAACCTCAACTCAACTGTGGGGACTATTGCCCCGTCTTACAACAGAGGGTTAACCTCAATGACTTTACATGACTTTATTATATTCATGACTCTCCCGATACGAACATCAGGGTACAATGAAATAAAATATAAGATATATTGGTGAATGCATTCTGAAGTTACAAATACATCAACACTCCCTCTTAACTAGGAAGGTATTCTCTTGACACATTTCATCAACACAAGTCTTCATCATTGGATCATCATCAAAGTTGGATCATCATCATCACTACTCTCACCATCTTGAGAAAATGGTGCTATCTCTCAATTCTAATCGTCATAGAAAGTTCTATAGAGCCATCCCTTTTTCATGCTAGTTGTAGGCCTAGCCTCCATGTAGGTCTTCATCTTATTCTACACTTATATCTGACCATGTGAGGAACCAATCCTACTTCCATATCAGAAAGGAACAACACTTACATCTGACCATGGGAGGAACCAATATTCTCGCCATGTCAAAAAGGCACAACACTTACATCTGACCATGGGAGAAACCAATCCTCTCAGCATGTCAGAAAGGCACAACACTTACATCCAACCATGGGAGGAACTAATCCTCTCGCCATGTCAAAAAGGCACAACACTTACATCTGAACATGGGAGGAACCAATCCTCTCACCATGTTAAAAAGGCACAACACTTACATTTGACCATGGGAGGAACCAATCCTCTTGCCATGTCAGAAAGGGCTCTGCACTTACATCTGACCATGTGGGTAACACATATCGCAACCATCTCAGACGGGCTTTGCACTTAAATCTGACCATGTGGGGAGCACATCCCACAACCCTGTCAAAAGGGTTCTGCACTTACATCTGACCATGTGGGAAACACATCCCACAACCATGTCAGAAGGGCTCTTCACTTACATCTGACCATGTGGGAAACACATCCCGCAACCATGTCAGAAATCCTCAGCACTTGCATCTAACCATGTGGAAAACACATCCCACAACTATGTCAGAAGGGCTCTGCACTTACATCTGACCATGTGGGGAACACATCATGCAACCATGTTAGAAGTGCTATGCACTTACATTTAACCATGTGGGGAACACATCCCACAACCATTTCAGAAGGGCTCTCGGACTCATCACTTCCCCTTGGAAGCAGGGATGATTTTAAGGAACCATACTTATTTTAAAGTGTATAAATGTTGGCGAATATTACCAATTCTTAAAACGACAACTATAAAATGATTGGCGATATTTTTCAAATTTTTTTTTAATTTCCAAGGATTTTGTATCGGTTATATAATAATTCGGTGATTTTTAGGGTGAAAAAATTTTAACCCATCAAAATTGGTCGAAACAGGGCTTCAAAAAATGAAAAATGGCGAATCTTTTTTGGGAGAAAAACATGGAAAAATAGCCCATTGGGATAAAATTCGCCCCTAAAATTATCCCTGCTTGGAAGGAACCTCAATCTGGAGAACAAAAATCTTCTCCCTACCTAAAGTATTCAAACTTCACTCTGGCTAATGGATTGGTCAACACATCAGCTATCTGCTCGTTCGTCACAACATACTGGACCTTCACTGCTCCTCTTTGCACCATATCCCTGATATAGTGGTATTTGATCTCGATATTCTTTGACTTGTCATGGAACATTGGGTTCTCTGACAACTTGACACAACTCTGGTTGTCTCAATATATACAAGTAGCATCCAATCGGAGATTAAATAAATCAGATAGTAGCTTCCTCAACCCCACTTCCTCACAAATAGCCGAACAAGTAGCGACATACTCTGCTTCAGCTATACTCAGTTCCACACAGTATTTCTTCCTGCTAAAGCAAGAGATCACACCCAATCCCATACCGAAGTACCACTCCGAAGTTCTCTTCCTATCAATGGAACTGCCTGCCCAATCCAAATCCACACAACCTTCTAGGTTAATCTTTTGATTCGCCTCATACTTGAGCCCATAATCAACTGTACCCTTAAGGTACCTCAGAATATTCTTTGTAGCAATTAGTCAGGAACTGGCTCAATATGTTCACAGCAAAGCCAATATATGGTTGTTACGGAGAGAAATTCCTATGGCTTGGGGTACCACAACAGACAACTTGACTCTAGAAATCAATCCTTTCCAATATGAAATAGAAATTAAATGTCTAACACTAAAGGATCAGACCTTGTACCTTATTCCAGACGGTTGAAGTAGATCCCCATTGAGCTTTCCAATCTTCGGCTTGAATTGATATATTACTTCCTCAACAACAAGTAAACAATACAAGCATTCTATATATCATGGTGTTAGATCTATTCTAGCATATATAATCAATAATGTACAAGCATTTGACATAATCCCATGGATAAAATATTCATTCAAACACACATTATTGGACAGGAAAAGATATTTCTATTAATAAAATCAGAGATTACAAGATACAACCTTCGACGGCACGTCTGCGAACCGGAGAAACTGAATCCCCCACTTGGGCCTCCACCACCTCAATCCTCCATCTCTCGATAGCAAGCTTACAAGCAAAAGGAAAGCTTGGGAAGAACACACTAGTGCTCCAAGGGACAAAGGGATGCAGACTCAAGCATAAGTTCCGGCAACAATGGACTATAGTTTCTTTGCTCTCAATTCTCTCTTCTTGCCTTCAATGTACCAAGGGGTTCCTTATATAGCTTCCAAAGGGGTAATGAAAGGTCGAATCCGAGCGATCTCAACGCATAGGGAAGGCCAGGAGTCAAATGAGTCAGATCCATGTCAAGGAAAACTACAAAAGGATTTGGATTATGCACACATCCCGATGTACGCGGTTTTAGTGGTCAAGACCGCGTATATACACGCTTATAGGTTTAAAAGTCGCGTGTATCATTTTTCATATGTTTTTAGGGATGATCAAGGAAACATCAAAGGACAAAAAATGGTCCATGGGGTCTAAGGAGTCTGCAACGGGATAGGGGAAGGCCATACAAAGTGTGATTCACCTAGAGTGGTGAAATCAACTATAATAGATGCCCCCTAATGTGTGAGGTCAGAGGGGTCATACGATGGCCGAAATACATTATAAGTCCATCCCAGAAGTGGAGTGATGAAGGATCCCAAATGGAAGACCAGCCACCCAATCAGCATAGTACAATAATACAACTCTGCATATAACTGCAAATACATATAGTAGTCCCCGATACATAAGAGTACAATGGCCATGAATAGGCATGATACATGATATCACATATGTGGTCATAGCCACATACAATATACATAGATCAGAATCTCCACGATGAAGATATACATAGGACCATGATCTCCATAATGGCTGAAGATATAGTTCAGATGGTGCCAGAATTTGGTAATCTCTATAGACAAGGTGTCCCAAATGATGTGCTTTGCCTCTTGGAGAGGACCTTTCCCGATGTCTTTCTCTTTAAGTTCATTGAATTTTTTCTGCAGTTGATTCTTGTCTTGCAGTATTTTATTCTTACTCTCATTTACTTTGGCCAATTCAGACTTGATCTTTTCATTCTCTGCTTTCAATTCTTTTATTTCTTCTTCTTTTAAGCCGACTTGGGACATAGGTATTGACAAGTCATCTGCAGAGAAGTCATTCAATGGTTTATCAATATTCACAATAGATAAGTCTACATCAATAGGTGTCTGACTCATCAACTCCTCCATGATCTCCTTTTCCTCGTTCTGGTCCTTTTTCAGCAAAGAAATTTGAGATATCAGCTCACTCCTCTCGGCTTCCCATCTGTATTTTTCTTCTTGCAGTTCGACAGCTTTTCCTTTATGTTCCATCATCTCTTGATGCATATTATCTTTCTCTTCTTGTAGAACTAATAACTCGGAGGACTGAACATGTTCGGTGCCCGGGATATTCAATTTTTTCTTTAAAACTTGGAGCGCATTGTCCTTTTCTTCTAGCATTCTTCTGACCGCCTGGGTGTTATCCTTCTCATTACCTGAACTGACAATATCTGCTTGTAGTTTCTTAATCTGAATGGCATTGGCCTTATTTTCAATTCTTTCATGCTTCAATTGAATTTCTAATTTATCTACCAAAATTTGTAATTTGTTTATTCTCATCATAGCTTGTAAAAGGTCTGAATAAATGATGTCACTTGTCTACTTGTGAAGCTGTATCTTATCCGGCACACTGATTTTATCCAACCGGATTTCCATTTCTGACATCTTTTTTTTCATTCACCATGGCTAACTTGAAGGTATTTTTTTCGGCATCTCTGGCAGAGATCAAAGAAGTTTTTGGATTGTTTAAATTTCTTACTCGCGGAAGCAAACTTCTTGTCTCTTCCAGAGACTGTTTTCTTTTCTCCATATAACTAGCCTTGATCTCCTCTTTTGACTTGAAAGTTGAACTTGACTCTGAACCATCTACACTTTTAAATGAAAACTGATTTATTTGTACAACTTTTGTTGGGACCAGGGAAACTTTCTTGAAATCATCAGAAATTTCCTCACTTGAAATTCCACCACCTTGAGACAGCTTGGCTTTTTTATGTGATCCGTCTTCATCCAATTCCATACTCTCGACCTCAGAGAGACTTCTTTTAATTACAATACTAGTACCCTCTATTATTTGGGATACTACAACTGGCACGGTACTTGTGTCTCCATCAGACCTGGGAGTCTCTCTAAACTGCAACAGATTGGCTGTTTCAGCCAAACCTTCAATTGACCGGTGATCAAACGGTTTGTTCTTGTTGGCTTGCTTCCTCAAGGAGATTACATGGTGGGGATCATAATTTATCCTTGGTTCCTTTTTGAATTCCATGCCTGCCAATAACTTCTCAATAAACACCAAGGCACCTTTACTTTTAAAAATGAAAGAGCCAACCTTGAGGGGGAATTTAATATTTGAAGACTTTTTAAAAGCACCAAAATGCTCTTCCTCAGACTGCAACCTCTACCTCATGAACTCCAATGCAAAAATTCTCGGAGTGAGGAAAGCTGGTAACCTATAAGGTTGTCTAGTGAATCCGTATATTCTTAAAACTATGGAATCTTTATTTAGGAACCAGTCTCCAACTCGGTCCTCGGGTGAGGACTGCATCAGACACTTCATTTCTTCTAGTACACGGGGCAATTCTTCTTCGAACAACATTTTATACATCTCAGACATGATTGAATTGACAAACTCAAACATACTGATTTGCTTGGGCAAATCAAAGGAGAAGATAGTACTCAAAAATTGTAACTCAATGACATTTGAACATAGCAGCATGTTCAACAAGTAAGTCTGAAATCTAAAAAACATGACTTTTGGGAATTCACTTAGCTGAAGATGGATTGCTTCTGCTAAGTACATCTAGGATAAACATAGGAACCAATTGGGATTCAGAATCTAGGGAACTTATTTTCAATAAAAAACCAAGGATGACTTCACTCACACGATAATCATCCTCAAGACCAAATATTTGACAGACCAGAGATACCACTAATTGAACTTCATTTTTAAAAATAGGCACAGGGTGAGGTAAGAAAAGACCATCTAAAGATTGACCTTCTTTCAAAATATTGGACAGGAATTTGCAGCGGATTTCAGTTTCACAACTCTTGAACAATTCAGCAAGGATTAACTCATTCACAGGTTCACGCTGGTCAGGGTAACTGTTAGGTAAATTGAGATTTTCACGGATGACTGTGGCACTGATTTTACAAAGGATTCGAGACGTAGAGTGGCTTAAAATGATTCTCTGAGAAGGAGAGTAATTCATAGCACACCATTCCGTGAATTCTGGAAAATGGAGGGTTTGTTCAATGGAGAAATAGTACAAAAAGGATTTACAGACATTCAAGACATCATTTCCTTGTGAGTTATAGTGCCATAACCTTTCCTTACTGACAGACACGCTTCCTATAGACAGAAAGGGGTCACACATGCCTCTGTCTCTGTCAACTAAATAATCTTCCTTGTCATCTACAATATGACCAGACCGTTGCAATTCCTTCCCCTGGTCCATAATCTAGTTGACAATAGCAATTCAGACAGACAAATTACAGGTGTTTAAGCCTTACCTGTTAACTGTAGCGGTGTGTGCTTGAAACTGACAGTCGAAGGTTTATGAATCCGCAAGTCTTTTTCACTTGTTCGACACCAATAAAATAACCACGAGACAAGTCAACTTCCTTTTTATAGGACCCCACTCCGGAACATTCCTTTGGCGGTTTCCACTAAACCATTTTTGCCTCCGGAGTCCACCACGATTGGACACGTGGACAACGGTTTATATTCTGCAACCACCCTTTACCTTTATCTGCCGTGCGCTTTCCTGCTCCAGATCCATTCATGACCATTGACCTATTCTGCCTTTAAATTTCAACCCTTGGATCAAGTGCCACGTACCACATTCCTCCGGGCGTCCAGGTCGTATCCATCGTGCAAGTCTCTGCTCTGGAATCATCCACAGCCGTCGATGTGATCTACCTTTATTTATCCACTGCTAGATCAAGTGGCACGTATCCAATTCTGCGTAGCGTCACGATTTTATCTATCGCGCATGTTTACAAAGCGGAGCTTATACAAACCTTGGATCTCATCCGGATGGATCGACGACCGTTGATCCATACATCACATTAACTGCCAGCATACGCTTATTCTCCTCGCATCTTTGAAGAGCGGACACAATATAGGCCGTTGATCTTCTCCTTTTCGCTTCGCACCGTAGGATATTTTAGTAATTTCTCGCCTTTTGCATCTTGCGCTACCCTCATATCATAAAATTTAACCAAAGTATTATGAATGACCATTATTTTCTCCTCATTATGGTCTTTTTGCTCTCTGCTAAATAATGGTGTTAACAGCTGGCTCCATCTAGGGATGATATCCTCCTTGTGAGGTATCAAAGAACTCGTAGACCAGGTGCCAGTATTTGATTTTTCACAATAACTTGCAAAAAACTCATCTTTTGTTTTTTGTAGATATATTATTTTTTGTTTTAAGAAGGGGAACGACATGCCTCCTGTACCTTAGGGCCTTCACCGCGGGCTTCAAATACATTAGGATTACCATTCATGTTAACTTTGTAAAGAGAAATAAGTATTTACAGGCTATAATACAAATCTTACCCTCCACCTTAGGATAGGTAGTGCTTCAGATACCTTCCATTAATAGGGTTACTTTCCAAAATAATCCCATTTGGATATTCTAGCAGAAATGCGTTTTGCACTCTATATCTAGCAACAACATAAGGACCTACCCACATATGGTCAAATTTCCCGTGTTTGTCTTCAGTAGGAGCATCCCACTTCAGGACCAAATCATCAATCAGAAACTGCTCTTCTTTGATTCTTCTGTCAAAAGTATTTTTCATTTTTTCTTGATGTGATTGCACCTTGTCATAAGCCTTATTCCTTTGCTCATCCAGTTCAATAATCTGATTTATCCTCCTTTGCATATGATTAGGTTCTTCTTGCTGATCTTGGAAATATCTCATAACTGGAACACCCAATGATGCTGGAAAAATGACTTCAGTCTTGTACACCAGTTGGAAAGGGGACATTCCAATCGCCCTTTTAGTACTAATTCTGTCGGCCCATAGAGCATACTTGAGCTTGGTGTGCCAGGAACTTTTGTTATCTTCTAACAATTTTTTGATGATCCTTACTAGGCTTTTATTAGAAGATTTTTCCAACCCATTTCCCTGCGGATAATAGGTAGTTGAATGATTGAGGCTTATATGGTATTTGTGATAGAAATCAATCATCTTCTTGGATTTAAACGTAGCTGCATTATCTGTTACTATTCTTCTTGGGCACCCGAATCGAGCCAATATATTTTCTTCAAGGAACTCCATGATTACATTTTCAGTGGCTCTTCTAGTGGGAATAGCTTCAATCCATTTTGTAAAATAGTCTGTAGTTGTCAAAATCCATTTATGTTGCCCTGATGAATTGGGGTTTATTTCTCCAATAAAATCCAAACCCCACTGCTGGAAAGGAGCTTCTACTGTTATGGGATTCAAAGGGAGAGGAAGTACCCTTCTCTTTCCGTCAAAAATTTGGCATTGATGACACTTGCTAGTTTCTTTATACACGTCTGAAAATAATGTAGGCCAATAATAGCCTGCTCTCAGAATTTTGTTTGCAGTCACTTTCCAAGAGTGATGTCCCCCACAATCTCCCTTATGAAATTCTTTGACTGTATGCTGAGCTTCATTTTGCAAAAGACAATTCAGCAACACTCCTCCGGGGTCCTTCCAATAGAGATATTGATTTAGAATACAAAATTTAGTAGCTTTTAATTTTATGGACCGGGCTCTTGACTTACTCAACCCCTCCAGTGCTTGCAAATTTCGAAGGACATATACAATATCAGAATACCATGGAGAAGCCACAAAATCAACCATTACTTCCACTTCCATATCTAACTGATTAGCTTGATGAGATAAGAAATTAATTTGCAAAGCTTCACAATTTGAATTAGCCATCATTTTAGCTAATCCTTGTCCTTTAATCAACTTGGTGGGATTTATTTCGATATCATATTCTAATAATGTAGCAATCCATTTTTCTCTTCTACCTTCTAGATCTGGTTGTGTCAAGATTCCATTTACAACAGCAGATGGAACATGTCCAATTATATGTGAGTGAAAAATATACACTCTGAAATCCTTCAGTGCTTTGACTAAGGCATAAGCTTGTTTTTCCATAATGTCATATTTCAATTCTCCATCCCTTAACATTTTGCTAAAAAACGCTATGGGCTGTTCCAAATTTTCATCATTTTTCTGTAACAGAACTGCAGCTATAGTATATTCTGAAGCATATGAAAATACTCAGAAGTCTTTGGTAAAATCTGGGCTCACCGGAGCCTCTGATATTGCTTTTTTGATTTCCCAAAAGGACTTTCTAGCTTCAACATTCCATTTTATCTTGTGACCTTTCTTCAACATATTTGTGATATTCATTAAGATCTCAGCAAAACTTGGCACAAACCTTCTCAAGAAATTTACCTGCCCCAAGAATGACTGTATCTCTTTTTTGCTCCTGGGTTCACCCACTTTCAAAATTGCACTCACCCTTTCAGGATTAATTTTTATTCCAGCTTTTGATATTATATGGCCCAACAATTTTCCTTCTTCTAATGCAAAGTTGGATTTCTTTGGATTCAATGATATACCAAACTTCCTACATTTCATGAACACTTTTTCTAGATGACACAGATGTTCTCTGTCAGACTTTGAGTAGACTGTGATATCGTCCATGTATATCACTACAAACTTTCCAATTTCTCCTGCAAAAGCAATGTCCATAGCTCATTGGAAGGTGTCCCCTGCATTCATCAAACCAAAAGGCATCTTTGCATACATAAAGGTGCCCCAAGGTGTAGTAAAAGCAGTTTTCTCTTGATCTTCAGGTAATACCTTGATCTGATTATACCCGGAAAAACCATCCAGCATTGAAATTCTTTCAGCTCCCACTACTTGCTGCAGTATATGATCCATCTTGGGTAGAGGATAGTTATCTTTCATGAAAACTTTATTCAAATTGTGGAAATCTATGCACAATCTTATCTCTCCATTCTTTTTCCTGACAGGAACCAAGTTTGCAACACATTTTGAAAACCTCAATGTTACAATGATCCTGGCATCAAATAGCTTCTTGATTTCTTTCTCAATAATAGGCAGCAGCTTGGGGTTTATTCTTCTGAGATTCTGTTTAAAAGGTCTCTCCCCAGGATTTATAGGAATGGTATGTTGTATGATAGAGGTATCATACTCCTTGAGATCCTCATAACTCCAAGCAAAGACATCTGTATATTTTTTCATTAATTTCACATATTCTTCTTTTTCTTTTTCAGGTAATTTTTTGGACAACTTCACAATCTTAGGATTTTCTTCTGTACCAATATTCTTGTCTTCAATAGCATTATCAATAAGCTTCACTTTTGGATTTTTAGCCACATCATTCTGATCAAAAATCTTTTCTCAAGGGATTAGTCCTCTTGGTATGAAATTATTTTTCAACTGGATGATATCCTTACCTTCTAAGGTCCCTTTGAATTTTTTAGTGCTATTCCCTTCCTCCTCAAGTTCTTCATCATCTTGAATACTCTCGTCATTGTCATTCTCGGTGTCAATAGGAGTATTCACAAATTCTTCTGAAAGTTCAAGGAATCTCCTGATCTGCATATCGTCTTTGAACACCTGCCAATATTTAGAGTTATCAGGAATAGATGGTCTATTCATAATGTCCACCTGGTATTCCCTCTGACCAACAACAGGGGTTTCAAATTTCCTAGTGGCCACAGCTAAAGAATCAACTACCAAATTTTCATGCCTAGGAATCACCTGAATTGTATGCTCCGTAAAGAAGTTACCAAGCATATCCCACACTTCATTTCTATAAGCCCTCATCTGAGGATGTCTGGTTTGATAGATTTCGTTTATTTGGTTTATCACCAACTCAGAATCTCCTAAGATCTTTATTTTTTGAGCTCCTAATTATTTCAAAGCATGTAATCCCAATAATAGAGCTTCATATTTTGCCACATTATTTGTACATTCAAATGTCAGTTTGTATGACAAGGCTTTGAAATCCCGAATAGGCGAAATTATGTACACACCGGCTCCAGCATCTACTTTCGCAGCAGACCCATCAAAGTACATAATCCACTGGCCTTCTCTTTTTTGTTTCGCTTCCAAAGCATCTTGTTCTATCACTTCCTTTTCCTTTTTCTCTCCAAACTTCTTCTGCAAAACCTCCTCTACATCATGTGGAACATCATCATTGAAGAAAATGGAGGACCCCAAATCAGTATCAACAGCATAAATGTGATGAATTTCAGGTTTGTCTTGACTGCTTACTACATATGGAGTTCTCTTTTCACTATATAGTCTTCTGTTCCCATCTTGAACAGGAATCGTGGCATACGACATATCCATCTGCAAACTGCCTTTCAATTTGGAAGTCCAGGATCTTGACAGCAATACCCCGAACTTTGGTGGGATATCTGCCACTACCACATCCATAACTATAGTTTTACAAGGCAATTTGTTTAGGGTTACCACCATGTCTTTAATTAATCCAAGGCATTTTACTCTTTTAGAATCAAAAGAATACAGATCTTTATAAGGTCTTGTTACCTCCAATCCCATACTTTCTACCACCCCTTTAGGCATTAGATTATGCGATGCCCCTGAGTCCAGCATAGCATTATGGACCACTTTATCATGCACATTTAGACTTAAATAGAAAGGAGGAACTTCTTCCCCTTCTAAATTTTCAACTTTTGATCCAAATGAAATAGCGGGATTATCATCATTCAGTTCTAGGATGTCAGACTGCCATTCCCATTGATTTTTGACCATTTTTGTGATAGTATCCTTGTATTCAATGTTTCTCAATAACTCATTAAACGGAACAGAGATCTTTAGCTTTGAAAGTTCATTTTGTAAATTAAAACCAGAACTAATTCTTTCCATATCAACCGGAGTTGCCTGTTTTGTTATTTTATCCCTTTGTACACCATTTTCAACCTCTTTATTTACAAAAGAGTCTTTTTGTAGTTCTTTTCCCTTTTCTACATTCAAAGAACTAGTAGAAGGTTGATTTGGGTTTGCCTTCCCTTTATTTATGAGGACATCCTTGTTCCTCAACCCGATTTTCCTCTGCACATCATCCATAGCATGTAAATAACCCCTTTTATACAACTCGTTCTCCCTTTCAAATTCTTCATTTCCACCCTCTTGCTCAAACAAGTTATGCTCCTCTTCAGTAAGATAGATCTCTGAATCCTGCTCTCCAAAAAGGTGAATCTCATTTTCGGCTGGATCTTCTTCATCAGCAACATAATTTTTAGGAAAAGGTGGACGAATTGGCTGTTCCTCCTGATTTCTTGGATTCCTCATATCTCTCTGCCGGTTTTGGGGGGGGCAGGAGGATTCGGTCTCCTGAAATTAGGATTCCTGATCTGATGCTCAGCTTGTTCTCTATTAAATCCTCTATTATCCATAGTTAATTTATCCATCAACTTTTCCATGGTTTTCAACATCATTTCAAATTTGACATCATTAGTAGAAGAAGATGTAGAAGGAAAATTATCTTCTTTTTTCCTTCTATCAATATCTCTATGTTTCATCTTTCCACTTGCCATCATATTTGCCTCTACTTCTAGAGCATCTGTAAACATAGCAGCAAGAGTTGCTGATTTTATTTCTCTTAATGAAAATGCAAAGTCATTATCAAAAGCTCCAGCATAATGTAATTTAGCTGCAGCTGCAGAAGGTTTTATGTCTTCCGGAATAGAGTTGTAAACGTTCATAAACCTGCTAGAAAACTCATGGATAGATTTGAAACCTCCCTTTTTGAGACTGTTATACTGAGATAAAAGCTGCAAAGGGTCCTGTTTATCATCCCATCTATCTAAAAATGCATTCTGAAAGGCCTGAAAATTCACTATAGACCCATTTGGCAGATCTTTAAACCACTTCTTTGCTTCACCTGACAAACTCTAGGCAAATAACCGCATTTTGACATCTGGGAAATCAACTTCTTCCAAGTCAATGAAATCTTCAAACTTGGCAACATGCTGTTTTGCGGTTACGTCACCTTCCCCATCAAATAAGGAAATTCTTTGGGAATAATTCAGAGGAAGATCATGTAATATAGCAGGCAAACGCAGGGGAGCAAATCTGGCTACCATTGGTCTAGGTGGACTCGCAGGGACTGAAAAGGTTTGAGTATTCTGAGAGGTAAATGTTTCAGCCTTTGTGGTTTGTTGCAAATCTCTCCAAAGGGAATCCAACAAGTAATATTCTAACCTACAGGGACTAAACTCAGTATTCTTAAGGTCAGACTCAGATTTGGTTTTCAACAGATTTTTTCCAACGTTAACTTCCCATTTTGGATCAATATGAGAATCTTGAGATGATGATGCACCAAACAAAGGAAAATCTAGCTTTTCTTTATTTTTTCTTTTAAATAGATTTTCTGGGTCTTCAAAAACTTTTCAAGAATTCGGTATCAGAGTTACCTCGCGTGTGTCTTCTCGAAGCCAGAATGACTCCTTAAGTTCTGGACAAGCTTCACAATGGAGTCACCAGGGCAAATATACAACCTCTTCTACTGATAAAATTCCCGTTTGCCCACAGAAATCTTTCTTCAAACTCTGTCGTTCTCCCAAGGCAGATATGCACTTTCGTTCCTTGGCAACGGCACCAGTTTGTTAGCACTCAGAATGTACTTAGGTTGTAAGAAGTAAATCCCAAGAGTAACAACAAAACCACTTTTAGAAAGAAACTGGCTTTTCTTTCTAGAGAGGGATCTCTCAAAATACAGATTTAACAAGGCCAGGAATATATGTCAACACTCAAATATTATAAAGATGGTTGAAACAATACACAGAACCATTGGGCATGGAGTCACATATAGATAAAAATATCACAAAATCGCATGTTCAGGAATTTATCAAAGGCAAGGTAACCATTTAATCACATTCATTCATTGATTCATTTGGAATAGAAGAAAAGAGAATAGTCCATCAATACAGAGCATCATATGACGAATTCTATATCGACTTTAGCAGAAGCATTTATAAAATATTTGAAACAATGATCAAAGCACGACCAGCATGAGTTTTAATCATTCAACGCTATATTTCAAATATGAAGGAAACAGAATGGAGTGTAAAACTGGAAAACACAATCATAGAGAAAGAGAAGCACAGACTGTAATATAAATGATGCATGAATCTCTAATAATTCATTCACATTCAACTTTGTTCTTCAAAAAATATATGTTTTCCAAAACTCTCAACAACAGGACAGGTTCCAACCCCCATCTCATAAAATAGATGCAAATATATAGATAAAATAGTTTGATCTTCCAAGAAGATTCATAACTAAATGATAGGCTTAATTAAAGTCTTGTAACTGAATTCCTAACTCTTAGGAATGAACTACAGCTTTAATCCTAACAAATCATTTAGCTAAAATCATCTTGATAACGTGTCTTCATCTAGTCAGCTCCTTGGCGTGTAACACCTGTCTTTATGAATGAAGGATGTATTTTGTCTTCCCGAACCTTTCCACGGCCTTCCATTGCTCTGAGCTTGGGATATCACATTCCATAATTTCTCGAATGGCCACTTCCAGCTCCATGTACGCTTCATATGACACCTTGGGCAATCCTTTCCTGATCATCAGGAACTTCTGAAAAATTTCAAAATCCTCTGTCAATTTGTCTACAATAGCTTTTCCTGTTAGGCCTTTTTCCAAATCATCAAATTTAGAGTGGTCCATGCGGCTCTGAACTAACAAGATGTGATAATGCTCTTGAGAAAACAAGCATCACTCCTCGTCCCAAAAGGAAGGCAGGCCGTCCTCAAATAGCTATTTGAAAACCTGCTTGAAGTTATTAACTTGAGAAACCATTTCATCAGCTCTGTCTTGGACAGTCTTCATTAAATGATGCTTGTGGATGAACTTCTTAGCCCATAGTACTATTGATATTCTGTCCTTTATTCCCATGTCATGTAATTTCTGATATGTCAATGAATTTAAAAAATTCAATGTGTTCTGGGTTGTGGTAAGGGGCCCTTTTTCCATATGTTCATTCATTAACTTTAGTCTTTGGTGGGCCAATTTGATCAAAATGCATAGATCATCGATATAGTTCAGATGGTGCTGAAATTTGGTAATCTCTATAGACAAGGTGTCCCATATGATGTGGTTTGCCCCTTGGAGAGGACCTTTCTCGATGTTTTTCTCTTTAAGTTCATTGATTTTTTTCTACAGCTGATTCTTGTCTTGCAGTATTTTATTCTTACTCTCATTTACTTTGGCCAATTCAGACTTGATCTTTTCATTCTCTGCTTTCAATTCTTTTTATTTCTTCTTCTTTTAAGCTGACTTGGGACATAGGTATTGAAAAGTCATCTGCAGAGAAGTCATTCAATGGTTTATCAATATTCACAATAGATAAGTCTACATCAATAGGTGTCTGACTCATCAACTCCTCTATGATCTCCTTTTCCTCGTTCTGGTCCTTTTTCAACAAAGAAATTTGAGATATCAGTTCACTCCTCTCGGCTTCCCATCTGTATTTTTCTTCTTGCAGTTCGACAGCTTTTCCTTTATGTTCCATCATCTCTTGATGCATCTTATGTTTCTCTTCTTGTAGAACCAATAAATTGGAGGACTAAACATGTTCGGTGCCCGGGATCTTCAATTTTTTCTTTAAAACTTGGAGCGCATTGTCCTTTTCTTCTAGCATTCTTCTGACCGCCTGGGTGTTATCTTTCTCATTACCTGAACTGACAATATCTTCTTGTAGTTTCTTAATCTGAATGGCATTGGCCTTATTTTCAATTCTTTCATGCTTCAATTGAATTTCTAATTTATCTACCAAAATTTGTAATTTGTTTATTCTCATCATAGCTTGTAAAAGGTCTGAATAAATGATGTCACTTGTCTGCTTGTGAAGCTGTATCTTATCCGGCACACTGATTTTATCCAACTGGATTTCCATTTCTGACATCTTTTTGTCATTCACCATGGCTAACTTGAAGGTATTTTTTTCGGCATCTCTGGCAGAGATCAAAGAAGTTTTTGGATTGTTTAAATTTCTTACTCGCGGAAGCAAACTTCTTGTCTCTTCCAGAGACTGTTTTCTTTTCCCCATATAACTAGCCTTGATCTCCTCTTTTGACTTGAAAGTTGAACTTGACTCTGAACCATCTACACTTTTAAATGAAAACTGATTTATTTGTACAGCTTTTGTTGGGACCAGGGAAACTTTCTTGAAATCATCAGAAATTTCCTCACTTGAAATTCCACCACCTTGAGACAGCTTGGCTTTTTTATGTGATCCTTCTTCATCCAATTCCATACTCTCGACCTCAGAGAGACTTCTTTTAATTACAATACTAGTACCCTTTGTTATTTGGGATACTACAACTGGCACGGTACTTGTGTCTCCATCAAACCTGGCAGTCTCTCTAAACTGCAATAGATTGGCTGTTTCAGCCAAACCTTCAATTGACTTGTGATCAAACGGTTTGTTCTTGTTGGCTTGCTTCCTCAAGGAGATTACATGGTGGGGATCATAATTTATCCTTGGTTCCTTTTTGAATTCCATGCTTGCCAATAACTTCTCAATAAACACCAAGGCACCTTTACTTTTAAAAATGAAAGAGCCAACCTTGAGGGGGAATTTAATATTTGAAGACTTTTTAAAAGCACCAAAATGCTCTTCCTCAGACTGCAACCTTTGCCTCATGAACTCCAATGCAAAAATTCTCGGAGTGAGGAAAGCTGGTCACCTATAAGGTTGTCCAGTGAATCTATATATTCTTAAAACTGTGGAATCTTTATTTAGGAACCAGTCTCCAACTCGGTCCTCGGGTGAGGACTGCATCAGACACTTCATTTCTTCTAGCACACAGGGCAATTCTTCATCGAACAACATTTTATACATCTCAGACATGATTGAATTGGCAAGCTTAAACATACTGATTTGCTTGGGAAAATCAGAGGAGAAGATAGTACTCAAAAATTGTAACTCAGTGACATTTGAACATAGCAGCATGTTCAACAAGTAATTCTGAAATCTAAAAAACATGACTTTTGGGAATTCACTTAGCTGAAGATGGATTGCTTCTGCTAAGTACTCATCTAGGCTAAACATAGGAACCGATTGGGATTCAGAATCTAGGGAACTTATTTTTAATAAAAAACCAAGGATGACTTCACTCACGCGACAATCATCATCAAGACCAAATATTTGACAGACCAGAGATACCACTAATTGAACTTCATTTTTTAAAATATGCACAGGGTAAGGTAAGAAAAAACCATCTAAAGATTGACCTTCTTTCAAAATATTGGACAGGAATTGGCAGCGGATTTCAGTTTCACAACTCTTGAACAATTCAGCAAGGATTAACTCATTCACAGGTTCACGCTGGTCAGGGTAACTGTCAGGTAAATTGAGATTTTCACGGATGACTGTGGCACTGATTTTACAAAGGATTCGAGACGTAGAGTGGCTTACAATGATTCTATGAGAAGGGGAGAAATTCACAGCACACCATTCCACGAATTCTGGAAAATGGAGGGTTTGTTCAATGGAGAAATAGTACAAAAAGAATTTACAAACATTCAAGACATCATTTCCTTGTGAGTTATAGTGCCATAACCTTTCCTTACTGACATAAACGCTTCCTATAGACAGAAAGGGGTCACACACGCCTCTGTCTCTGTCAACTAAATAATATTCCTTGTCATCTACAATATGACCAGACCCTTTCAATTCCTTCCCCTGGTCCATAATCTAGTTGACAATAGCAATTCAGACAGATGAATTACAGGTGTTTAAGACTTACCTGTTAACTGTAGCAGTGTGTGCTTGAAACTGACAGTCGAAGGTTGACGAATCCGCAAGTCTTTTTCACCTGTCCGGCGCCAATAAAATAACCATGAGACAAGTCAACTTCCTTTTTATAGGACCCCACTCCGGAACATTCCTTTGGCGGTTTCCACTAAACCATTTTCGCCTCCGGAGTCCACCACGATTGGCCACGTGGACAGCGGTTTATATTCCACAACCACCCTTTACCTTTATCTGCCGTGTGCTTTCCCGCTCCGGATCCATTCATGAGCATTGATCTATTCCACCTTTAACTTTCAACCCTTGGATCAAGTGCCACGTACCACATTCTGCTGGGCGTCCAGGTCGTATCCATCGTGCAAGTCTCCGCTCCGGAATCATCCACAACCGTCGATGTGATCTACCTTTATTTCTCCACCGCTAGATCAAGTGGCACGTATCCAATTCTGCGGAGCGTCACGATTTTATCTATCGCACTTGTTTACAAAGCAGAGCTTATACAAACCGTGGATCTCATCCAGATGGATCGATGACCGTTGATCCATACATCACATTAACCGCCAGCATACGCTTATTCTCCTCGCATCTTTGAAGAGCGGACACAATATAGGCCGTTGATCTTCTCCTTTCCACTTCGCACCGTAGGATCTTTTGGTAATTTCTCGCCTTTTGCATCTTGCACTACCCTCATATCATAAAATTTAACCAAAGTATTATGAATGACCATTATTTTATCCTCATCATGGTCTTTTTGCTCTCTACTAAATAATGGTGTTAACACATGGGGTCTAAGGAGTCTGTAGCGGGACAATGGATGGCCATACAAAGTGTGATTCACCTGGAGTGGTGAAATCAGCTATAATAATGGTCTTGTATTTGTCAGGTACATCGAGGAACAAATCATCTGATGATACATCGTGGCATAAACCATCTTTGATGAAGCATCACTCAATAGATTCAGGTTCAATGCCATAGGTGTCACCATGGCCTTGCAGTCCATCATCCCAAACCTCTTCAGGATCTCCACTGCATACTTCCCTTGTCCAAGGGAGATTCCATCTACACTTTGCCACACCTCCATTCCTAGAAAGTAGTGCATAATATCCAAGTCCTTCATCTTGAACTCAGTAGCAAGTCTCCTTCATGCAACTTTAATGAGTTCCTATTTTCTGTCAGGAAGAAGTCATCGACATATAATAAGAGCATCACTGGTCTTCCACCTTCAACCTTGAAGTAAAGGTTGGTATCCTCTTTACTCTCAGTAAATCCTAGAGCCATCAGTAATCTATCCATCCCGTCGTACAATGTCGAACCTTAGGATCTTTTGCAATCACTCCCTTTGAAGAGGATCATCATTCTCCCTTTGCCTTTCGTACTCCATGTATTGAAACACTCTATATTGGAGTGACACGTAGCTTCTTTTGCTACTAATATTCTATGTATCCATCTAGGGTCATTGGATACCAAGATCCTCTATCTTGAACGTTTTCAAAATTTATTCTCGTACCCATCTATGAGCTTGTCATCCTCTATAGGATTTGATCTTCAACCTTGTAGCAAAGGTGAAGATCTTCATCACTCTAGGTGATCTTCAAGCTCCTCATGTAGGTGTTATCCCATGGGTGCCTTCTGAGCTCGTACACGGCCTTCTTTAATTTGCACACATGAGTGTGCCTATCATGTGTCTCAACTTCCAGTGGCTTCAAATGTCTCTTCGTAGTCTATTCCTTCTTTCTGTGAGAAGCCTCGCGCTACGAATCTTTCCACGATGTTGTCGTCTACTACATGCTAGATCTTGTAGATCCATATGGAAGATACTATGGACTTCCCTTCAGGTCTCCGACATCGTATTCTAGTCATCATTCTTCATTTTGGATTTTTAGAGTGAATCTTGAACTGTCGTCACTTGTTCTTTGGAACAAGTATCATCCTTATTTTCTTGTAGGCGACTGTACACAATCTTTCCTAGATGTAAAATGCATTAGTTGTATGGTTAGAAACATTTCATAAGGCATATTCATAATGGAAAATTCTTATGCATAAATATTTAATCATGCAACTATTTTAGCCAATACAACATTCATCCATATCTCACAGAAACTTTCTAGATGCCTTCCATCTCTACCATGACATCATTGAGATTGTGCACTAATCCAATATGGTAGCAAAGAGGTTTCATTCTAGATAAGTAGCAATGGAGAGTTGTATAGCACCATGGGCTACTTACCCACCACATGCATATTAGTAGTATACTTTCATTAATGCAAACCTTTTATCATGCATAACACATCAACTGAATATAAACAAATGCATAACAAAATAATATCATGAAATGACAATTGAATACTTATCTTTATTCGTTTCATGGGTAGAATCCTTCTTGAGCCTTCAGCTTCATCATCTTCTTCAAGTTGTTATTTGATTTGAGAGACCCTTGTAAAGTATGACTGTATGGTCTCTGCATTCTGGATCTTTACATTCTTCAACTGGTTTCTCAAAGTCATCTTCTAATTTATGTTCTTGTTATAGCTAATTTTACCACTCCAGGTGAATCACACTTTGTATGGCCTTCCCCTGTCCCTTTATAGACTCCTTAGACCCTGTGGACCATTTTTTGTCCTTTGATGTTTCCTTGACCATCCCTAAAAACATGTGAAAAATGATACACGGGAATTTTAAACCCTTAATCGCGTATATACGTGGGTTTGACCCCTAAAAACACGTACATCGGGATGTGTACAAAACCCAAATCCTTTTGGAGTTTTTCTTGACATGGATTTGACTCACTTGACTCCTGGCCTTCCCTATTCCTTGAGATCTCTCGGATTCGACCTTTCATTATCCCTTTGAAAATGTATATAAGGAACTCTATGGTACATTGAAGGCATATGAGAGAATTGAGAGCAAAGAAACTATAGTCCATTGTTGCTGAAACTTATGCTTGAGTCTACATCCCTTTGTCCCTTGGAGAACTTTTGTGTTCTTCCCAAGCTTTTCTTTTGCTTGTGAGCTTGCTATTGAGAGATGGAGGATTGAGGTGGTGGAGGCCCAAGTGGGAGATTCATTTTCTTCGATTCGCAGATGTGCCGATAGATGTTGTATCTATTGTAATCTCTGATTTATATTAATAGAAATATCTTTTTCTGTCCAATAATGTGTGTTTGAATGAATATTTTATCCATGGGATTATTTCAAATTCTTATACATTGTTGATTATATATGCTAGAATAGATCTAACATCATGATATATCGTATGCTTGTATTGTTTACTTGTTGTTGAGGAAGTAATTTATCAATTCAAGATGAAGTTGGAAAGCCCAATGGGGATCTACTTCAACTGTCTGGAATAAGGTACGAGGTCTGATCCTTTAGTGTTAGACATTTACTTTCTATTGCATATTGGAAAGGATTGATTTCTGGAGTCAAGCTGTCTGTTGTGGTACCCCAAGCCATAGGAATTTCTCTTCATAACAGTTCTTCCCTTCAAATAGCTTGGTTAAGGAATCAAACATCTCTTTAGGTGTATTTAGGGAAGACACTTGTGGTATAAGGTGATCCTTGATTGAATAATCAATGATCCTCTTGGCCTTGACCAAGTTCTTCTTGTGTAAGGCTTTAGCCTCATCTCCCTCTAAAACTAGAACCTCTCCACTTATGTTGGTGTACAATTTATTTTCTTCAAGAACTGGTGAGATTCCATACTTCCATGCTTGGAAGTTTTCAGCTTCACCAATCTTGTCATCAAGCTGGTGTGATTAGTCATTTTTAAATGAGAACCTCAAATGTAAATAGAAAAAATTTAGATCTTACCGATTTGAGGTGTCCATCTTGGTTCCAGAGCTAGCTGATCCAGGGTTTGTTAGAGAAACCATAATTTTCAAAAATTGGAATTTAAAAAAATTCTGATTGGATAGAAATATGGGACTCTTCAAGGCGAGTTGTCCAATGTACTCCTTTTATGAAAACAGTGGAGGGAAGCTATCGAAACAGGAAGCCCTAGTTTTCCAATTTCTACTACAGAAATGTATGATATTGTTTCTACAGTATCTTTGAAAGTACTAATCCCTGGTGTTTGAAATTTTTTATTGAGGTAGCCTTGTCTGTCCTATTTCCAACACCATAGGTTTGAGCAGAATTGGTTTCACCAATTGGGACTTATGAGATTTTTCCCAAGGTAACTTGTTTCAGGATTGTTCAACATAGCAAACTTGTATAGGTTGCCATGTGTCACTGTTTCACCTTCGGGGTCTGAAACTTTTACCACAGAAATAAAATTCTGTGTGCTATTTGGAACATCTTGCAAAATTTCATTTGGAAATTTTTATCCTGATATATACAAATTCTCCCAAGGTGTCCTGGTTTAGGGATCAATCCCGGGATAGGATGGAACCCTAATTTGGAGGAATCATATATCCTAGAATATAGAGAATCTGAGGCTGAAACTTTTACATAGGCTACATCAGGAATTTATCTTCGACCTGTAAAATTTTAGGCTCCTGATCCTTCTCCAATATTGATATATAGAGAATGCACCAAAATGACTAGTTTTAGTCTTTTAGGGTTTTCTGGTCCGGGGTCAAATTAGGGTTTGACTTTCCCAGAGTTTTACCCAACCAAAAATTTCGATCTTGGTCTCTACATTTCGATTTTGAGGAGGAGAGAAATCCTATTCTAGGCTCACTCGAAAATTCCTCTTCTGTGAAAAGTCCTAATTTCTCGCAGTAGTGACTGGTCAAAAACTGAAAATGCCCGGAATCAAATTTTTCTTCGACAGAAAGATGCGTCCTTCAATGGAGAGTTATCTTAGCCTCATTTTACTGATGATCTATGGAGAGAGAACCAAAAAGTAAGAATCCCTAGCTTCTATAGCTGCACATTGTCTTCTTCACAGGTTAGCTCTGATACCATGTTATATTTTTATCATTTAATCAATATGATCTAGGATCTTATCTAAGAGAATAACACGCACAACAATAAGCATAAGAGACAAGAGAGAAGAGACACAACTAGTTTTACTCAGGGAAATCATAAAGGAGAAAACCCCACAACTTCCTCAGAGATATAATGAGCACCAATGGCAAAAGTAAAACCCAAAAATAGAAAGATGATATCTGACAGCCGTTCTCTCTCTCACTTGTGCGAGCTCCTCTTCTCTCACTCATGTGCTACAGTTGAGTGAGTGTGTGTTGCAAATAGAGATTCTAACTCTATATTTATACTTGTTTTCCACTTGACATTTACTCTATAGGGA
Organism: Pseudotsuga menziesii; assembly: GCA_001517045.1. Classification (NCBI taxonomy): domain Eukaryota; kingdom Viridiplantae; phylum Streptophyta; class Pinopsida; order Pinales; family Pinaceae; genus Pseudotsuga; species Pseudotsuga menziesii. The sequence goes on along the minus strand of LPNX010399292.1, from coordinate 41,965 downwards.
TGAATTCTCTAGGAGATTCTAATAACCCTAATACCCCTAAAATGTGGGGACTATTGTCCCGATTTACAATCACAGGGTTAGCCTCAACTCAATTATGGGGACTATTTCCCCAACTTACATGGAGGGTTAACCTCAATGACTTTACATGACTTTATTATATTAATGACTCTCTCGATCCAAACATCGGGGTACAATGAAATACAATATAATATATACAAGTGAATACATTCCGAAGTTAGAAATACATCAACACTATTGGCATGCTTCCATGGCGGTTATTTATGGATGGGGACAAATATCCCAATTGCGATTGACTTGATATAAGAGATCATAGGCCTACCCAAGGCAGGGGTTGATCGGTCGCAGTAGTTTCAAGGAAAGGACAACGACATGAAGTTGGCAACGAAGCTGTGAAACAAATATGGGGTAGTAAAGGATAAAAGGGTATACATGATCGATACCATTAACGATCAGGAAGTCATAATCGCAATAAAGTTGTTGACAGTCAAAATAGTGCAAAATAATCATTCAAATCAGTGCAAATCAGGGGTCATCGTATCCATGGAGCAGTGCACAACTATTGTACAAATGAATTGGTCCATTTTCCTATTGAACAACCTAATGGAGGACACAGTGCTAGAAAAAGAGGTTGGTAAGCCGTTCACTTATTCCTAGTTACCAATACTCATTGTGCTGGTTGGATGGGTGGAACCAACTAATTATTAAGGATTGAAGGTTGATGGTGTCAACATATGCCAAGGATCAAGGTATAAAAACCAGTGGGCACTCAATGATAACAATTGAGAAATGACCAACAACATTCAATTTTACATGTACTTTGATGCACTGTGAGAGGAAGCAATGAAGGTGCCACGTCTTATAGAACAAGACACAAATAAGTACCATAGGATTGCAGGCTTGGCGATGGGACCCCATGCCATACATATTCAGGCATGGTAAGATCCAGAAAAGTAATGGATTATGATCGATATAAACTAACCGATGAAGAGCTAGATTCCATGATAGAGGAATGGCCTACGTAATGGAAATTTTTGGTAAGTGATGAACAACTATCGGACCTAGGAGATGGACCACTGACGAATGTACCAAGTGATCAATATGATCCCAAAGACTTAGAGGATGAATAAAATTCACAAGATGAATCATCCTCAACAAACGTAACAGATTTTGAGTTATAGAAACAATAAGAGGAAGCACGAACGAAGTGCCGGTTCGAGGAAGGTGAGGAGATCAACACCGCAAGAATCTCCAGTTACCAAGTAATCAAAGTATTGGCAGCAATCACTAAGGAGACCAATGAGAACTATGAAAAGGTGACACAACATGCAACACGATACTTCCATCAAGTTACGTAGCTACCACAGACACTCACGAATTCAGTACTCGAGATGAGGATACTGTAAGAAGGAGTGCTGCAAAGGGTGGTTGAAGTTGACATCGACACAAGAGTGTGACTAGTACAAATCCTACCATATGCGATCACAATAGGGGATGAGGATGCAGATGCTACACTAAGGGGACATGACTTGGTCGGTCTCGACCTAAACCTGCTTCCGATGTCTATGATGGCACGGCTTCAAATTGTAACAAGTGAGGATAACAGAGACCATGAAGCAACAATACATGATCATCTATTCTTGTCCAAACAACAAACAGAAAGCACCAAAGAGCTCATCAACTAAAATAAAAAAATGACTCAATGATAAACGAGAAGGCAAAGGCATTCGAAGATAGGAAAATACTAGAGATGGCAGTATCCTTGCCCTGCGAAGAGGTACCGAAAGTTATCTTGAAAATGTTTGCGGTGTTTCCGCCTTTCAAACACTTGGGGGTTAATTGCAACAGATATATTCAAGCTACTAGGCATGTCCTTGGGGGAAAGTCTCGAGTCAAGTACTATCACTTGATATTGACTCCTCCGTTTAGGCCAAACTCCTAACGAAGCCAAGCGGGGTGGTCCCTAAGAAATAGTTCAACTAAGGCTCTTTATATTTTAGTTGTTAATGACGAAATGAGTTTTTGGTAAATAATTTTGTCACAATATCGATGTAAAATTGTTTAAACATTCAACAAAATATAACATGAGTATATAAAGATTGACATTGACAAAACTGATAATCAAATGAAAATAAGATTGTTGTGTACTCATATCAGTTCCAAATGGAGTAAAAAATGCTACTGAAAAGGAAATGTTTTGCAATGTGTCTCGATCAATTTTAATTATTAAAGATGAGTTGATGTAAGGGAAAGGGGATTCTCTATATACTCAGATGAAGTACTGAGAATATGTTCGGAAAGATGACAAATTTTTTTCCTCACTAGGAAATGTGGGATGAATCAAAGTCTGTGAGAAGGTGTTCAACACTACACCAATAAGGGTGTAGCCTACCTGTATCTCAAGGTCACTATTAAGTGGTTCCCGCTTCCTTTGAGAAATTTTCCCAATAATATCAAAAGGTGTTGTGTCGTATTTTCACAGTGTTTCTAAGGTTTTTGATTTTATTACTATTAGTTAATTATTTAGATGTGAAGAATTGATCAGTTCACATTCCTGCTTTTGATTATCCCAAAGCTCAGGGTGAATGTGCAAGATCATACACCAGAATGGAAAAATGTTTGTTCCAATTGTATTCAAGAAAACATATTGTGGTAGAAAAATAAAAACTAAAGTCTAAAAGAGTCCACAAGCTATGTGTCACTTTCTGATTATACACCAATAATTGGCAAGAAGCCTTTGGTTGGTGGAGAGAGCATAATTCATGGCAACGAGCGAGGGAACCAAATTATTTAAACAACTTTAAAGATGAAAAATAAAAGAAATAAATAATCTATACATCCTCTCAAGAATGCGTATTGTGTGCATATGATTGTTAGAAAAAATCAAATGACGAAAGATACACCTCCAATCCCCCCACAGGGGATGAAGTGTGGGCGTTGTGTAACCCACTTGCTTTCTTTATTAATTATGATTAAAAAAAAATGAAATTAAAATATGTATTAGAACCTATAAAAAAGGTCTGAATACTTATACAACTTTATGGAGTGAAGGGGAATGAATAAGAGGGAAAAAATGAGGGTTTTCGATTTCTCGAGAGACCCAAAACTTTAATTTTGAGCAGATCTTCCTCCTATTTTTCTTTGGACCTGATAAAAACCATCAAGTTAAATTATTATAATGTGATGGAAATAATGAATACAAGATAAAAACTAAAACTAATTTCAGCACTTTCAAAAGATTGGAAAAATTTACTAGTTTTTAGAGCATTGAAATGCCAACTTTAGATTAGTAAAAGATGATTATTTTTTTATGAATTTCTAAGTCTAAATTATCTGATCTACCAAATTAGTATATTTAAAATATCATACTTTTAAATCAAATCTATCAAATTTTCATATTCAAGCTAAGTAACTGGACAAAGGAGAGAGAATTGTTTTGAGAAGATGGAAAGCAACTTCATGCCTCGCTTGATCTTCTTATGGAAACTTTGGAGACCCTGTAGAAAAAAGATAAAAATTGATAGATTATCAAATAAGAGGAAGATACAACTGAGTTCAAATCCTCCTTTGAAAAAGTAACCTGCAAAACAAATCTATGAGAAATCCCCGAATAAAAAGTTAGATCTAGTGTACTCAAAAACAAGAAATGAGAAAGAGTTGAAATACAACTGAGTATGAAAAAATACTCTCTTATATCTTGAAATAAAAATACTAGTAAGCAAACTACAATAGTAAATTCCTACTCTACGTGCCTTAGGATGACCTTCTAAGCTAGATCTAATAGCAATTTTAAGCAAGAAAGGAAGAAACAATTCAGAAATTTAACAATGTCACCTCAATACTTGCAAGAAATCATCTCATAACATAGAGTGAACCTCCAAATTCTGCAGTTTTATTCATAAATATAGAAAAAATACAAAATAGTAGAGGTTTCTTGCATCCATCCTCAACAAAGGAGGAAAACTCTGCTTTTATAGCAAAAAAAAAGCTCAAACCCCAAGTGGGAGAATTTGACAAGTGTGAGGTGTTTTGGGGGTTGAGATAATGGTGGGAGGAGGTTTGAGATCATGGGAGGGAATGATTCCACCTATATTTAGGTATCCCACTTGGTTTGGGAATCCTTTACCTCCTCTAACCACTTCATCCAAGTGGAAAAACCACCCTTCATGAATGAATTTTCCCCCCTTTCTGTGGAAGTGACTTAGAGCCCCTCCTTTGATGGTTTAAGATGCTACTATATGCTCATAAATATCCCTGACAATATCCTCAACAACTTTGACACCTCAGAGATAAGTCACAGACAAACTGCCTTTGATTTAGGGATTGGATTTTCTCAAATTTTCCCATTTTTGACCCTCTTAGTCATTTTGGAGAGAAAATCCAAATTAATAATTGTAAATTACTAATTTGAATCAAAAGTAGTTTTATGGGTTAAGTTAGGTCCTTGGGTCCAAAAATCAGCATCCCCATGACCAAATTGGATCCCTAGGCCCAATTTTATGACCTTTTGAAATATTACAATTACAATACACCTTATCGATGATTTTATTAAAAAAATAAAAATTAAAAAATCCTAGGGGGGACTTATCGGATGTTCATGAAACTATAGACATATGACTAGCATGGTATAATACATAGACCCTAGGATTTAATAACATTTTTGAGAAATTTTTTATCAAACTTACCATCCTAACTTTCGAGGATTTTGAGTGAAAAACTTGAAAATGATATGTTGCTTAAAAAAGCGTCATATAATTAACAAGGGAAAAACACTCAAGGATGATGACCTTGATGGAAAATTCTAAGAAGCCCAAGCCTTTTACATAAAATAACCTCATGCTATGTCATTTATTACAATTCCCTCGAAAGGGTGTGAACATCCAAAAGAGGCCACAACTTGCCCTGATGAAACCACGAAAATTTCGAGCACTGAGTAAGAACAAGTGATTTGTTCCGATTTTTGGTGGATCACTTGAAAGACCCCCTAAGTACAACTTAGTGGATAACAAGCGAAATAAAAAGTATTGCGACTAGGGAAAGTTGTCACAGATATACGTAAGGAAAACTTAGGAATTATAGGCTAGAGCGGTACCCAATACACTGCCATATGAGCTAACATAAAGGATAAGTGTGATAGAATATGCTGCGATAGATATTTCAGAATTAGAGAAGGAAACACAAATGCTTGCAGAGGAAATAACACAGTTTTTGGGTATCTTAGTACAATACGGGTAGTTGCACAAACTGGATGTGCAACTTGGTGAGGCAGAAGCACAATTGAAAACATTGAGGGGATCACTTAAAATGATGCCCCCACTTGTGCAAGTACCTAGGAGACATAGCTAAAAGAGTTGTAGCAGTGTGTTAACAAGGCATGTATAAGGAACCAATGGAGAACAACACATTTGGATGAACTACAGGGTACAACAGAGCATTTGGCACTCAAGGCCATGGACGAAATCCTGAAGACCAAGGCGGAGTTGAAGAAAGTAAAAAAAAAGAGTGAAGAGTGCGCAACACTCAGGGAAAAGGTCAGAGAAGTCTTTGACCAAGTCAGAATAGAGTATGATGACTTCAAGGAAAAGTTGAACTTGAATGCACCGGTTGCTTCCAGCTGAGGTGGCTTGAGGAAGAGCCACAAGTTTGTGTTGGGGGCCTGTTGGAAAGGGGTTGGTGTAAAAAGTGAGATACCTCCACTGATAGAAAGGGCATTGACAAGAATAAAATTCAACCGTGAAGGATGAAGATATCGAAAAAATAGTATATTTTGGTTGAGTTAGTTAGCGATTGGTCAAGTGGACCATTTTGTAATGGCCTAGCGAGCCTATAAGTAGAGTTAGGATTGTAAATAAAATATCATCTGTTGATTTATTGATCTATTGACTGAGGAATGATTTTTTCTTTCACGATCTATTTTGAGCATTGATTGTGCGAAGACTCTCATTTCTGAATTGAGTTTGATTGGTATTTTGATCTTTTGGGTTGGAATGTCTTATATTTGCGGAGTGCTGAATTATGTTTTGATAAACTCTTTTTCTGCATTGTTTCTGTGATGGGTCATATAAGTTGATAAATATGAGTTAATGAATAATTATGCTACATTTGGTGTTTTTCCTTTAATGTTATGTGAATGATGTGAAGTATCATAGTACTCGGTGATTTAATGTATGTTGATATCTTTGTTGATATAGATTTGGGTTAATGTGATTACGAATCATGATGATAAGTAGATCTGGTTAATAGTATGGCTGCATGATATTTGTTGCTATCCTGTATTACTGGGTGATGTTGCGATTGGGTAGAATATAGTGTGAAGTCCTCTTCACACTATAGAAACTTGGTTCTTACAACCCTCCCCTAGAAATATCAGGTGAGACTGAACCTTCCCTATAGGTGTTGCTAGAAAGGGTAAAACCTTTCTAGGATGATGTTTAGGGAGTCTGTGTCGGTAGTTGTCAACAACAGTGCAGAGTGAACCCTCGTCGACATAAAGGTGTCAACAGGTCCATTACTCTTTTCTAGGTTTCAACATGTACCTGCTTAATAATTCGTCTGCATGGGAAACATACGATCAAGTACAAACCATATCATACATCATACTAACTACAACACTAATATAGGGAACATGTGAAGAGTACTTTGTTTCTTCTCGTGTCTTAGGAGAATGTTTAACAGATAATTTAACTCCCACAAGAATAGGGACCTTAACTGGTTTTCACTCTTGCATGTGTTGAAGCATTTCATAACTGTCTCAACATTTTTACTTTGATTTAACTAGATATTTATAGTTTCTTGATCTCTCTTTATTTCCAATCCAAGAATGAATTTTGTTGCACCGAGATCCTTCACATCGAACATGAAGGATAATTGCACTTTTACCTCCTTAATAAGATCCATGTTAATTTTGATCAACAACAAGTCATCAACATATAAAACTACATATAGAAAGTGATCACCAACTTTCTTTCCATAAACAAAGTGAATAACCTGACTTCTCACAATCCCCAACTATTAGATATACATATTGAACTTTTGATACCACATCCTGGGTGATTGTTTTAGGCTGTAGAGGGACTTCTTGAGTTTGCAAAACATATCCTTTTATCCTTCCACTATAAAAACTTAGGGATGCTTCATATAAATTTCTTCTTCAAGGTCACCATGAAGAAATGTTTCCTTTACATCCATTTGTTATATCTTAAGATAAAATGCTGTAGCTAAAGACATTATTGCCCTAATGGAAATTAAATTAGCAACATGAGAGAAAATCTCACCAAAGTCAACTTCCTTGACTTGGGAATATCCATTTTCTACCAATCAAGCCTTATTATTCTCAACTTTTCCTGTTGCATTTACGTTTTTCTTGAACACCCACTTATTGTCAACCACTTTCCTTCCATTTGGTAATGTGACTAGATCCCATGTTTCATTCTTTCTCAAGGATTCCATTTCCTCTTCCATGGCCCTTTTCCAAAGTTTACCCTCTATCGTTTCGATCACTTCCTTTACCGACCTAGGATCATATTCTTGTTGGCATTCATTTCCAAAACTCCCCAGGAGTTTCATGATATGGGTTAACCCCCTCTCATGGATCTTAACTTTGGAAACTGTAGAGGAAATTAATTCTTACGGGTTTTGGTTTACAGATAATCGTGCTCCAAAAAATGGTATCAGAGCAACAAGTCTCCAGTTTGAAACTCACCTGGTTCATGCTAGAGGGATATTGTTGGAATTTGTGGCCAATACTCCCCACAAGTTTCATGACATGGGTTAACCCCCTCTAGTGGATCTTAACTTTGGCGATTGTAGTGAATACTAACACCTATGGATTTTGGTCTAACGCCAATTGTGACCCAACATTTCTATGGAAAATAACACAAAATAAGAGTGAGATTTGGGTGGACTATACCTTTCTGGTTGTTTCTTACTCAACCATACCTCCTAACAACCATATTCTATTATTACACCTCTTCATTGGATTTAGTTGACTTACCTAAATCAATTTTTTCGTCGGTAATTTCAAACCCTTTCCTTTCTGGTTCCTTTTCTCTTATTAGCTCTTCATCCTTAAAAGTACCTCCAAATTCCCTATAGATTACATCTCTAATATAAACTTCCTTCCTTGTGACCGAATTCCATAGCTTATACCCTTTCACTAGATCCTTGTACTTGATGAAGATGCATTTCTTTGACTTAATGTCGAGTTTTCTTCTTTTCTCGTTTGGGATATACACAAAGGCATCACACCCTAAAACTATGAGACGTATAAGAGAGGGATTTTTACCAACCCATGCCTCATATGGAGGCTTGTTAGCTAGAGACATTGACGATGACCTATTTACCAGGAAACATGTCTTATCGACTGCCTCTACCCATAATTCTTATGTAGTTCCTGCATGACAGAGCATGCTCCTAGATTTCTCCATCAATGTTCTATTCATTCTTTTAGCAACTTCGTTCAGTTGAGGAGTTTATGGAGTTGTGTTTTGTGGATATATACTGTTCTATCTATAGAATTGGTCAAATGCATTCCCACAAAATTCTCCTCCACTATCAGTTCTCAACACCTTGATAATTTTACTAGTATGATTTTATACAAGAGCCTTAAACTCTTGGAAATGCTCAAAGACCTCAAATTTCTTCGTCAAAAAATACAGTCATGTCATTTTGAAGAAATCATCTATGAAAGAGATGTAATACTATGATCCTCCGAGTGCAATGGCCGACCCTATTCCAAACACATAACTCTGTATTAACTCCATTATTTCCTTATCCATAGTAGCACCATATGAGAATCTTACATGTCTCTATTTACCATAAATATAATGTTCACAGAAGTCTACTTCTTCATAACATTTGAGGGACACCTTCTACCATACCTTTATTGTGCATGGCACGGAGACCTTTCTCACCAATATGTTTGATCCATTGATGCCACAACATGGTCAAGTCAACTATACAAGAAGATATGTTGTCACATTTATGACATACTACATGAGGACATTCATCGGTGTCTGTTCTTCCCAATATCTTGTATAGGGTTCTAATATGAGCTCCTCTCATCAGTACCATCACTCCTTGCATGTAACATGCTCAGTTTTGAACCTCGATTTTTTAAAATGGTAAATGATGTAATTATAAATGGGAATGGCTGGAAGGGCCAGGATATATGTAAATGCACATGAACAATTATACATAATATAAACATACATTTGGTTGGATATGAGGTGAAAATGATGAAAGAGTATGGGGGACCGAGAAATTCACTAGTGAGAGAGAAAGAGGCTTGTGAGAAGTCCTAAGGGATCAATAACATGACCATGGGGATAACTTGAGCCTAAAATTTACCTTTGTGAAAATTAAAATATTTAACCCCTTATTTACCTTAAACCTTGATTAAAGGTTAAGTGAGGTTAATTATATTAAAACCTTAATTAAAGGATAAGTGGGAATTAAGTGTTTTTCTTAATCAAAAGAGGAGAAACACAGGTCTCATGGAAAACACACTGGTTTCATGGAGACATACAACAAAGTTTGGAAATAAAAAGGGAAATTGGCTCCAATTTGGGAGGGGACATGAGTTGCATGTGGAGAAGATAAGCATTACCTGGCAGAATATTGAGGATCATATACCTAGTAAACTTTTCCATTACTAGTCCTTGCTTGGTATAGATGGTTGTCTTACATATTAACCAACGACAAATGAGATGGGGCATAATGCATGGTTTTCCCTCAACTGAATTTTGGGCATTGATGTCATGCTGCTCGAGGTACTATTGTGAAGGGTTGATCCATGGTTGTGTTGTTGCTGCAATATTTCTTAAAAATATTTTTATATTTTTTGCCCCCCCTTGAAAATCTTAATTTCCTTTGTTTTTTGATTTTCCTGTCCATCATGAAATTTCAGAAAATTTCATTTTACTAAGGAAGAAAGTTTATTTTCTTGATCCGCAACAACGGACGGTTTCTCAATTTTGGGTCGCTACAGCGGGCTCATATTCACTTTCAAGCCGCTAAGGTGAGCCTTTCCCTATTTGTTAGCCACTATAGCCGAAGGATTTCTATTTTCGGGCCACCACGGCAGTTATAGTTTTGACTTATGTGCAGACGTTTGCATACTTCCGCTATGTCGGAAAACTTCTCGCATCGTGTCTGCTATGGTAGAAGGTTTCGATTCTTTTTCGATTTGTTTCCTGTGAGCCACTATGGTGAGCATTTTCCTTGGTCATGAGCCGCTACGGTAGGCTCTTTTCTTTTTCGCAAGCCTTTGTCTGTATTTCCCCACTACGGTGGAAGGTTTTTTATGTCTTGCCCGCTATGGCAGCGGACTGCGAGGTTTATGTTATTTGGCGTCCGGATGCCGCTACGACAGAGGTCTCCTCCTGTTAGGTCTGCAACGGCGGGTGCTCTGCATACTTTGTCGAGGAGGTACTGCTCGATGCACTGTTGCAGAGAATGAGTTGAGTTTAAAGCCGTCGTTGTGGATGGAGTGTTGTGTCCGAGCTGTTGTTGTAGATGAATAACCATGATGACTTATGTGTTTTGGATCGCGACGGTTGGCGCCAACAGGGTTTTTTTTGGGCTCACATGTGTAAGTGTTTTAGGGGTTTTATAGCCCAAATATTTGGTTTATTTTCCCACTTCACTTGTTTTTTACCTTGTTGTTGTTACAGAGTGGGTGAGATTGAAGAACATTTCCCATTTGGATTTATCTGCGCGGTCCCTCGGTGGAGCTCACATGGCCTGCACTCATCTGTCACTTTCAACTGCGTGGAGATAGCATTGACTGATAGGTAGGTGTCCTCACCTTTTTTTCCCAGTAATTGGTTCGGTATGGTTTGCATATGTCGTCATTGGTGGTTAGGTTTGGTTCAGATTGTGAAGGGTTTCGTTTTCCGTCTTCTTTTAGGTCAGATTGCCTTGACGTTTTTCTTTCCCTAGTAAATACATAGGCATGATGAGTATTCAGGGGCATTTTCGCTCAATTTGCTAGGTTAGAGATTTTTTTGTTTTCATAAGGCTAAGCTTTGCATCGGTATGGATGCAGTTGGGTGCTCACACATGGGCGTTCGCCTTGGTGGCGGTTTTATTTTTCTGAGCAGAACTCGTAGGGGGAGTTTCCTTAGATTTCGGCCATGGGAATTGTGGCATCGTGGTTTCCCTAAGGCGTCGCCACCATGATTCTTGGTTTTTCGAAGCCTCGTCATGATTGTCAGAGAGTGAGGGCCATTGGGGGTTTTCAGTTTTAAAGAAAGTGCAGAAGGGGTTTCAGCAGGGGTTTCCCATAGTTTCAGTAAAGTCTATTTTTAGCCATAACCCTGATCCGGTCGTAGTGCAGGTTTTTGATGGAAGGAACAGACAGGGTAAATAAGTTTTAGTTTTTCTTCTTAAATGATGTATATGTGTGATTGTTTTTCTTACATTAATCATATGGGTACTAAGACAATTTGTTGTACATGTACTCTTTATTGCCGAGACCATGCCGAAGAAGGGGAGGAAGAAGCTTAAAATTGCTGAGAGCGAGTCTGACATAGATATTGCTGAAGTTCTACCTAAAGTAAAGGTCGATATAGTGTACGAAGACACCAAAGAAATTACAGGAGCAGAGCCTAAGTTGAAATGGGGCCAAATCTACCCTATGATGTTCGACAAGAAAGTGCCAGAACCTGGATTGGGGGATCTTGCCTTATATGAGAATATTTTGAGGTATGGGTTAACCAAGATAATCACCAGGACAAAGGTTTTTCCCTGTGCCGAGGTCATTGGTTGGATTTTGCTGAAGATAGACACGGTGGGTATGATAATTAATGATGAAGAGGGCAAGCCCGTAGCATCATTTGCACCAGCATTAATTTCGAAAGCATATATTCTAACAGAAGTAGAAATAAATGTGACCATAGATTGGGTCAAGAGCATTAAATTCGACTATACCACCACAATAAAGGGATGATGATTGAGGGAAATTTTTTTAGACATAAGCAGTCAGGAGAGTATGAAACAGCTAGTCTTCAAACCCCATTCATATTAATAGCATTAATGTTAAGCAGGTTGTATGGTAGGTGTGATGGAAAAACACACAATTTTGGGTGGATTCCCCTCATGTATTATGTGGCAATTGAGGGAAGAGTCTTTAACTGGGAAGATATTTCTACCAAGAACTTGTCTAAAAGTATCAAGGTAGCTCAAGAGGGTCTAAAGCAGAGCCAATCAGAACTCTATATGTCATCCTTTTTGTTAGATTACATAATATATAGGCATAAGTTTGAAAAGATAAATTTTGTATGGATAGAAGGGAAGGCTCCTATTTATGTTGCATATCAGATTATAGGAGCCCACAGATATCAAACTCATTATTAGTTAATTTGTGAAGAATTCATAAGGCCCCTTTATAGGTTAATATTTTTAGAAGAATGCTCATGTCTGTCAAAGGGAGAAATGGAATCTATAAAAGCAATTTGGTGACTATTTTTTCACCAAGGAAGGCACTTACGTGAGAATGTTTGGAGGCAATATAGCACCTTCATTGCTTTCTAAGTATGCAACAGACTATATAGTATTGAAGGAGGTAGTCAGACAGGTATTCCTAGAAGGTTTTGGAAGCCATTTGTTTGATATCAAGAAGGCAGTCTTCCCACCATTACCTTTTTACATGGGAAGTTACAAGTTTAACAGAGTCAAAAGAGCGCCAAATTTTGTCAAAGAGCTGGAAATATTCCACTTTTGGGAGAAAATATTCCATAGGAATGACTCACAAGGTAAGGTGGCAAATCACAAAGCTACTCACAAAGTAAAATTTGAGTATGCCAATTACATAGACAAAGAAGAGCAAGTATTCAGAAATGTCTATAGTATGGTAGCCTTGAGCAAGAGGTTGAAAGGAAAATAATTTGGTGCGAAAGGAAGTAGCAGCAACAACCCCAATCTAGACAAAGGAGATGAGGAAGCTACAAAGAAAGATCAGGAAGAAAGCACCCGTAGGCTTGCAACAGGAGCAAAAAAGTTATTGGTTGAAGAAGTGCAGAGGGATCAGGCAGAAGCTTCTAAAAGAAAGAACACAGAGGCTCTTCTAAAGAGAATGGAAAAATTGGAGAAGGCTTTGGCTAAAGGAGATTTAGGCTCTGATAAAGATATTTAGGATATAGGAGAGCAAGGCCAGAGTACTGATGAAGTTATAGGCAGTGGAGGTTCAGAACAAATCCCTGTGCGGGCTAATCCAGAGAGCTTGCCAGCCACATCTAGCAGCATCCTAACAGGAGGTCATGTGCCCATAGCTGAAATGGGACTTGTAACTTTTACACCTTCAAAGAAATATGATGTAGCATGTTTGAAGGACATTTGTTTTGATCTGAAAATGAAGTCCATTATATGGGGGAAAGAGAAAAATTTGAAGGGAGGAACTCAGCCAGCAGTCACTACAGAGAAAAATTTGAAGGTAGGAACTCAGCCAGTAGTCACTACAGTGACGGAGAGAATAGCCATGAAAAATGTAGAAGAGCACCCAAAGGAAAGATGGATGAAATGAAAGAAGTGCCGAGGAAAGAAGAAAAGGTAGGAAGAGAATCCAAAAGAAAATATGAGGCCACATTGTCAGAGTTTGAAAGATTTCAGTAAATACATCAGATCTTGGAAGCATAACAAGATAGTTTGAAATTATCAATTGAAGAATTGAGTAAGGAGAAAGGAAGTCTATAAAATAAGGTGGAAAAACTAGAGATGCAGAAAACTATTGCCGAGGGGAAAGACAAGCATTATGAAACCCAAGTAGTAGCATTGGAGACCCAGAAAGCTTCACTGGAAGTTTCATTAAAAGCATCAAATGAGCAGAAAATGGATATTGAGCCATTGAAGAAGCATGATGTCACACTCAGAAGTAAAATTCATTAGATGCACCTTAAAATAGCAGAGGAGATGTTGAAAGTTCAACAAGTAGAAACAAGGTTGGAAGAAATTGTGAGTACAGCTTCTTACTTCTTAGACAAGACCCAGGATATCCTGGAAATTCTACAAGGACGTTTGACTTGGGTGGAAACAACCAAGGAACCTCTAGCTGATGCACCCATCAAGGACTTAGAGACAATGAAGCTGGAGTATGAACTGATTGAATTCGGGAGTAAATAAGCCGAGGAATTGGTAAAGGTAGTCCAGAGGACAAAATGTGTTTGTGGAGAATTCTGCAAAAAAGTTCTCACAACTTACAATCATTGTTAGACATATGCTAAGAGAAGGTTAGAAGAATTTCCTGATCATAAAGGATTTTTGAAGCAATTGTAGGTAAGATGGCAGGAGGATGAACAAGGTATCCAGATGGTCAGAGGTTTGGATGAGAAGGTGCTGAAAAATGTAATAGCATTGGTAGCAGTGAGCAATCATTTATTGGAAGACCAAATTCATTTGATACCAGTCAGAGTGGCAAATATAAAATCCCAAGTTGCTAAACATGAGATCACTATCATATTCCTAGATCCCTCTAGGTTCGATACTATAGCAACTGATGCAAATATTTGGAAGAAATTCATAAATGATGTCGATGGGTCCACTTAGTAGTTTGTTTTATTAATACATTTTGTAATATTTTCATAAGTTAGCGAGTCCACTAGGAGACAAAGGCATTTTTTTTAACTGATTTGTAAAGGAGCCCAAAGGAAAAGGGAGACCAAGAGACTTTTGAATTTGTATCAATAGAGATCAAGTCGATAGAGTAGGGACCTTTTTTCATGCTATCTTTATGAAATGTATTGTAAGAAGAACTACTTCCTCTTATAATAAAGAGTATATATTTTTTGCTGGAGAAGGCACTGTGGAGTCTCAAATGCTTGCCATAGATTGGTTGAATGTGAACTAATTCTGTTTCATATTTTTATATGAACTGTGAGATCGTTCTAACTTGTGAATTATTTCATGTTATGAATATTTTTCTGTTTATTTCTGTGAAACATCCGCAGTATATTTGGGTAATGAATGTTTTAAATGACAATGAGCTATCTCTTTGTTTAACTTTCTACTTATATTCATGTATTCTGAAATATGAACAACTATCTGTAATATTCTAGATGCATGTTTACAGTACATTACTCATCATTAATTACAATATTGCTCCCTAGGGATAGGTTAGATAGAGTTAGTTAGCATTAGTAAAAGTTGTTCTTTGTTTATGATTTAGAAGAGAAAGAGGTAAGATGAGAGGTAAGAACCTGCACATCACACATACTCATCAATTAGGCACTTGCATATCATACATAAACATAAAAGCTAAAAATACACTTAAACGGTGGACCAGGCCGCAACCGGTAACATAACCTTTAACTATTACTTGACCTACGGTAACCGGACCATAAAACAGACAGATTCCCCATACCAAACAATAACGAGCTAATTGGGAATGCTTATTGGGGAGAATCCATACTGTTGTTACATGGGATTTTTCCAAGCCTCAATAGTTTTGGTGCTAGAAGGAGGGATGCCAGTGCATGGCTGGCCGAGGAAATTCGTTTTCTCAAGAATACTCCACCGGTGACAGTTCCAAAACTAGTGTCCCTCAAATACCTAGTCCTGAAGAAAATGTCACAGAGTATTTCTATCCCATTGATAATGAAGTGGTTGATGATTTAAGGAGAATTACAAGGGCATACGCAAAAAATATTGGAGGATTACCCATTATTCCTGCTTTACCGAGAAGAGAGTTTTGTAAGAAAGAACGTCCTTACTTGGAGAACTCAGTATTAGTGGAAGACCTTGATGAACTGGTAGAAACAAACTGGCAAGAAGTTGTCCAACCTCTAGATCAGTTGGGACTAGATTCCCCTCATTGTTCTCCTTTTCGAACCCCTGTCCAGTATCCTCCTCAATCTCTACTCACAATCATGGCAAATGTGAATGCAAATCAGCCTCCTCCACCACTTTCTTGGAGGGATAGATCTCCTCTAAACCTTACTCCTCCATTACATGCTATGCCTCATAATTTTGATAAGGCATTACCCAAGTTTGAACCAAATGAAGGAATTCTTGTGGATGATAAATTACAAAGTTTTTATCTAGCTTTAGAAGGATTACACGCATCAGAGCATGAAGTCGTCGTATGTAGATTGTTCCCTCACACTCTCAAGGGAAAAGCAGCCTCATGGTATTTTTCCCTGCAAGAAAATTCAATCACAAATTGGAATACCTTTGAGATATTGTTTAGAAACAAATATGGAATCCAGAAAACCCATGTTGCTTTAATGAAAGGGATGATTTCCCTAAAGAAAGAAAATAAAGAAAGGGTGCATAACTTCACTCAGAGGTTTGGTGCCTACATGAATAACTTTGATGCAAATGCCAAACTGACTGAGCATGCCCTAATTGAGTATTACAACTCAGCTCTTGAGCTTGACTTAGGCATGTTTGTCAAAATATCAGTTAAGCCCACCTTGGTAGAGACTTATCAAGAAGATGAGAAGGTGGAATAAAAAATGGATAGTATAGACCAATATCTTGTACAATCAGAAGAAAAAACTTATGGGAGCAGAAAGCCTCTATTGCTAACTAAGCCTAAGGATGAGTGGTCACAGGAGTTAGATCGTGTGGTCAATGATACAAAACTTGTCGAATAGAGTAATTGATCTGGAAAAAGAGAAGGAGGCCCATAAACAATAAAAACATTATTATAAAAAGAGAGATGATAATGGTCCACCCAAGTCTCCCTCACATAGTCCCTCGACTATGAATTTGATAGATGTAGGAGTGGACAATTTCTGTACATTCCATCAACAGTCTCATTTTGAGAAGAATTGCCCACAATGGATAAATTCTATGACCTTAGTGATGAACTAGATATTGGATTCCAAGTTAAAGAAAACTGTGGATGAGAAAGAGAAAGGTCATGAACCGACAAAAGCCCAAGAAGAAGACACTTTGGTTTTATGGGATTGTGTTTCTATGTTTAATATAGAGAATGGATATCTCACTGAGGAAGAAGAAATACCAGAGACAACGTTACAACAAGGAGTCAGGGCTCATTGAAAGAAGATAACATGATACTGCCCAAGATTAAGAAACTTCAGGAGAACATGAAAAAAATAAAGAATAATACTCAAAATGCTAACATCCCGGAGTTTTTCATCTCAATCCAGAGTCCCAAGAAAGTCAATATGCCTATAAATTCTACCGAAAATACAGTTGAGAATGTCAAGAAGAATTCTATTGAACATGAAATGGGATATGACATTGTAGAAGATATCAAAAAGACTAAATCAAATATCTCCTTGTTTAAAATGTGTAATCTACCCCAACAAAAAGAAAAGATGTTCAAGGCACTGGAGACACTTATAAAGGAAACCCATAATGACAACCAAGCTGATGAAGAGATTGGTAAAGCAAGTTTAGGAGGAAAGTCTAAATATAGAACTCCAACATTCCTCCTTACTTTTGAAATTTTCAATTACAACATGCATAATTGTTTGGTGGACTCTGGAGCATTAGTAAATGTCATGCTACTTTCAGTTTGCAAGAAAATAAATGGTCAACCTAAGCCAACTACAGGCCAAGTTATCCAATTGGATCAGACTGCAGTGAAAGTGATAGGAGAAATGGAAGATGTCATGATCCGTTTATCAACAGATGAGAGGGTCTGTCAGTATATAGACATTGTTGTAGCAGATATCCCAGACGCCTATGGTTTGGTTTTGAGGCGGGATTAGGCAGCAAAATTGGAGATATATTTTGCATCAGATTGGTCACATGTATGGTTACCTTATAAAGGTTGTCAGAACCAAATAAAGGTGTTAAGGGAACCTCAAATGAAGTACAATGTAACTCAATTGGAAGGCAAGAATGAACCAGTCAATTCTGTGTTGGGAAACTATTTTCTTGAGCTGGAGCCGGGGAATTACCAAGCTGAAGAAGCCAATAACATATCAGATATCCAGCCTGATCTCCTTCAGTTTTCACGGGTTGATAAGATTGATTGTAATATGGTAGAGTTAGTCTCAGATGTAGTTAGTAGTTCAAATTCAGTAGGAGTAGAAAGTTTTTGGATTCTTTATTTTGACGGTTCCAAAACCTTGGAAGGATCATGAGATGGCTATGTCTTGATCGATCCAGAGAAAAATAAACATTCTCTTTCATGTAGATTAGAATTTGAATGTACAAATAACATAGCTAAATACGAAGCATTAGTCCAGGGACTGGAAAAAGAAATGGAATTAAAAGTAAAAAATATAAAAGTGTACAGAGATTCCAAAATTATTGTTAAACAAGTTCGAAACAAAATTCATTGCATATCACCACATTTGAAGGCCTATCAAAATGAAGTATGGGATTTATTAACAAATTTTGATGCATTCAATATCTTTTTAATTTCGAGAGTAAAAAATGCAGCAGCTGATTTCTTTGCTACTTTAGCTGCAAGGCTAGTACCTATGAATAACATATGTTCGATTGAATTGCTTTTCAGGCCTTCTATTCCAGACAATATCACCAATATGAGGGTGTTTGATGAGGATCATCAAATTTTGGAATGTCTAATGAATGTTGAAACCTTCAAGAGAGCCATAATATATGATGAAGAACATCAAGCGGACCTCCAAAATGGAAATTTTATTCCTAAAGGAGTCAAAAATTTGGAACATATGTTTGATCTAGAAAACAAGTTTAGAAAACCAGCAAATGTCAAGACACACAGTTCGTATTTGCAATTTCAACTGATAAATATAGGGTCAGAGGCTGAACCCAAATATGTGAATTTGGGAAAGTGTTGTTCACCTGGGGAGAGGAGAAAATTCATCAGTTTATTCAGAAAATATAAATATTTATTCACTTGGACCTACAAAGACCTCAAGACTTAAGACACCAAAATTATACAGCATGTTAGTCTAATCAAAGTTGGAGTCAAACTGTATCAACAACCTCTGAGAAAGATGCATCCCAAACTAGAACCCCTAATTCAAAGTGAGGTGAAAAATCTTATGGATGCTAAGATCATATTCAAAGTTAGACATTTAGAATGGGTCTCAAACTTGGTACTAGTACAGAAAAAGTCTGGAGAGATCAGACTTTGTGTTGATTTTAGAAATTTGAACCGTGCATCCGACAAAGACAATTAGCCTGTCCCACCCATGGAACAGATATTACAAATGGTCTTAGGTTCTGAACTTTTTTCTCTGTTAGATGGATTCTCAGGTTATAACCAAGTGCTAGTAGCAGAAGAACACAGACTCAAGACCACCTTTAGGACCAAGTGGGGGACTTTTGCATATAGGAGAATGCCCTTTGGACTCATTAACGCTGGAGCAAATTTCCAAAGGACTATGGATATAGCTTTCCGTGGTTTGATTGGCTGGAGTGTTGTGGTCTATTTAGATGATCTTACAATATTTTCTAAGAAGAGAGAAGAACATGCGTTTCATTTGAAACAGATTTTCAAACATTTTAGAAAATATGGAATTTCTTTAAATCCTAAGAAATGTGTGTTCGTTGTTACCGAAGGAAAGATATTGGGTCATGCTATTTTGAAAAAAGGGATCTCAATAGACCCCGAAATAATTAAAGAAATAGAACAGATCCCTTTACCCCATAATAAAAAAGGTATGCAGTATTTTATGGGGACAATTAATTTTGTGTGAAGGTTTTTGCCAGACTTTGCCCAAATAGCTAACCTTTGCAACAAATGGTCAAGGAAAGTGTTCAATTCAAGTGGAATGATTCAGAGAACAATGCATTTAACAAGATCAAAACATCCATAGATCATGCACCATCACTTAAAAGTCCCAACTTCGAAAAGGATTTTATCTTGTAAACTTTTGCTTCAGATGATTCATTAACAGTGGTGCTTACATAGAAAGAAGAAGAGGGGGATCATGAGTACCCCAGATTTTTTATGAGCACTAGTTTGCAAGGGGCTGAATTAAAATATCCCACAGTTGATAAGCAAGCCTATGCAATTTTCAAAGCACTGAAGCAATTCAAACAGTATATACTTAAGAATTGTACAAAGTTAATAGTTCCGCACCCGACAGTATGATCTCTTTTTGTACAAAAAGAATTGGGAGAAAGAAGAGGTAAATGGGTAACTTCCTTGCATGAATATGATCAAGAATTCAAACTAGTAACCATAGTTAAAGGACAAGGGCTTTGTAAACTGATGGCTGAGAGTCAAAACAATGAAGATAAAAATTGGGATAATGAAGATGAGTTACACATGGTGGATGTATGTCCTTTATTCATAGCTCCAGAATCCTGGTATAGAGATTTAATTCATTATCTTCAAGAAGGATATTTGTTGGAACATTGCAAGCCCAAGAAAAGGAGATAATTACGTCTAAAATCATCCTTATATCAGATTATTGATGGAGTGCTGTTTAGAAAAAACTTCGATGGAGTTTTTCTTAGATGCTTGGAACGTGAAGATTCAAATAAGGTTGTGGCAGAACTACACGATGGACCCGCTGGAGGTCATTTATTGGGAGATAGAACATCACAGAAGATTTCAATATCTCGGTATTACCAGCCGACTTTGTTTAAAGATGCTCACGTTCATGTAAGGAAATGTGATACTTGTCAAAGGAGTGGTGGGAGACAAGCAAAGGCAGCAGGACCTTTGAAACCAATTATTATTTCAGAACCATTCGAGCAATGGGGGATTAATATTATCAAAGAGATCAATCCAAATTATTCATTGTAGCATAAGTACATCCTGACAACAATAGACTATTTCACCAAATGGGTAGAATCTATTCCATTATGAAAAGTGAATGAAGATGCAGTTATGGATTTCTTGCAAGACCATATTATGACTAGGTTTGGGGTTCCAATTTCCCTGGTTTTTGATGATGCTTCATATTTTTCATCTATTAAATTAACTGCATTTTCAAATGAAAAAAGAATTAAGCTACACTATTATGCTAATTACTATCCGCAAGGAAACGGTTTGGCATAATCTACAAATAAAAACCTCATTAGGATTTTGAAGAAAATGATCATAGAAAATCAAAGGAGTTGGCGTCTAGCTTTTCCTAATGCACTCTGGGTTGATAGAGTCACACCCAAGAACTCCTTAGGTGTGTCACCCTACACTCTAGTCTATGGGAAAGAAGTTATCCTGCCTCCAAATATTCTGTTTCCATCCTTGAAACTAGCCCAAGACTCTAGAGGAACTGATAATGAAGTTCTACAAATCCGAATCCATAATCTGCTAAAGTTGGAGGAGTGTAGATCGAAAGCAAGAGAGAGGTTTAAACATAAACACGAGGTGGTGAAGAAATGGTTTGATAAGCACAAAGTTGGAAAAAGGGAATTTGAGTAGATGATATGGTTCTTAAGTGGGATCACCCGCATGATGAGAAGAGAAAGCACACTAAGTTTCAACAATTATGGATAGGCCCTTTTCAGATTGCAGAAAAGTTAGGCACCTCAACTTACAAATTGCAAGATTTATAGGGGTGGGAAGAGAACTTTCTAGTAAATGGTTTAGTTCTCAAGCCTTATTTTTCTTAATGATTTTTGAGTTTTCTTTGTACATAAATAAATGGTTTGATTGTTTTCAGTTTTGATTAGATTAGTTCTATTTGATTTTCATTTTACTTGCTTAATTTTTGGATTTATTGAATTTTTTGGTTTGCTTTACCTTATGTTTCAATAAATCAGCACAACTTTTGGTTTTGGAGTTCATCAAAGTTCTGGATAAACTAAAATCTTTGACCAAAGACTAGTTTCTATTTGCACATACATAATGCTTAAGGATCCTTTAAGATTAGCAGATTATCTGAATAGATTATGAATGCATTGAAGTCCTATTTAATCCCTGTAAAATAACTAAGGTTAGAAAAGTCTAGAATACTATTTTGAGGCTCCATTCACTTCACACTAAAGTCTATCCTAGGAGGCTAACAACAAAAGACCCATGGAGAGGAATTAGAGTAAGCAGTTGTATTATATTTAAATGATCCTAGGCCACAAATGAAATCCAAAAGGCTAAGAAGAGTCAAAATATCCCAGGAAGAAAACATATATCAAAAGACATACTAAACAAAATTAGTATGAATAAGATTGCTTTAAAGTTTTTCTCTGTACGTGGGTTGAAATCAAAATATCTCTCATACAAAAGGACACTATGGATAGAATAACTTGAACTAAATTTAAGACAGAAAGCAATTAGGGAAGACTCAAAAGGACAAAAGTCCAGAAGCATCAAAAGAATGCAAAATGGCACAGGAATGAGGAATAAATGAATATATCTGTTCACCATCTATTACAAACATGTGGTGTCTAAGTTGGAAGCTATCCAAAGGTAGAGGTAAAATAAACTTCATATCTTGGCCTCGGAAGAGTTATCAAGACTATGAAAGCCTGGTTCCCCTTTTACATTTGGACCATAATCAATGTTTTAAAGTTCATAAATCCTGTATGCTAAGAAATATAGGTATCTTAAGGGAATCTAATAAGATAATCTAACAGGATATTTTAAAGCAGTTGCTGTTCAAAAGTTAGCTTTTCAGAGATCTATGTTCGCCAGTGAGTCACCAATTGTTGCTGCTGTAACATTTCCCAAAAATATTTTTATATTTTTTGGCCCCCCTTGAAAATATTAATTTCCTTTGTTTTGATTGACCTTTGATTTTCCTATCCATCATGAAACTTTCAAAAAATTTCGTTTTACTAAGGAAGAAATTTTATTTTCTTGATCCGCAGCAGCGGATGGCTTCTCAATTTCAAGCCGCTACAATGGGCTCATCTTTTCTTTCAAGCCACTACGACGAGCATTTCCTTGTTTTTTAGCCGCTATAGTAGAAGGATTTCTATTTTCGGGCCACTGCGACGGTTATCGTTTTGACTTATGCGTCGATTTTTGCATACTTCTGCTATGTCGGAAAACTTCTCGCATCGCGTCCGCTACGGCGACAGGTTTTCAATTGTTTTTTGATTTGTTTCCCATGAGCCGCTACGGTGGGATATTTTCTTTCTTGCAAGCCTTCCTCTATATGTTCTTGCTGCAACGGAAGGTTTTTTATGTCTTGCCCGCTATGGCGACAAAATATGAGTTTTATGTTATTTAGTGTCCGAAATCTGCTAGGGTTGAGGTCTCCTCCTATTGGGTCTGCTAAGGTGGGTGTTCTACATACTTTGTCGCGGAGGTACCACCCGATGCGCTGTTGCAGAGAATGTGTTGAGTTTAAATCCATCGCTACGGAAGGAGTGTTGTGTCCAAGCCACTATTGCATATGGATAACCATGATGACTTATGTGTTTTGGCCCACGGTGGTTGGTGCCAGAAGGGTTTTTTTGGGCTCACACGTGCAAGTGTTTTAAAGGTTTTATAGCCCAAACAGTTGGTTTATTTTCCCACTTCACTTGTTTTTTAACTTGTTGTTGTTACGTAGTGGGTGATATTGAAGAACGTTTCCCGTTTGGAGTTATCTGCGCGGTCCCTCGGTGGAGCTCACATGGCCTACACTCATCGTTCATTGTCAACTGCGTGGAGCTAGCATTGACCGACAGGTAGGTGCCCTCACCTTTTTTTTCCAGTAATTGGTTCGGTAGGGTTTGCATCTGTCGTCATCGGTGGTTAGTTTTGGATGAGTTTATGAAGGGTTTCTCTTCTCCTCTTCTTTTAGGTCAGATTTACCTGGCATTTTTCTTGCCCTAGTAAATACATAGGCATGATGAGTATTCAGAGGTGTTTTCACTCAGTTTGATTGGTCAGATATTTTTTTGTTTTCAGAATCCCAAGATTAGCACCAGTATGGATGCAGTCGGTCACTCACGCATGGGCATTGGCCTTGGTGGCGGTTTTCTTTTTCTAAGTAGAGCCTGTAGGGGGATTTTCCTTAGATTTTGATTATGGAAATTGTGGCATCATGTTTTCCCTAGGGAGTCGCCCCATGATTCTTGGTTTTTTGAAGCCTCATCGTGATTGTGAGAGAGTGAGGGCCATTGGAGTGCGAAAGGGTTTTCAACAGGGATTGCTCGTAGTTTCACTAGAGTCTATTTTTAGCCGTAACCCTGAGTTGGTCGTATTGTAGGTTTTTGATGGAAGGAATAGACATGGTAAAGAAGTTTTAGTTTTTTTGCTTAAATGATGTATATGTGTGATTGATTTTACTTACATTAATCATATGGGTACTAAGACAGTTTGTTTTACAGGTACTGTTTATTGCCGAGGCCATGCCGAAGAAGGAGAGGAAGAAGATTAAAATCTCTAAGAGTGAGTCTGACACAGATATTGCTAAAGTTCCTCCTGCAGTAAAGGTCGAGATAGTGTATGAAGACACCAAATTAGTTATAGGAGCAGAGCCTGAGTTGAAATGGGGCCAAATCTACCCTATGATGTTCGACAAGAAAGTGCCAGAAGCTGGATTGGGGGATCTTGACTTATATGAGAATATTATGACGTCTAGGTTAACCAAGATAACCACCAAGCCAGAGGTTTTTCCCTGTGCCGAGGTCATTGGTTGAATTTTGCCGAAGATAGACATGCTGGGGATGATAATTAATGATGAAGAGGGCAAGCCCGTAGCATCATTTGCACCAGAATTCATTTCGAAAGCATATACTCTACTAGAAGTAGAAATAAATGTGACCAAAGATTGGGTCAAGAGCATTAAATTCGACTATACCACCATAGTAAAGGGGATGATGATTGAGGGAAATTTTTTTAGACATAAGCAGTCAGGAAAGTATGAAACAACTAGTATTTGAACCCCATTTAGATTAACAACATTAATGTTAAGCAGGTTGTATGGTAGGTGTGACGGAAAAATGTACAATTTTGGGTGGATTCCACTCATGTAATATGTGGTAATGGAGGGAACAATCTTTACCTAGGTAGATATTGCTACCAAGAACTTGTCTAAAAGTATCAAGGAAACTCAAGAGGGTCTAAATCAAAGCAAATCAGAATTCTATATGTCATCCTTTTTGTTAGATTGCATAATATATAGGCATAAGTTTGAAAAGCTAAATTGTGTATGGATAGAAGGGAAGGCTCCTATTTATGTTTCATATCAGATTATAGGATCCCACATATATCACACTCATTATCAGTTAATTTATGAAGAATTCATAAGGTCCCTTTATAGGTTAATATTTTTAGAAGACTGCCCATGTTTGTCGAAGGGAGCAGTGGAATCTATAAAACAATTTGGTGACTATTTTTTCACCAAGGAAGGCACTTACCTGAGAATGTATGGAGGCACAAGAGCACCTTCATTACTACCTAAGTATGCAATAGACTATATAGTATTGAACGAGGCAGTCATACAGGTATTCCTAGATGGTTTTGGAAGCCATTTATTTGATATCAAGAAGGCGGTCTTCCCACCAGTGCCTTTTTATGTGGGAGGTTACAAGTTTAACATAGTCAAAAGCGCACTGGATTTTGTCAAATAACTAGAAATATTCCACTTTGGGGATAAAATCTTCCATAGGAAAGACTCACAGGGTAAGGTGGCAGCTCACAAAGGAAATTTTGAGTATGTTGATTACATAGACAAAGAAGAGCAAGTATTCAGAAATGTCTATAGTATGGCAATGTTGAGAAAGAGGTTGAAAGGAAAAGCATTTGGTGCTAAAGGAAGTAGCAGCAATAACCCCAAGCCAGACAAAGGAGATGAGGAAGCTGTAAAGAAAGCTTAGGAAGAAAGCACTCGTAGGCTTGCAGCAGGAGAAAAAATGTTATTGGCTGAAGAAGTGTAGAGGGATTAGGCAGAAGTTGCTAAAAGAAAGAACATAGAGGTTGTTCTAAAGAGAATGGAAGAGTTAGAGAAGGATTTGGACAAAGGAGATTTAGGCTCTGATCAAGATATGCAAGATACAGGAGAGAAAGGCCAAGGTACTGATTAAGTTTGAGGTGGTGGAGGTTTAGAACAAAGCCTTGTGAAGGCTAATCTAGAGAGCTTTCCAACCACATCTAGCAGCATCCTAACAGGAGGTCATGTGCCCATAGATGAAATGGGACTTGTACCTTTTATACCTTCAAAGCAACATGATGCAGCATGTTTGGAGGACATTCATTTTGATCCTAAAATGAAGTCCATTTTATGGAGGACAGAGAAAACTTTGAAGAACTCAACCAGTAGTCACTACAGTGACGGAGAGAACAATCATGAAAAATGTAGAAGAGCACCTTAAGAAATTAGCTGCTATGGGCATTGCAAATGCTCACAACGTGGAAAAGCTTATGGAAGATATTGAGCAATACAAAGGAAAGATGGCTGAAATGAAAGAAGTGCCGAGGAAAGAAGAAAAGGTAGAAAGAGAGTCCAAAAGAAAATATGAATCCACCTTGTCAGAGTTTGAAAGATTTCAGCAAAGACATTAGATCTTGGAAGCAAAACGAGATAGTTTGAAATTATCAATTGAAGAATTGAGTAAGGAGAAAGGAAGTATGGAAAAAAAAAGTGGTAGAACTAGAGATGCAGAAAACTACCATTGAGGGGAAAGCCAAGCATTATGAAACCCAAGTAGTAGCATTGGAGACCCATAAAGCTTCACTGGAAGTTTCGTTAAAAGCAACAAATGAACAGAAAATGGATATTGAGCAATTGAAGAAGCATGCTCTCACACTTAGAAGTAAAATTCATTAGATGCAGCTTCAAATAGCAGAGGATATGTTGAAATTTCAACAAGTAGAAATAAGGATGGAAGAAATTGTGAGTACACCTTCTTACTTCTTAGACAGGACCCATGATATCCTGGAAATTCTACAAGGACATTTGACTTGGTTGGAAACAACCAAGGAACCTCCAGTTGATGCACCCATCAAGGACTTAGAGACAGTGAAGCTAGAGTATGAACTGATTGAATTCGGCAGTAAAGCAATAGAGGAATTGGTAAAGGTAGTCCGGAGGACAAAAGGTGTTTGTGCAGAATTCTACAGAAAAGTTCTTACAACTTACAAATCATTGTCAGAAATCTGCTAAGAGAAGGTTAGAAGAATTGCCTGATCATGAAGGATTTTTGAAGCAATTGCAGGCAAGATGGTAGGAGGATGAACAAGGTATCCAGCTAGTCAAAGGTTTGGATGAGAAGGTGCTGAAAACTGCAATAGCACAGGAAGCAGTGAGCAGTCATTTATTGGAAGACCAACTTCGTTTGATACCATCCATAGTGGAAAATATAAAATCCCAAGTTGCTAAACATGAGATCACTATCAGATTACTAGAGCCCTCCGAGTTCGAGACTATAGCAACCGATGCAAATATTTGGAAGAAATTCATAAATTATGTGGCTAGGTCCACTTAGTAGTTTGTTTTATTAATACATTTTGTAATATTTTCCTAAGTTAGGGAGTCCGCTAGAAGACAAAGGAATTTTTTGTAACTAATTTGTAAAGGAGCCCAAAGGGAAAGGGAGACCAAGAGACTTTTGAATTTGTATAAATAGAGATCAAGTCGTTAGAGTAAGGACCTTTTTTCATGCTATGTTTATGAAATGTATTGTAAGAAGAACTAGTTCCTCTTATAATAAAGAGTATATATTTTCTGCTGGAGAAGGCAATGT
The DNA here is from genome assembly GCA_001517045.1 of Pseudotsuga menziesii. Classification (NCBI taxonomy): domain Eukaryota; kingdom Viridiplantae; phylum Streptophyta; class Pinopsida; order Pinales; family Pinaceae; genus Pseudotsuga; species Pseudotsuga menziesii. The sequence continues at coordinate 14,476 of LPNX010399292.1, read as the reverse complement.
GGAGTCTCAAATGCTTTCCATATATTGGTTGAATGTGAACTACTTCTGTTTTAGCTTTTTCTATGAACTGTGAGATCGTTCTAACTTATGAATCATTTGATGTTATGAATGTTTTCTTGTTTATTTTTGTGAAATGTCCACAATATATTTGAGTAATGAATGTTTTAAATGACAATGAGCTATCTCTTTGTTTATCTTTCTACTTATATTCATGTATTCTGAAATATGAACAACTATGTGTAATATTTGAGATACATGTTTACAATACATTACACATCATTAATTACAATATTACTCCCTAGGGATAGGTTAGATAGAGTTAGTTAGCATTAGTATAAGTTGTTCTTTATTTATGATTTAGAAGCGAAAAAGGTATGACGAAAGGTAAGAACCCGTGCATCACATTGTGAAGATCTTCTCTTTCTCTATCATCTGCACTTAATTAGGCACTTTTGTATCATACGTAAACATAAAAGATAAAAATACACTTAAATGGTGGACCAAGTCACAATCAATAACATAATATTTAACCATTACTTGACCTACGGTATTCGGACTGTAAACCGGATGGATTCCCCATACCAAACAATAACGAGCTAATTGGGAACGCTTATTGGGGAGAATCCCTATTGTTGTTACCTAGGATTTTTCCAGGCCTCAACAGTTTTGGTGCTAGAAGGAGGGCCGCCAATGCATGGATGGCTGAGGAAATTCATTTTCTTGAGAATACTCCACTGGTGATAGTTCCGAAACCAGTGTCCCTCAAAGACCTAGTCCTGAAGAAAAATTCACAGAGTATTTCTATCCCGTTGATAATGAAGTGGTTGATGATTTAAGGAGAATCACAAGGGAATACGTGAAAAATATTGGAGGATTACCCATTATTCCTGCTTTACCGAGAAGAGAGTTTCATAAGAAAGACCGTCCTTACTTGGAGAAGTTAGTATTAGTGGAATACCTTGAAGAACTGGTAGAAACAACCTTACAAGAACTTTTCCAACCTCTAGATCAGTTGGGACTAGATTCCCCTCACTGTTCTCCTTTTCGAACCCCTGTCTAGTCTCCTCTTCAATATCCACTTAGAATCATGGTGAATGTGAATGCAAATTAGCCTCCTCCACCACCTTCTTGGAGGGATATATCTCCTCTAAACCTTACTCCTCCAATACATGCTATGCCTCAGAATTTTGATAAGGCATTACCCAAGTTTGAACCAAGTGAAGGAATTCTTGTGGATGATCATTTACAAAGTTTTTATCTAGCTTTAGAAGGATTACAAGTAGTAGAGCATGAAGACATCATCTGTAGATTGTTCCCTCACACTCTCAAGGGAAAATTAGCCTCATGGTATTTTTCCCTGTAGGCAAATTCAATCACAAATTGGAATACCTTTGAGAGATTGTTTAGAAACAAATATGGAATCCAGAAAACCCATGTTGCTTTAATGAAAGGGATGATTTCCTTAAAGAAAGAAAGGGTGCATAAATTCACTTAGAGGTTTGCTGCCTACATGAATATCTTTGATGCAACTGAAAAAACGATAGAGCATGCCCTAATTGAGTATTACACCTCAGCTCTTGGGCCTGACTTAGCCATGTTTGTCAAAATATCAGTTAAGCCCACCTTGGTAGAGACTTATGAAGAAGCTAAGAAGGTGGAAGCAGAAATGGATAGTATAGACCAATATCCTATACAATCAGAATAAAAAACTTATGGAAAAATAAATCCTCTATAGTTAACTAAGGCTAAGGATGAGTGGTCACAAGAGTTAGATGGTGTGGTAAACATGATGTAGAAATTGTCGAATAAATTAATTGATCTGGAAAAAGATAAGGAGGCCCATAAACAATACAAAACTTATTATAAAAAGAGAGATGATAATGGTCAACCCAAGTCTCCCTCACACAGTCCCTCGGCTATGAATTTGACAGATGTAGGAATGGGCAATTATGTACATTCCATCAGCAACCTCATTATGAGAAGAATTGCCCACAATGGATAAATTATATGACCTTAGTGATGAACCAGTTATTGGATTCCAAGTTAACAAAAACTATGGATGAGAAAGAGAAAGGTGATGAACTGACAGAAACCAAAGAAGAAGACACTTTGGTTTTATGGGATTGTGTTTCTATGTTTAATATAGAGGATGGATATCTCACTGAGGAAGAAGAAATACCAGAGACAAATGTTACAACAAGGAGTCAGGGATCATTGAAATAAGATAACATGATACTGCCCAAGAATAAGAAACTTTAGGAGAACATGAAAAAAAAAAGAATAATACTCAAACTGTTAACATCCTGGAGTTTGTCATCTCAAGCCAGAGTCCCAAGAAAGTCAATATGCCTGTAAAGTCTATCGAAAATAAATTTGAGAATGTCAAGAAGAATTCTACTGAACATGAAATGGGATATGACATTGTAGAAGATATCAAAAATACTAAATCAAATATCTCCTTGTTTGAAATGTGTAATCTACCCCAACAAAAAGAAAAGTTGTTAAAGGCACTAGAGACACCTATAAAGGAACCCCAGAACGACAACCAAGTTGATGAAAATATTGGTGAAGCAAGTTTAGGAGGAAAGTCTAAATATAGAACTCTAGCATTCCTTCTTACGTTTGAAATTTTCAATTACAATGTGCATAATTGTTTGGTGGACTTTGGAGCATTAGTAAATGTCATGCCACTTTCAGTTTGCAAGCAAATAAATGGTAAACCTAAGACAAATACATGCCAAGTTATCCAATTGGATCGGACTGCAGTGAAAGTAATAGGAGAAATGGAAGATGTCCTGATATGTTTACTGCAGATGAGAGGGTCTGTCAGTATATAGACATTGTTGTAGTAGATATCCCGGACGCCTATGGTTTGGTTTTGAGTTGGGATTGGGTAGAAAAATTGGAGGGATATTTTTGCATCAGATTGTTCACATGTATGGTTACCTTATAAAGGTTTTCAGAACCAAATAAAGGTGTTAAGGGAACCTCAAATGAAGTACAACGTAACTCTGTTGGAAGGCAAGAATGAACTGGTCAATTATGTGTTGGGAAACTATTTTCTTGAGCCGGAGCCGATGAATTACCAAGTTGAAGAAGCCAGTAACATATCAGATATCCGGACCGATTTCCTTTAGTTTTCATGGGCTAATAAGATTGATTGTAATATAGTAGAGTTAGTCTCAGATGTAGTTAGTAGTTCAAATTCAGTAGGAATAGAAAGTTTTTGGATTCTTTATTTTGACGGTTCCAAAACCTTGGAAGGATCAAGAGCTGGCTGTGTCCTGATCGATGCAGAGAAAAATAAATATTTTCTTTCTTGTAGATTAGAATTTGAATGTACAAATAACACATCTAAATACGAAGCATTAGTCTAGGGACTGAAAAAAGAAATGGAATTAAAAGTAAAAAATATAAAAGTGTACAGAGATTCCAAAATTATTGTTAAACAAGTTCGAAACAAAATTCTTTGCATATCACCACATTTGAAGGCCTATCAAAATAAGTATGGGATTTATTAACAATTTTTGATGCATTCAATATCTTTTCAATTTCGAGAGTACAAAATGCAGCAGTTGATTTGTTAGATACTTCAGCTGCAAGGCTGGTACCTACGAATAATAGATGTTTGATTGAATTTCTTTTCAGGCCTTCTATTCCAGACAATATCACCAATATGAAGGTGTTTGATGAGGATCATCAAATTCTGGAATGTCTAATGAATGATGAAACCTTCAAGGGAGCCATAATAGATGATGAAGAACATCAAGCAGACCTCTAGAATGGAAACTTTATTCCTAAAGGAGTAAGAACTTTGGAACATATGTTTGATCTAGAAAACAAGTTTAGAAAACCAGCAAATGTCAAGACACACAGTTCGTCTTTGCAATTTGAGCTAATAAATCTAGGGTCAGAGGCTGAACCCAAATATGTGAATTTGGAAAAGTGTTGTTCACCCAGGGAGAGGAGCAAATTCATCAGTTTAATCAGACATTACAAATATGTATTTTCTTGTACCTACGAAGACTTCAAAACTTAAGACACCAAAATTATACAACATGTTATTCCAATCAAAGTTGGAGTCAAACTGTATCAGTAGCCTCTGAGAAATATGCATCCCAAACTAGAACCCCTAATTCAAAGTGAGGTGAAAAATATTCTGGATGCTAAGATCATATTCAATGTTACACATTCAGAATGGGTCTCAAACTTGGTACCGGTATAGAAAAATACTGGAGAGATTAGACAAATCTAAATCGTGCATCTGACAAAGACAATTACCCTGTCCCACCCATGGAACAAATATTACAAATGGTCTCAGGTTTTGAACTATTTTCTCTGTTAGATGGATTTTCAGGATATGACCAAGTGCTAGTAGCAGAAGAAGACAGACTCAAGACCACCTTCAGAACTAAGTGGGGGACTTTTGCATATAGGAGAATTCCCTTTGGACTCATTAACGCTGAAGCAAATTTCCAAAGGACTATGGATATAGCTTTCCATAGTCTGATTGGCTGGAGTGTTATGGTCTATTTAGATGATGTTACAATATTTTCAAAGAAGAGAGAAGAACATGCATTTCATTTGAAACAGATTTTCGAACGTTGTAGAAAATATGGCATTTCTTTAAATCCTAAGAAATGTGTTTTCAATGTTACCAAAGGAAAGATATTGGGTCATGTTATTTTGAAAAAAGGGATCTCAATAGACCCAGAAAGAATTAAAGAAATAGAACAGATCCCTTTACCCCATAATGAAAAAGGTATGCAGTATTTTATGGGGACAATTAATTTTGTGCGAAGGTTTATGCGATACTTTGCGCAAATAGTCAAACCTTTGCAACACATGGTCAATCAAAGTGTTCAATTCAAGTGGAATGATTCAAAGAAGGATGCATTTAACAAGATAAAAACATCCATAGCTCATGCACCATCACTTAAAATGCCCAACTTCGAAAAGGATTTTATCTTGTACACTTTTGCTTCAGATGATTCATTAGCAGCGGTGCTTACACAGAAAGAAGAAGAGGGGGATGATTACCCCATATCATTTATGAGAACTGGTCTGGAAGAGAATGAATTAAACTATCTCGTAGTTGATAAGAAATGCTATGCAGTTTTTAAAGCGATGAAGCAATTCAGACCGTATATACTTAAGAACCGTACCAAGGTAATAGTTCCACACCCGACAGTACAATCTCTTTTTGTACAAAAAGAGTTGGGAGAAAGAAGAGGTAACTGGGTAACTACCTTGCAAGAAGATGATCTAGAATTCAAACTAGAAACCATAATTAAAGGATAAGGGCTCTGTAAATTGATGGCTGAGAGTTAAGACAGTGAAGATAACAATTGGGATAATGAAGCTAAGTTACACATGGTGGATGTTTGTCCTTTATTCACAAATCTAGAATTTTGGTATAGAGATTTAATTCATTATCTTCAAGAAGGATATTTGTCAGAACATTGGAATCCCAAGTAAAGGAGAGAATTACGTCTAAAATCAGCCTTATATCAGATTATTGATGGAGTCCTATTTAGCAAAATATTTGATGGAGTGTTTCTTAGATGATTGGAACATGAAGATGCAAACAAGGTTGTGGAAGAACTACATGATGGACCTGCTGGACATCATTTTTTGGGAGATACACCAGCACACAAGATTTTAAGAGCTGGGTATTACCAGCCAACTTTGTTTAAATATGCTCACGCTGATGTCAAGAAATGTGATACTTGTCAAAGAAGTGGTGGGAGACAAGCAAAGGCAGCCGGACCTTTGAAACTAGTTATTATTTCAGAACCATTCGAGCAATGGGGGATTGATATTAATGGAGAAATCAATCCAAATTATTCATTGAAGCATAAGTACATCATGATAGCAATAGACTATTTCACCAGATGGGTAGAAGCTATTCCATTACGAAAAGTGAATGAAGACGCAGTTATGGATTTCTTGCAAGACCATATTATGACCAGGTTTGGGGTTCCAATTTCCCTGGTTTTCGATAATGCTTCATATTTTTCATATATTAAATTGACTGCATTTGCAAATGAAAAAGGAATTAAGCTACACTATTTTGCTAATTACTATCCGCAAGGAAATGGTTTGGCAGAATCTACAAATAAAAACCTAATTAGGATTTTGAAGAAAAAGGTCATAGAAAATCAAAGGAGTTGGCATCTAGCTTTGCCTAATGCACTTTGGCCTAATAGAGTCACACCCAAGAACTCCTTAGGTGTGTCACCCTACACTCTGGTATATGGGAAAGAAGCTATCCTACCTCCAAATATTCTGTTGCCATCCTCTAAACTAGCCCAATAATCTAGAGGAATTGACAATGAAGTTCTACAAATCCGAATCCATAATCTGTTAAAGCTAGAGGAGTCTAGATCCAAAGCAAGAGAGAGGTTTAAACATAAACAAGAGGTGGTGAAGAAATGGTTTGATAAGCACAAATCCCAGAAAAGGGAATTTGAAGTAGGTGATTTGGTTCTTAAGTGGGATCACCCACATGATGAGAAGGGAAATCACACTAATTTTCGGCAATTATGGATATGCCCTTTTCAGATTGCAGAAAATTTAGGCCCCTCAACTTACAAATTGCAATATTTACAGGGGTGGGAAGAGAAATTGCCAGTAAATGGTTTAGTTCTCAAGCCTTATTTTTCTTAATGATTTTTAAGTTTTCTTTGTACATAAATAAATGGTTTGATTGTTTTTAGTTTTGCTTAGATTAGTTCTATTTGATTTTCATTTTACTTGCTTAAGTTTTGGATTTCTTGAAGTTTTTGGTTTGCTTTACCTTATGTTTCAATAAATGGAGTTCATCAGAGTTCTGGATAAAATAAAATATTTGACCAAATACTGCTTGCTATTTGCACATACATAATGCTTAAGGATCCTTTAAGATTAGCAGATTATTTGAATAGATTATGAACGCATTGAAGTACTATTTAATCCCTGTAAAATAACTAAGGTCAGAAAAGTCTAGAATACTATTTTGAGGCTAACAACAAAAGACCCATGGAGAGGAAGTAAGGTAAGCAGTTGTATTATATTTAAAAGATCCCATGCCACAAATGAAAGCCAAAATGCTAAGAAGAGTCAAAATATCCCAAGAAGAAAACATATATCAAAATACATACTGAACAAAATCAGTTTGAATAAGATTGCTCGAAATTTCTTCTTCGTCTGTGGGTTGAAATCAAAATATCTCTCACAAAAAAAGACACTATGTGTATAAGAACCTAAACTAAATTTCAGAAAGAAAGCAATCAGGGAAGACTCAAAAGGACAAAAGTCCAGAAGCATCAAAAGAATGCAAAATGGCATGGGAATGAGGAACAAATGAATATATCTGTTCATCGTCTGTTACAAAGCTGTGGTTTCTAAGTTGGAAGCTATCCAAAGGTAGAGGTAAAATAAACTTCATATCTTGGCCTCAGACGTGTTATCAAGACTATGAAAGCCTGGTTCCCCTTTTCCATTTGGACCATAATCAATGTTTTAAAGTTCATAAATCTTGTATTCTAAGAAATCTAGGTATCTTAAAGGAATCTAATAAGATAATCTAACAGGATATTTTAAAGGATATCTTGTTCAAAAGTCAGTTTTTCAGAGATCTGTGTTCGCCAGTGAGTCACCAACTGTTGTTGCTGCAACGATTCCTAATTTTTTTAATATATTTTTTGGCTCCCCTTGAAAATATTAATTGCCTTTGTTTTGATTGACCTTTGATTTTCCTGTCCATCAAGAAACTTTCAGAAAATTTCATTTTAATAAGGAAGAAAGTTTATTTTCTTGATCAGCAGCAGCGGATGGTTTCTCAATTTCGGGCCTCTACAGCGGGCTCATCTTCTTTTTCAAGCTGCTATGATGAGCCTTTCCCTATTTGTTAGCCGCTATAGTGGAAGGATTTCTATTTTTGGGCCACCATGGTGGTTATTGTTTTGACTTATGCGTCGACGTTTGCATACTTTCGCTATGTCGGAAAAATTCTCGCATCACGTCTGCTACAGTGGCAGGTTTCCGATTGCTTTTTGATTTGTTTCCTACGAGCGGCTACAGAGGGCATTTTCCTTGGTCGTGAGCCGCTATGGCAGGCTCTTTTCTTTTTCGCAAGTCGTTGTTTGTATGTTCTCGCTATGGTGGAAATTTTTTTACGTCTTGCTCGCTATGGCGGCGGACTGCGAGGTTTATGTTATTTGGCGTCCGGAAGCCACTACGGCGGAGGTCTCCTCCTATTAGGTCCTCTACGATGGGTGTTTTGTATACTTTGTCGTGGAGGTACCACTCGATGCGTTGTTGCGGAGAATGTGTTGAGTTTAAAGCTGTCACTGTGGATGTAGTGTTTTGTCTGAGCCGCTGTTGCAGATGAACAACCATGATAACTTATGTGTTTTGACCCGTGGTGGTTGGCGCCAGTAGGATTTTTTTGGGCTCACATGTGCAAGTGTTTTAGGGGTTTTATAGCCCGAATAGTTGGTTTATTTTCCCACTTCACTTGTTTTTTACCTTGTTGTTTTTACATAGTGGGTGAGATTGAAGAACATTTCTCGTTTGGAGTTATCTGCACTGTTGCTCGGTGGAGCTCACGTGGCTTGCACTCATTGGTCATTTTCAACTGCGATGAGCTAGCATTGATCGACAGGTAGGTGTGCTCACCATTTTTTCCTAGTAATTGGTTTGGTAGGGTTTGCAACTATGATCATTGGTGGTTAGGTTTGGCTGAGTTTATGAAGGGTTTCGCTTCCCGTATTCATTTAGGTCATATTGCCCCGTCGCTTTTCTTGCCCTAGTAAATACATAGGCATGATGAGTATCTAGGGGCGTTTTCATTCAGTTTGCTAGGTCATAGATTTTTTTTGTTTTTAGAAGGCCGAGCTTCATGCCAGTATGGATACAGTCGGTTGCTCACGTGTGGGTGTTGGCCTTGGTGGCAATTTTATTTTTCTAAGCAGACCCCGTAGGGGGGGTTTCCTTAGATTTTGGGCATGGGAATTGTGGCATCGTGTTTACCCTAGGGTGTCGCCACCATGATTCTTGGTTTTTCGAAGCCTCGTCATGATTATGAGAGAGTGAGGGCCATTGGGGGTTTTCAGTTTTAAAGAGAGTGCAGAAGGGTTTTCAACAGGGGTTTCCCGCAGTTTCAGTAGAGTCTGTTTTTAGCCATAACCCTGAGCCGGTCGTAGTGTAGGTTTCTAATGGAAGGAACAGACATGGTAAATAAGTTTTAATTTTTCTGCTTAAATGATGTATATGTGTGATTGATTTCACTTACATTAATCATATGGGTACTAAGACAGTTTGTTTTATAGGTATTGTTTATTGTCGAGACCATGCCGAAGAAGGGGAGGAAGAAGCTTAAAATCACTGAGAACGAGTATGACACAGAGATTTCTGAAGTTCCACATGCAGTAAAGATTGAGATAGTGTACGAAGACACCAAAGTAGTTACAGGAGCAGAGCCCGAGTTGAAATGGGGCCAAATATACCCTATGATGTTTGACAAGAAAGTGCCAAAAGCTTGATTGGGGGATCTTGCATTATATGAGAATATTTTGAGGTCTGGGTTAACCAAGATAACCACCAAGTAGAGGTTTTTCCCTGTGCTGAGGTCATTAGTTGGATTTTTCCGAAGATAGAAATAGTGGAGATGATAATTAATGATGAAGAGGGAAATCACGTAGCATCATTTGCACCAACATTCATTTCGAAAGCATATAGTCTACCAGAAGTAGAAATAAATGTGACCACAGATTGGGTGAAGAGCACTAAATTCGACTATACCACCACAATAAAGGGGATGATGATTGAGGGAATTTTTTTTAGACATAAGTAGTCAGGAGAGTATGAAACAACTAGTCTTTGAACCCCATTTAGATTAATAACATTAATGTTAAGCAAGCTGTATGGTAGGTGTGATGGAAAAACATACAATTTTGGGTGGATTTCACTCATGTATTATGTGGCAATGGAGGGAATAGTTTTAACTGGGAAGATATTGCTACTAAGAACTTGTCTAAAAGTATCAAGGAAGCTCAAGAGGGTCTAAAGCAGAGCAAATAAGAATTCTATATGTCATCCTTTTTGTTAGTTTGCATAATATATAGGCATAAGTTTGAAAAGCTAAATTGTGTATGGATAGAAGGGAAGGCTCCTATTTATGTTGCATATCAGATTATAGGAGACCACATATATCACACTCATTATCAGTTAATTTAAGAATTCATAAGGCCACTTTATAGGTTAATCTTTTTAGAAGACTGCCCATGTTTGTCGGAGGGAGCAGTGGAATCTATAAAACAATTTGGTGACTATTTTTTCACCAAGGAAGGCACTTATCTGAGAATGTATGGAGGCACTAGAGCACCTTCATTACTGCCTAAGTATGCAACAGACTATATAGTATTGAAGGATTTAGTTAGACAGGTATTCCTAGATGGTTTTGGAAGCCATTTATTTGATATCAAGAAGGCAGTATTCCCACTAGTACCTTTTTATGTGGGAGGTTACAAGTTTAACAGAGTCAAAATCACGTCAGATTTTGTCAAAGAATTGGAAATATTCCAATTTGGGGAGAAAAGCTTCCATAGGAATGACTTACAAGGTAAGTTGGAAGCTCACAAAGCTTCTCACAAAGTAAATTTTGAGTATGCCGATTACATAGACAAAGAAGACCAAGTATTCAGAAATGTCTATAGTATGGTAGCCTTGAGCAAGAGGTTGAAAGGAAAAGCATTTGGTGCTAAAGGAAGTAGCAGCAATAACCCCAAGGTAGACGAAGGATATGAGGAAGCTGCGAAGAAAGCTCAGGAAGAAAGCACTCGTAGGATTGCAGCGGGAGCAAAAATGTTATTGGCTGAAGAAGCACAGAGGGATCAAGAAGAACTTGCTAAAAGAAAGAACACAGAGGATGTTCTGAAGACAATGGAAGAGTTGGAGAAGGATTTGGCTAAAGGAGATTTAGGCTCTGATAAAGATATGCAGGATACAAGAGAGCAAGGCCAGGGTATTGATGAAATTTGAGGTGGTGGAGGTTCAGAACAAATCCTTGTGTGGGCTAATCTAGAGATCTTGCCAGCCACATCTAGCAGCATCCTAATAGTAGGCCATGTGCCCATAGCTGAAATGGACCTTGTACCTTTTACACCTTCTAAGAAATTTGATGTAGCATGTTTGGAGGACATTCGTTTTGATCCTAAAACGAAGTCCATTGTATGGAGGACAGAGAAAATTTTGAAGGTAGGAACCCAGTAGTCACTACAGTGACCGAGATAACAGTCATGGAAAATGTAGAAGAGCACCCCAAGGAATTAGCTGCTATGGGCATTGAAAATGCCTATGAAAATTCTCACAACGTAGACAAGCTTATGGAAGATATTGAGCAATACAAAGGAAAGATGGCTGAAATGAAAGAAGTGTTGAGGAAATAATAAAAGGTAGGAAGAGAGTCCAAAAGAAAATATGAGGCCACCTTGTCAGAGTTTGAAAGATTTCAGCAAAGACATTATATCTTGGAAGCAGAATGAGATAGTTTGAAATTATCAATTGAAGAATTGAGTAAGGAGAAAGGAAGTTTGGAAAATAAAGTGGCAGAACTAGAGATGCAGAAAACTACTGCTGAGGGGAAAGCCAAGCATTATGAAACCCAAGTAGTAGAATTGGAGACCCAGAAAGATTCACTGGAAGTTTAATTAAAAGTAACAAATAAGTAGAAAATGATTATTGAGCCATTGGAGAAGTATGCTCTCACACTTAGAAGTAAAATTCATCATATGCAGCTTCAAATAGCAGAGGATATGTTGAAAGTTCAACAAGTAGAAACAAGGTTGGAAGAAATTGTGAGTACAGCTTCTTACTTCTTAGACAAGACCCAGGATATCTTGGAAATTATACGAGGACATTTGACTTGGTTGAAAACAACCAAGGAACCTCCAGCTGATGCACCTGTCAAGGACTTAGAGATAGTGAAGCTGGAGTATGAACTGATTGAATTCGGGAGTAAAGCAACAGAGGAATTGGTAAAGGCAGTCCAGAGGACAAAAGGTGTTTGTGCAGAATTCTGCAGAAAATTTCTCACAACTTACAATCATTGTTAGACATTTTCTAAGAGAAGGTTAGAAGAATTTCCTGATCATTAAGGATTTTTGAAGCAATTGCAGGCAAGATGGCAGGAGGATGGACAAGGTATCCAACTGGTCAAAGGTTTGGATGAGAAGGTGCTGAAAACTACAATAGCATAGGCACCAATGAGCAGTCATTTATTGGAAGACCAACTTCATTTGATACCAGCCATAGTGGCAAATATAAAATCCCAAGTTTCCAAACATGAGATCACTATCAGATTCCTAGAGCCCTCTGGGTTTGATACTATAGCAACTGATGCAAATATTTGGAAGAAATTCATAAATGATGTGGCTGGGTCCACTCAGTAGTTTGTTTTATTAATACATTTTGAAATATTTGCCTAAGTTAGCGAGTCCACTAGAAGACAAAGGAAATTTTTGTAACTGATTTGTAAAGGAGCCCAAAGGGAAAGGGAGACCAAGAGACTTTTGAATTTGTATAAATAGAGATCAAATAAATAGAGTGGGGACCTTTTTTCATGCTATCTTTATGAAATGTATTATAAGAAGAAATACTTTCTCTTATAATAAAGCGTATATATTTTCTACTAGAGAAGGCACTATGGAGTCTCAAATGCTTGCCATAGATTGGTTGAATGTGAACTACTTCTGTTTCATCTTTTTCTATGAACTGTGAGATCGTTCTAACTTACGAATTATTTCATGTTACGAATGTTTTCCTATTTATTTCTGTGAAACATCCGTAGTATATTTGCGTGAATGTTTTAAATGACAATGGGCTATCTCTTTGTTTATCTTTGTACTTATATTCATGTATTCTAAAATATGAAAAACTATCTGTAATATTCTAGATGCATGTTTACAGTACATTACTCATCATTAATTACAATATTTCTCCCTAGGGATAGGTTAGATAGAGTTAGTTAGCATTAGTATAAGTTGTTATTTATTTATGATTTAGAAGTAAAAGAGGTAAGACGAGAGGTAAGAACCTGCACATCACCATTGTGAAGCTCTTCGCTTNATCGCGACTGTGGGCGAACAAAACGCGGTCGGGGTACAAGAAAAAAGGCTGACAGCGGCGATCTGGTCGCGGGTTTCGGCTTTAATGGCGCGGTCTGAGCGCAACAAACAGGGCTGACAGCAGCGAACTGGTCGCGGGTTTCGGCTTTAAAGGCGCGGTCTGGGCGCAGCAGGCAAGGCTGACAGCGGCGACTGGGTCGCGGGTTTGGGACTGAAAGGTGCGATTTGGGCGCAGCAGGCAAGGCTGACAGCGGCGACTGGGTCGCGGGTTTGGGCCTGAAAGGTGCGATCTGGTCGCGGTTGCGGAAAGAAAAAACGCGGCTTCCGGCGGCCGAAAACGACAGCCGAAAGTACAGTACGAAAGAAAATAACAGTAAAACGAAAACAGCGGAGTCGCCAAAACTGTAGCTAGGGTTTTCACCCTAGCTTGTGCTGATGAGCACCTACTAAGGAATCTGGAATCCTTAGTAGCAGTTCGATTAAACTAAAAATAAACTGGAAAGTAAAAACTAAGCTAAGACAGTAAAAGTAAATGACAGGAAGTAACAATGACAAGAAGATGTAAAAAAATATTTGTATTTGTATTACCTCCAATGTGGAGGTTGGTGGAGTCCGTTGCGCTGGTCCGATGTCGGTGGCTCCGAGCTCCGAGCTGGTCCTTCTCCTTCTCCGATGGTGGAAAAATAGGCCAAAAGGGGTCTCAATGATGGAAGTAGCTTGATGGTAAGCTAGGGTTTCATGAGATGTTTTGGCAGAGTAAGGATGCTATTGACTGTGGATATGAAATGAGGGGGCTTCACCACTTATTTATAGTTTTTTAGTGGTGAAGTGCTTGCCCATGGTTTTTGGGAACCAGGTGGTTTAGGGCAGCTTGTTTAGGGTTTTTGGCCCTTTTAGGGTTTTCTCCTTTTTCCTCATTATTTTTATTCCTTTTCTCCCCTTTTGGGGATTTTTGCTATTTTTGGAGGAAAAAGGGGTTTTTGGGCCTTTTGGAGGCATTTTAGGCCTTTTAGAGCCTTTTTAGATGGTTTTATGGTAGGTAAATGGACGAATGAGCCATGAGATGGGGGAGATGAGGTAGTTAACCATTTTTGGGTGTTAACAGATTGCCCCCTGATGTGCGAGGGCAGGAGCTCATCGTATGGCCGATGGACATCATGAGTCATTTTATGGTTTGTGTGTGGGGACGGATAAGAGAAGGAACCAGCTGAAGTCCGGGACATTGATCTCGAACCACCTGCAAGGACTGAAAAATACATAACCTCAACAATGGATGAGGGATCATCTGATAATATGGACGAGGCGGGCATTCCCATGCTCGTATCAGAATATAACATAGAAATATAAATGGTCCTCAAATACTGGAT
>LPNX010399287.1:0-20219 GCA_001517045.1 Pseudotsuga menziesii | reverse complement strand
CATTTGTTTTTATTATGATTTGGTTTTGTCCCATTCCAAACTCCACGTAAACCCTTTTTAAGTTTAAAGTTTGGATATATGAAAGGTTTTTGTCCTTATCCAAAGGTCATTATAATTCCATGTTAAAACACGGTTCTTTTCAAATTGATGGTTGAAGCCATAGAACTCCTGCATGAGGAACAAAAGTACCATTCAACGAGCCAAAGGTGTCATTTTGAAGAAGATTGCTCCACTTCCATCACAGCCAGTAGAGGAAACGCATTATCTGCTAACTCAACCAAATTTCTAGATTGCCATTTATTAACAGATGCCATTTGGTTAGCTCGCCGTGAATAGAATATCCTGAATGTTGCACACATGTCCATTAGAAGGTTTTTTGGAAGGAAGGAAGTCAATTTTTGTTGCCACGATAGGCTGCTGGATAAGGTGAATAACACAAAATATGTTGGGGATTAGCATTGAAAAGCTTCCAGAAAGAGGGCTTACTGGGTTCTTCGGCGCACTGCTAGTAAAAGGATCATGAAGATACCATGGTATTGGTGTGAAATCAGATTATATCTAAACATAAATCAAGGGAAGATCCCTACATTTCAGGATTGCAGGTAGCAGAGCTTCAGGTTAAAAAGAATCATCTATTAAAGAATGAAACCCGGTTTCCAGAAATACAATCATTTCAAATCCAGTTTCAAGGCGTTAATTGAGGAAATGTTTTTTGCATTTGATGACACAATGGAGCAACGAATTCCAGATTCAAAGGGAATTTGATTCCATCTCTAGATTTCCTATGATAGATTAAAGATTAATTTTATTCTTAAAAGTTTGTAATTCTCTATAAAAGGAAGGGGTTTTGTTTAATGTACAGGGAGGTACCAGCCGAGAGGGATGAGGCAGGGTTCGAACATTCTGATACTGGAGTGGCAGGAGCATGTATGCACTCTTTTTTTGTTAGCTGCTTTTTAATGATTATGTTCATATGAGCCTCCTTTCTGTTTTAATAATTGAATTTCATGTGTTGCGATTTTGTTTGGTGTATGGTCATCTTAATCCATTTCTAGGTTTCACGATTAATGTGAAGTTATTCATAAGTACTATATGCAAAACCTGGTTCATGTTTTCATAAATTCATACTCGTAGCTTTGTCTTATCAGTCTTGATTGTGATATATATACTGTTGTTCAGTATTTTCTTTCAAATCTAGCTTGATTTGTAGTAAGTCTTACCTACCACCAAATTCCATAAATTCATTTTCCAGTCATCCATTAAACTAATTTAAGATTTCTCTAAGCTTGACCCTAGTAGTTGAGGTTCAACTTTAGTGATAACATCTAGTTAAACACCTCATTCCTCAAACATTCCACTCCAACGTGCATATGATTATGAGTGGATAAGTGCAATGATGACACACCTTCCACCCGTGTGATGGTACTCACTATCACCTTGAGAGGGAAACTAGCTATCTGGACAATAGGAACATGTGTACTAGATTTCTAGGATTCATGCAAGCAATACATGTTCACATAGTCCTAAATACTAAGTGGGTTCACCCCACGACTGGAGCCACTCATATTCAACGGCATACCTCTATGCAATAAACATGTGACAAAGTAAATTTCTTCCACAATGATGTCTAATGTTTCACCTTGTAGACCAAATAATCCTTGGTCGGGATCCCAAAGTCACACTAGGGACTCTAACAATATCACTTGTGCATGCATGTTCATCGTGCAGAAAAACTTTAACAAACCACATTGGCAAAGAGCAACTAATGTCAATGGATCCCGTAATTCTTCCCTATCAAGGTCTTTGTTCTCCCCCTCTCTCCATTCAAGCACCATATTGCCTACAAACATGAGTTTTTATGGTCATTTTCATCAAAAAACACATAACCCGCACAATACGTGATTGTGCAGTTAGGACAGAAGCGTACCATACACAAGTATCATGTTTCATACCTGCATATTTTTCTTGAATACACGAGTTTGCAATAGGATACCTACGTATTCTGTGTGGTTCACTTTCAAAATTAATAAAACACCTAAAAATGGTAAGAAAACTTTAAAAAATGATATCAAATGAAAGATGGGAAAGAGATGAATTACCTGCAATTTGTAGAAGTTGATTTGGGCCAACGGTTTCACCATACAAAGCGTTTGAAGTTTGAAGGTAAGACTTGAACTACTCAAGGTAAAAATCAAAATGAATTGTTTCTTAACCAAATTTACTATTTGTAGTAAAAAATTCAAATTTTGACCCACTTTTCTATAGTTTTTGGTCATTTATGAATATTTTGACTAATAATTCATTTACTTTTTCTAGTTTTTGAGGTCGTGGATGAATTTTGAAAATGTTTTCCCAGCATATAAGGTAGGATTCGGTCCTATTGCATCTTGAATTTATACCTAATCTTGTTTTGAACCATAGGATTCACTTTTTATCCATGGACTACGATATATAGGTTCGTTTTCCCCCTTAAATATCATTGTTCTTCCATGGATTAGAACCAACCTAACATGGGCTTCCCTAGTTAGAACATTTATTGCCATTTTCTGTACCCATGCTTCTTGTTGCTAGTTGACAGGAGATTTCAGAATATTTTTACATGGAAAACATGAACCTCATACTTTATCTTTTGCAGAATGTCAATTGTTATATGGCTCCCACAATATGGAGTTATCTTCAAGCCCTGGTCTAACTCCTTAAATATGACTAGATTTCTTAGTTACTTTTTCTTTCAGACTTGCTAAAGTAAATGAAAGATCATCCACATTGGTATAAGTTTAACCCTTTTCCAGACCATGTGGATTACTTACAAAAAAGGAATACTCTAGTTCATTGTGGATAGAAGAGTATTTCCAGGTATAGTTTTATCTATTTTTTGGGCCTGGAAGACTAAATTTAGGAAAAAGGAACCCTTTTGAGCTTAATTTTTATTTTTCATGCTGTGGTTTAAAATATGAAAATGATTCTAAGCGTTCTTTATGTCATTATCATGCTCGTTAAAAATTAGTATAAAGCATCAAGTTTATTATTGGTTGCCCCATACTCGTAAATAAATGAAACATCTCGAGTGATCTTGCATTCCTTCACACTCGTTAAACTAAAGATATATTCTTGCTTTTGAAGGAGCGTCGGTTCAGTGATAGTTTACCCCTTTTTCGGACCTTACTGACTAAGTACAAAAAACGTATACCTTAGTTTTTTTTTTTAAACTAAGAGAGTTCTCTTTTGGATTGTTTTATACTTTTTCAGACTCGGGAGACTAACTTTACTAAAAAGCATCCCCTAGATTCTTCTTCATAGTTTTTAGACTCAAGTTATGAAAACACCAATGAGTATACATTGATTTGAGCTCATAAAATCCATGAATATGTGCTTTATCAATGAATATTCTATCTCTTCTTCAAGCTTTTTCAAAAATGAAGAAGACCTCGAGTTTAATTTTTTGGACTCATTAATACTTAGCAAGAAAGGAAGGAAGGAAATACTCTCTTTACTATAAGTTTGTTGGCAACAAGCCCCTTGAACAAAGCACTAGTTTGAGTCTCTCGGTACTCATGTTTTAGTTTCCAACTTCATAGTTTCAGCTAGCACTTTGAGTCACTATTCCTCGTTGAGCTCTTCCAACACGCTTGCATTCACAATTTCCTCTCAACAACAACAAACAAGACAAGCATGATATATATATTAATGTTTTAAAGATACTCTAACATTATAAGAAATCATGTTTAAGCAAATAAATACATCCATGGATACAATATTCATATTTATGCACATGTATTGGACAAGAAATGGATATTTCTATTAATAAAACAAAGATACAATAGTGACAAACTCTATCAGCACTTCTGCAAACGGAGAAATCGAGTCCTCCACCTGGGCCTCCATATCTCAATGGGAAGCTCACAAAGAAAAGGAAAGATTGGAAAGAGCAGCGTTGTGTGCTCCAAATAGACAAAGGAGTGCAGACTCAAGTAGAAGCAAATGAGGCAACAATGGACTATAATTTCCTTACTCTTCAATCTCTCCTCCTTTAATGTATCCAAGAGGCTCAATATATAGCACTCCAAAGAGGAAATGGAGGGTCGAGTCAGAGCATTCTCAAGGCATATGGAAGTCCAAGAGTCAAGTTATTCATACCTCTATGAGGAAAACTCCAAAAATATTTGTCTTCATGTACACTTCTCGATGTATGTGGGTTTGAGCTTAAAATCTAATATACATGCGAGTATAGATTTAAAAGTCATGTATAGGCATAAGCATGTGATTTTTGGGGATAATATTGGAACATCAAAGTATAATATAGGTAAATGGGGTCCAAAGAGTCTATAGAGGGATATGGAAGGCCATCAAGGTGTGATCTACCAAGTGTGGTAAAATCAGCTATAATAGATGCCCCCTAATGTGTGAGGTCAGAGGGGTAACATGATGGCCGAAATACATTATATCCATCCCAGAAGTGGAGTAATGAAGACTGAGGCGGAAGAACCATCCACTCATCATTAGAATACAATGATCAATCTCTGGATATGACTGCAAATACATATAGCAGTTCTGAATACATAAGTGTACAATGACCATGAATAGGCATGATATACAAAATGTCATGTGTGGTCATCGCCATGTACAATATACAATGAATCAAGATCTTCATTATGGATGAATATGTCTAATATACACTAGAATCTAATTAGAAAGATGAAATCTCATGAATAGTGGCACGATCAAGGAGGCAGCACATATGGAATGCCACTAAGCTGGAAGGTCTTCTACGCAAACCGCTACGAGTACATATCCTACCATGTGAATAAAGGTGTCGAGGTTGAACATGGTAGTCCATCATCTGATTACCGGTCATTGATGTATACCATTAATAGACGCAATATAACCCATCGATAATGATAATGGGAATTAAGGTACAGAGTGCAATCTAACAAGTGTGAATAGATGTGTTGAGGCCAAACACTTGAAAGAATCCATCAATCAGGGGACATTTATGTATTCCCAAAACTTTCGATGGCGAGAGAACCTAACACTGATGACTGTAAGTCTCAAGGAACTCAAATGGAATCTAGACTCCTATTCCAGAATAAATGATCTGAAGTCAATGGAATAATTTGTTGGAAGCAGGGAATTAAGGCATCCCCCATCAACCAACACAAGGTACTCAACAACCCTGTATAATGTGGAAGAAATCAAACAAGATGTTCAAGAACCAGTAACTGTACCAGGAATGGTCGAAATGAAAATTCAAGATAACTGAGGAATGGTCGACTTAGGATAAAAATTCCTTCGAATAAGAGCATAAGGAAAGTGGTGATTGAAGGTACGCATCTCAAACTCGATATGCAAACTAGGACATCTCTGTGACATAGGAGGGATCAATAGAGGCTCCATGGGGACTGGAAGCATAACCAGTCGGTGGAGAAAAAATTAGAGTAATGAGTACAACTCCTAAATTCATACTAACAACCCAACCAACGGATGTGATATATAGTGCTCTGTTCGAAGGCAACACAACACGACTGCTTCCAAAGATAATATCATTTCCCATCCGAATTTTTTTTTGGAATTTTTCAAAGGCTGAAAATATTGAAAAAGAATAAAAGTGATTTATATTACATAGCTAGGAGGAGATGAGTTTCATGGGAAAGAAAACTATTTCCAAGCAGTGGAGCATACCTATGCTCAATGCAAGGAAGCATGTGCAGGATAAGGACACTCGGGGGAAGGTCTCCTCCCGGTAAAGGGTAATCAAGTCACAAAGGATATGTAAAAAATCTTTGCTTGGCTGGAATCAAGACAAGCTCGGGCTACATGGCTTATTAATCTAAAGCACGGAGCCGACATAAAGCTCAATAAGGAAAGATCATGAAATGCAATTACAAATTGATATACAAGGAAGTCCCTATGGGGAATGGCCAGCATAAAGTTCAAGAGGATTATGAAGCTCTTTCTCAAGGACATGGCAGGCTACAAGGGACTCCCAAAACCTAAAGGAGAAATCTCAGCATGGGTACCAAATGCAAAATAGGATCTAAATAGGGAACCCATGTATATGAAGGCTCTAGAATTCACATAATATCACTTCTTATAGCAGCATGAAGGTTCTGTGACATTATGGAATGGGTTCATACCTAAGGTTAAGATGAAATGATCATAAGGCCATGAAAAATGAAAGCAGATGTGAAATCCTATCTTATATGCCAGCTCAGACATTATACATGTGATAAGAATGAACGGATCAAAGACTCGGTCAAAACGTGCTCAAATCAGGCCCCTACAACACAATATTAGGCCAAACAGTCAAAAAATGGTCCAAACTATAGAAAAGTGGGTAAAAATTCAAAAACAAAATCTATAAAATAGTTTAAAAAAAAAATTCACCATACCATTTGGAAATTTACCCCACATAGTGTTTTTGAACCAAAAACTTGAGAAGTTGATTCCAAGAGCCTCCGTCCACGAAATCACACACCATCTAGATTAGGTAGATTATCATGCCATTCTCATTCATTTTCATGTTTTCATTTTGATTTTTAGTGGTCAATTTTTTATTTTATGCCATCCCAAAATAGGCGGTTTCAGCCCATGCAAAAAAATTAGCTGATTTTTGCATATAGGACTTGACATATGTGGAAAAATCATCGATACCCACGTATGTACACAACTATTTTGAAAAAATCCACGTAGAGGTTCCCTTTTAACAATTCCAAGGGAAAAGATGAATAAAACTTTGAATTTCTTGTGCAGGATGGTTCTTGAGTGGAGAGAACGTGAGCATGAAGACATTTACAAGGACGTGCAAGCTAATTTAATGGCTCAACAAGCTTTGAGGGCTTGCATTTTGTACAAATTTTGGCGTCATGGTAGCTTGAGGGGAAAACCAATACTAATCCAAATGATGGTAGACTATTGGGATCCCAATATGGAGACATTCCAGTTAGACGGGATGCCCCTCGGCCTTGAGGTTGAGGATATCTATTTCATTACAGGACTATCCCGCAGAGGGGAAGCAGTGAACCTATGAGTTCATGGCATAGGAGGTGGTCTCACCATAGCGAAATACATTGTGGTTTACTACCTCCCTGATACAGAAAAGGTTGGGAGTTAGATCCCAACGAACTCGATCCAGAACCTAGGGCTAAAGGCCATACTATTGGAACTTGGCAGGATTGTGGGGTTGGAATCCCTCTGCCAGGATTCTAGGCCATTGATGTTATATGTGCTGGAGTGCATGTAGCCCACCATTTACGATTGGAGTACTTCACTGCTGAGCAACATAAAACATTAGCTGACATACTGCAAGATGGGAAGGGTAATAAACTTTGTATTTGCAAGCATATTGAGTGCTTTCTTCTTTGAGTGTGTGCTAGGGATAAGCCCAAGAGTTGATATTACCCCTCACGGTGCTCGATATCCAACTCACTTTTATTGGGAGAATGTGATGCAGAGACTAGGAGGGGGGTGCGTGGCCAACCCCTACCCAACAGACTTCTTTTTTTGGTGGCGCAGGAAAATCATTGCCATAGATGACTACCACTATGAGGGGATAGACTTCCGTGGAGACCCTGATATGCCCATCCCACCAAGATCCGTATATGGATACATAGGTAACAATCCTGACTCAAAATTGTTTCTGAATTATTATTTTGTCGGCTTGGAAGCCCCATTTTTTTTTATGACATTATGTATTATGACATCACATTTTGAACTATATTTTAATTAAAAATACTTATGATGATCAGTTATTATATTTACATGTGTAAATGTGTTTGTGAATGCTTTATCATCTATGAAACAAATTCCAATATACTACATAATTTGCATATGAATCAACAACTTGATTAAAAAATATTGTAATATGAATGTATGTTATGCTCTCAAATTGTTGTTCTAGCAAACTTACTTGCAAGAACCTTCATAAAAAAGGTAGATCCCTAAAACAATACAAGCCATTTAAATGTGATACCACTAACTGAAAATCAAAACGTACCTCAAGAGAGTGAATACCATGAGAGATGTCATCACATAACAACTCAATCACGACACTATACTCAGCAATATTGTTTGATGAAGGCCGTAGACATATGCCTCCTGAAGACAACACTTGACCTGTAGGAGTATAAATCACCCAAGCATTCAAAGCTAAGTTTAGGAGTATAAATCACCCAAGAACCATCAGCAAATCCTACATAAACCGAAGACTCTGTCAACATCTGCCACAACAAACAGAAGCAAGTCAATGAACTCTATCACCACAAGAAGACTAAAACTAAGCTATGCAAATGCACACTAATATACAAAATATTAGCCTCAGTTGAGACTCATGCATAGTACTTTTTAAGATAGATCCCATTTCTAGGCTTCGCCAAGGTTGTCCCTTCATAATCGACTAACTCGTAGGCACCTTTCTCTAATACTCACTTGACCATGTAAGGCCCATGCCAGATAGGGTTAAAATTTCCTACCCCCAGCGGTTCCTTAGCTTGGTCACAAAAAAGGACCAGGTCACCTTCACTAAAATTCCGAGGACGGAAAGACTTATTGTACTGGAATTTAATGCGACGCTTATTAATCTCAAGAGCCACTAAATCATCTCGACACTGCTCATCAAGTTTCCTCAAGTGGATGAAATTCTCTTCCAATGTGGAAGTCCCTCGAAAAATCTCTATAGCTAGCTTCCAAGAAGGGATTTTACACTCAATCAGTAAAATCGACTCCAACCCATGCACAAGCTAATATGGAGAAAAATTGATGATAGTCTTAACTGTGGTTCGATAATCCCACAAATAATGATATAACATGATATGCCAATTGCTCTTTCTTTGTGCAATGGTTTGTTGGAGAATGGACTTAAGTGATTTTTTCACTACTCCAAACTGTCCATTTGCTTAAAGATAGTAAGAAGAGGAATGCTCTTGCTTATACCCTAACTTCAAAGAAAACTCAACCATCATCTTATTTTGAAAGTTCCTACCATAGTCAGTGACAATCTCCTTCGAGATACCAAACAAGGTGATAATCTAATTGAATACGAAATGCGCGGATGTCTCACCATCAGCTTTAATAGTGGGCATATCCTCTTCCCATTTTGTGAAATAGTCAACAACCACTATAATGTGATGATGCCCCTTAGCTAAAGCTGGGTTTCAAACCATAAAATAGACACCTCACTTAGTGAAGGGAATGATGGTGATAATTGGATGCAAAGGGGCAGGATGAGAGTGCATGTTCTGTGCAAACACTTGGAAAGGGTGGCACCACTTGACTGCATTAACACAATATTTAAAGATGGATGGCCAAAAATAACCTTCTCTCAAAATATTTTGAGTTATAGAGATCCCAGATAATTGACCACCACACTCCCCTCTGTGGCAATCATTCAGCACAACCTCAGCCTCTTTGTGATCTAAGCACATACGCAAAATGGAATCAACCCCACAACAATATAAAGTGTTATCCACAATGAGGTAATTCTTAGCTACATGACGTAGTCGTCGATGCTCATCTTATGAGAGGTGAGAAGGAACCTTCAAGTTCTGCAAATAGACAATAATGTCCCCATACCGTGGGTCCACAGTCAAAATGAGAAAAATGTGCTCATCAACGAAAGATTTTTAATGAATCTCTCCTTCATCCATACTAGGAAATTCAGATATAAGCTCAGCAAAAATAGATGACTTCTTCGACTTTGTCAAAACAAACTCAAGGTCAAATTCTTTCAAAATCACAATCCACTTATTGTACTTCCCCCCTATCATCCTTCTGGTGAGGACGAATTGAAATGGATTAATGTGAGCCACAACCACAATTTTGAAAAGAAGGATATAATGCCTCAAATGTTGGACCGCATGGATGGTAGCTAAGGCTAGCTTCTCGACATGAGTATAACGAAGCTCCACATCAATAAGGTTTCGGCTAAGATAATAGATGAAATTCTCCTGAAGCTCCTTATCCTCTTGAACCAAGACCATGCCAATCATCTCTTGGGATGCGACCACATATATCAAAAATTGATGGCTATAGTTGGGTGGACTAAGCACAAGGGCCGATGCCAAGGCTTTCTTTAAAGCATCGAAATACTCCTGGTCTCACTCATCCCATATAAATGGCATGTATTTCTTCAACAAATGCATAAATCCTTTAGTCAAATTGGAAAAATTGACCACGAATATTCGCAAGAAGTTCGCCATCCCTTGTAAACATTGAAGATATCTAATATTACACAGGGGAGACAATTGAAGTATTGCCTCAACCTTTAAAGGGTCGACCCTAATACCATTCTTGGAAACAATGAACCCTAGTAAGCAACCAACCTTCATGCAAAATATGCACTTATGAGTATTTAACCGAATTTGATAACAGCGACATCTTTCGAAAACCAAACACAAATGATAAGGATTACACACCCTCATACGAGAGTGAGCAACTAAGTCATCCAAATAAAATTCAATTATGCTTTTAAGATTGTAAAAGGTGAAGGTCATAGCCCATTGAAAAGTAGCTCTGACATTTTTAAGGCCAAAGGGCATATTCTAATATGAAAACATACCCCAAGGACAAATGATAGTAGTCTTATGTTGGTCCTTGGTTTTAATATGGATCTTATTATATCCTAAAAATCCATCCATAAACGAGAACACCTCACTCCCTGTACACTTATCCAATATCTAATCAATAAATGGTGTGGGGAAGTTATCCTTAGGACAAGCTCGATTCAAGTTTCTAAAATCAGTGCATACACGGATCGTTCCTTGCTTATTATCCACCGGAACGGGGTTTGACACCCATTCTGTCAAGGGAACGCAATAGATGAAGCCAGATTTAAGCAACTTCTTTATCTTTTCCTTACTAGTGGGTTCTTTCCTAGGATTAATCGCACAAAAATGTTTTCAAACAGGTTTAACACCCAGATAGGTTTTAATTTCATGTTCGATAATGCGAGGGTCAATTCTTGTCATCTCTTGATACGACTAAGCGAACACATCTTGAAATTATTTAAAGAGCTCGATGTATTCTTCAACTTCATCAGGGGAACAATTCGCCCCAATGTACACATTTTCAACCTTGCTAGGAACACGAGAAATGTTGATAGGTATAGGTGGTGACAAGTTGGCCATGTTCCCTTCGACATACTTGCTAGGAGATCCTAATGGGACCATGGGCATACCAACTTTCTCGATAAACATTGCTCTATAGTGATCACACTCTATATCAAAAATCTTAGGAACAAATTAATATCTATGATGCAACTCTCCCCAAGGTAATTCAATACCAGACATATCTTCAAAAATAGCTTCATCCATTGGAAAAATGTCATCGAAGCAGTCATGCGAGTGAGATGACGCAACTGCCCAAGCAGGAAGTGCATAAGGGTCATCCTCCTCTGTTCGCAAAGAGGAAGGACTAGAATCTATAATAGAACTAATATTAGCTTGATAAGACACCAATGTTGTAGACAACAGCATGTCCATCTCGGCAGGTATAGAATCTTCAACCGAAGTACTCAGAGAAGGAAGAGTCTAAGGATCCTCTAAATGCGAAGTGTGAAAAGGAATCAAACTCAACGATGTTGAATCCTTACCAAGACTAGAACCTATCATAAGAACAAGCACGACAAAATTAAAATTTCCCATCAATGAAGGATACGTGCCCACCCCAACATTCTCAGTTGTCAGCTGAGAATGATCGATAACTGGGATAGAATCTCCTGACGATGCTTTCGAACCAGAATCATCAAAATATCTCTGATCAATCGTAACAATCTTCCCATCCAAAGGAAAACAAACAAATTGAAATAGGGATGATGTGACCACTTGCATGTTATAAATCCAGTTCTGTCCCAGTAAAAGATTATAGTCGAGGGGTGCATCAACCACCTCAACCTCACTCGCAATGGTATTCCCCCCCAATTGGACCTCAAGGAAAGGAAGTATACCATGCAGCTGAAAATATCTTCCATTAAACGCAGTCAACATGGTTCCATACATAAACAACAAAAGAGAACTCAAACCCTTCCAACATGCTAAAGACATCACGAAAGCCGCAACGCCTTCATCAATCACTGTGCGCTTGATGGTATTGTTCAGACACTCTACATGATCCAAATGGGACACATAGTAAGGAAAGGGAGGATGGACTCCATGAGTTTCAAATTTAATCACTGAAGGATAGTTTCCATCATCCACTCCAAGAGCAGACAACAAGGCCTTCCTTTGCGGAGGGAAAGTCTGAAGAAATTCTAAATCAGACATTGTACAAGGAGTCTGGCCCAAATCATCGACAATGGCATAGTTCTGGGTGGCTCGGGCATTAGGATTGTGCCCTGAATGCTTTAAGACTCCATTAGGACTGCAAGGTGGAGCTTTAGTCTTGTCACTAGGATTTTCAATACACAAAGGGCTCTTAGGTGGAGCAGGTTCTTTCCCTAGGCCAGGTTGCAACGTACCATAATCTTTAGTGTGCATCACAAAATTTTCAGCAGACATCATGTTGATGCAACCATGGCTACTAACGGTGTTCGATAGGTTTTGACTCCCACCAGAAGCACAACTAGGGTCCATGGTCCTCAAGTTCATATTTTGGTTTTTCAGTAAAGGATCCATTAACACAGCTGGGCTCTGTGCGATGTACTTAGATGTGTCTTCAATCTAAGGGCACAAGTGAGTGAGGTGAAAATCCCTGCAAAACTTGCAAGGAAATTTAACCTTACATTTAGGTTTCTTGGCCGGCCTGTCATTATTATTTCTATTATCATTATTATCATTTTCATTCCTATTCCCACTCTTTCGATTGTTTTTACCTTTCTTCTTATTCCATTCAGTTTTCTGGTTCGACGATTGCACTGAAAGTACATCCGTCATTTGGGTGGGATGAAATGAAGTCATAGCTTGTCCCAATGCAGGCTATTTAATAGAAAACTTATTCATTTGATTTGTAACCAAGTCTACAGATCTAGCACTTGCAGAGCCAACAATGCCATTGGCATGTGGCCCAGGTTTGAACTTAGGGTCGAAATTGGATCTAGGTGAATTTGGTATGATCTCATACAATAGACCAAATTGAGCATAAATTAAATCTAACTACTGATCTCGAAAGATAGCTTGTTCCTCATTCATCACTCTGAATGTGGAAACATCCTTTTCTATATAAGGAAATAACGATTTGAGGAACCACTCCAAAATAAAATATGGTGGAATGAAGGCCTTGATCAACCTCTTCTGTCTATGCCACTCTTGAATGTGATCAGAGATATGGGTGGCTTTATCCTGCTGAAATGTCGAAAAGAGTTCAGTACCGGCATCGTAACGCATGGGTAGCTGAAATTTATTGAGAAAGTCCATAGATAGGTCATTAAAAGATGTATAATCTCCCCCAGGAAACTCTATATACCACTTCACCACAGGACCCATTAGGGTGCGTTGAAATAGTATTAAACGAACCAAATCATGATTCAATTATTTCAAAGAGCACCATAGGTGAAAAGTCTTAACGTGCTCACCAAGGTCTTCACTAGTCTTACCTTATAACTTTAGAATGTCCGAAGAAAGCTTGACGGGAACGATCGTCCATGTCGGGTCATGAGATATCAGATCATTAGTCAATCTCAATAAGTTAGGTAAATTCAACGTCACACATAAAGGGAGCCTAGGTTGAGCCATTTGGTTCCATGCTCCTTGATAAGGTTGGTTCATATAGGTATGATTGTTATAAACACAATGGACTTGTCCAGTGGAATAGTAGCCTCCTCCCATTTGACCCATATAGGTCTGCATGGAAATATTGTAGTTTGGAGTACTTTGAGGTTGGGGTGCTACAAAGCCATAGTTATAAGATTGATCAGTGGGTTGATACCCTGATCCATAAGGTGTATAAGTTTGTCCATAAGATGCTCCATAAGATGGTACATACCCTGCTGACACATGAGGAGGCACATAGCCTTGTGACACTATGGTGTGAGCAAACACGGGACCAAAATGACTAGTGGTAGTACTCCGACCTGATGGACCATGTGAGTTAGGAGGAGGATGTTTTGTAAAAAAATCATTTGAAGGAACTGGTGCGGAAGACGATGGAATACGGGAAGGGATGTAACTTGTGCCCCCAATATTCACATGTCTAGGGTTAGTTCCATGAACGAAAAACACCAGTAATAGTCCTAGGATACGTGTGTGAAGGTACTCCCACCGCAGGGGTGGAAGGTGCAATATGACTATTACTAAACCTCTCCGCTTGGAAAGGAATGAAAGTGCCCCCAGGAACTGTAATAGGGTCAACACCCGATCCAACATTAGGTGTCGGATCGGTCTCATGAAGGTCTAGCATGCAATACCTAAATGTGCTAGTTCTAATGGGTACATTGTGAGTCTCACCGCTTGGAATATGTGATCAATACTGGCGGTCTGGTTTTATGTAGCCTAGAAATTGTGACAATACGTTATGTGATGTCCCAGCCACAAAGTGGTTGGGTTCTTCTGGAGTCCCATACAAACTCTTAGGTAAAGTCTCCCCCATAGAAGGTGGATAAGGGGAAATTTCCTGAACCTCAGATGTGTGACTCATGGTGAGATCAATGTGTGAATCAAAGTGAGTATTAGTCCGGTCGGGCTATCTATTTCTTTTCCGTGAAGGAGGAGGATACGTAGAAGGCAAAAGACCTACTAAACAAAGAGAATGGCAGAGTGCCACACCTGGATCCATGATGACTCAACAAATATAAAAATACTCAAACTAACTATGCACCCTAAGTAATATAGCATACACAGAGGACACTCCTAAGAAAATCTACAGCCAAAATACAAGAAAACCAAGGGGAGGATATGTGAGCTCTTGAATGAAGTAGGTATGTCTCGCCTAGGAGAGGCTTGAGACTCCCATACACTACAAGAAGAGGTATGTAACCAATTATAGTGGCCCTCAGATTCAATGCGTAAAGTGATTGTGTTGTCCAACCCCTACCTAGCTAGGACACTCATAGAATAACCTTGGCAAGTACCCCCCTGGGATACATAGGTAAGGAAACTAAGGTCACCCCAATATAACCAATGCTCAGGCAGATAGTCACATGCGAGATCGACTATATGGGTAGGGTAACTAAGCCAGAAGCTCGAAAGAACCAACCAGTACCTCAAAAGCCACCAGATACGAATACAATCCTAGAAATATCTCTGGTGCTCACAGAAAGTGGCCAAGGGCTATCCCAACCACAATCGTGTGTGTTTCCTCTGCTTAACTCCTATGTAAGAGGAACCTCCTAAGAAACACAAATTATACCAAGGATTTCTCTCTCACACCTAGACATACACCTACTTGTTTTGTTTAGTAGTCTTGAAGAATTGACTCACAATGAACTATTCCAAGACTCTAAAACCTAATCTTGTTGATGAACCCTATAAAAGAAAAATGTGTAATTCATTTTAATTAAGCGTTAATTTTAATGGCTATTATTACTAAAAGGGAAATGGTCGTGCAACTAATGATATTATGACTCAATAGTGAAATAAATGTGCACACCTAAAAAACAACGTCAAGTGTGATTTTGTCTAAATGAAAAAATGGGGTATGCCACTACATGAGTTGCATGTTTTTCCTTCAAATGATGATGCAACCATTCTTAAATGAAAACATGACTATAACTTCAGTAAGAAAACCAAATGCAAGTACCATGGAAGTGAAAAATTCAAAAATAAAACATTTTTGTATTTTTGAAATAAATGAGATGTAAAAGCAACAAAAAGACCCTGCCACTCTCAGAACCTGCAACCACTCATAGACAACAGCCAAGCAAGGAGCTAAGATAAAATAAAACTAATGCACTAATCCCAAAACAAAAAAGGAAGAAATGAATGACAAGAACAAAATCTAATTAAAAATAAATCAAAGAGGGTCTCTGGTAAGAAACAGAGGCAATATACAGACACCAACTGCACCCAAGAAGACTCAGCAATACTCAAAACTCACCCAGCAACTTCCAATCATCCAAATAAGTCTCAAAACAGAAGCATACGCGACTGCTCGTGGAAAAAATGCATACATATGTGAGAATTCGGGAGAAAATCGCATGTATACACAACTGTGAAGAAAATACTCACACACATGAAGAAAAAGAGGGAAAAATGATAAGCCAAGGTCAAAATTACTCCTACAGGACACTACTGGGTAAACATACCTCTAGAACCAACATAGAAACAGAGAAAAGGAGATAAATTCAAGAACATTGTGCACCCAATACCCAAATAAAAAACTAGGAGCCTCCCCAGCAGAATCACCAATTCTGTTACAAAGAGAAACTTCCTATGGCTTGGAGGTACAACAATGGACAGTATGACACCAAAAATCAATCCTTTCCAATATGAGAGAGAACATCTAACACTAAGGGATATGAATCGTATCTTATTCTAGATGGTTGATGTAGATCCCCGTTGAGCTTTTCCAACACACTTGTATTGACAATTTTCTCTCAACAACAGTAAATAAGACAAGCATGATATATGTATTAATGTGTTAGAGTTACTCTAGCATATATAATCAATAACGTATAACCAAATAAATACATACATGGATACAATATTCATATTTATGCACATGTATTGGATAGGAAATGGATATCTCCATTAATAAAATAGAGATACAATAGTGACAAACTTTGTTGGCACTTCTACGAACCGGAGAAACCAAGTCCTCCACCACTTCAATACTCCATATCTCAATGGAAAGCTCACAAAGCAAAGGAAAGCTTGGGAAGATCAGCATTGTGTGCTCCAAAGGGACAAAGGGATGCAGACTCAAGTATAATAAAATGATGCAACACTGGACTATAGCTTCCTTACTCTTCAATTTCTCCTCCTTCAATGTATCCAAGAGGCTCAATATATAGCACTCCAAAGAGGCAATGGAGGGTCAAGTTTGAGCGTTCTCAAGGAATATGGAAGGCCAAGAGTTAATTTATTCATACCTCTATGAGGAAAACTCCAAAAATATCTATCTTCATGCACACTTCCCTATGCACGTGGATTTGAGCTCAAAAGCTGTGTATACACACGAGTATAGCTTTAAAAGTTGTGTATAGGCATAAGAAGGTGATTTTGGGGGATAATATTGGAACATCAAAGTATAATATAGGTAAATGGGGTCCAAAGAGTCTGTAGAGGGACATGGAATGCCATAAAGGTGTGATCTACTAAGTGTGGTAAAATCAGCTATAATAGAGGGTGCATATCTTCGGTGTGGGAGATAATTATGAAGTGCCAGCTTGGAACCAATTATATAGGGGCACATGGTTGAATATGAAACAATGTTTACAGTGTTAACAAGTTACTAAAGCATGCAACCATTTTCTACCTTCTATGTATGTTTGGATTTGGCTTGTTATTAAAGTGTTATGCACTTGGAAAGACCCATACAATGTTCCATATGATCTATAATCTCTTTGTTCTCTCTAGTCAAGAAATATTCTATTGTGTTGTAATCATTCTCTGTGAATTATCTATAATACTCTAAGATTGTTTGTTGGGCTTTTTATCCTCCATATTAGCCTTGGAGGGTTTTCCCAGGGTACATCATGTCTTCTATGGTTTGATTTATGTGTCTTTGGATTATTGATGAGATCTATCTGCACTATAATTCTCGATCAAAGTTTTAAAGTTCACTTATCTTCATATTTGCTCAAACACTAACAATATGATGAGGAAATTATGATACTATGATGTAAATTTTGACTTTATCTTATAAGATGCAAGTTCCTACATCTAATAGAAACTAAATTTTCCTTTTGGAAAACCAACTATGTTTTGATATTTACATTGTATCCTCTATTTTTGACATTAATTAGAAAGCATAAAAGGTTTCAAACCTTGTTGAACGATCATGATGATGATATTGTATTGTAGTCCTTTCAAAAAAATATTAAGAATTGTATTGAAATCTATTGCAATGAAAATTAATATATGATTATGATTCATTGATCAACATAATAAGACAATCAGTGTGACCATCACACTGATTATTTTTTTAATGTTGATCAATGAATCATAATCATATATTACTTATAATTGTAATGGATTTCAATCCAACTATTAATAAATTTTCATTAGAAGGATTGCAAGACAATCGTATCGCCATGATATTTCAACAATATCACCTATTAAAAAATATAGTTTTTTGAATAGTACAGACTAGCGTCAAATATCCGGCAAACCCCTTTGACAGATTCAAACCACCCTTATTGTATATTTGAATATACCATTGTTGATCAACTATTTTTGATTAATATCATTCTCGTCGGATATTCTAGAGAAAATCGATGAAAAATCGGAGTTAAATTTGATAACTCTAGAGTTAACTCTAACAATGTATCATTGAGAATATCTTACGGATATGTGTCAGTTTTCACGAAATTTTTAGTGCTCTTATTGTTTCCATTTAATTGACATTGATCCGTAGGATATCCAATGGCTACAGTTTCATTGGATAGACCGAAAAATCCCATCGATGATTAAATAATTTTGAGTTTGTCAGAGAGTCGACGAAATTGTGTCGAATAGCCGATGAACCGTTGCCATATTTTGGGTCCAAATGTTGTAGTGAAATATACACTAGAAATATCTTCTAGTGAGTCATATAACTATAAGGAATCTAGTTCGGTATGTCCATATCATAGAAATAAGAGGAAGGGGCCTTCCAAGAACAACTCACATGGAGAATTTAAGAAGGATAAACCTCCTACTTTTGATGGTGAGGTAAAATATGGTCAAGAAGTTGGGGCTTAGATTCTTGGGATTAGAAAGCATTTCCACGTCCAAGGATACTTAGGAAATATGAAATAAAGAGTATATATATTCGATTTGAATGGAAGAGCGTCTATATGGTTGGATCATCTTAGACAGGTGAAGAGGATCAATTAAAGAAAAATTGTGTGGAATTAATTCAATAAATATTTCAAGGAAAAGTACCTCTCTGATAGGTACTACGATGGAAAAATCAAAGAATTCCATGAGATGAAATTAGGAAAAATGACTATGGAAGAATATGCAAAAAAAAATTGGATCTTCTGAGATATGTCAAGTACATTAGGGATCATTAGGTGAAAATTTAGTTGTTTCTAAGTGGGCTTCCATAGTCATATAAAGACAAAATTGAGTTTGATGAACCTCAAACTCTATATGAGTCCATAAGAAAGGCGAAGTATTATTACGATCAAAACAAAATAAAACCAAAATTCCATAAGACGTGGAAGGACAAGAAAAATGAGAATTTTGACCAAGGGAAGAAGGGGTTCAAGCCTCCTCAATTCAGAAATCAACCAAGGAAGCTACCATGGGGTGTGACTAAGCCAGCTAGGATGATCAGATACAATCCAAGAGATTCAATATAGGAAAGAGAGCCACTTCAATGTTGGGGATGTTGAGAGGGACATATGCTTAGGAACTATCCACATAGAAATGGGAGTGCAAAGCAAGTTCACAACATCCAAGGAGATGAAATTGTCGGTTAAGTGGCTAGGACTGTTCCTAGAATCTATGCAACACTAGAGGACCACCAAGAAGATTACCAATCAACTATGGTTCAAATTGGATGTAACATTGTTGGTCAATCTATTTCTATTTTAACTGGCCCTCGATCTACTCATAGTTATATTAGTCCTAAAATTGTTGAGATTTGTGCTTGTAATAAGTCAAAGCATAGTAAATCATGGTTAGTCCAACTAGCCACTGGAACCAAGAGAAAAATTAGTGAAATGGTCGAGAAGATTCCATTGGAAATGGGTGGATTGTCCATTTTTGCAAATTTGAATATTTTTCCACTTGGTTCTTGTTAGCACCGGAAATAAGCCAAAGGTTGCGGAAGGGCTCACTCCCGGGTAACAGAAAAAGTGCTTTTGAAGAGAGAACTAGCCTTTTGCTCTTCCGAGAGGGATCTCTCACTAAATGTATGACAATGCCAAATATATATATAAAAATGGAAACTATAAATCGCTTATGGAATTGGTTGAAACAAAACACAACATCATTGGGTGATGGAGTCAAGATATGCAACAAAAAAAATAAGAACTTAAATGCAAATGTTTTCATCACAAGGGCAAGGTAGCCACTCAATCACAGTCAATTCATATTTGTCTGGTGAAAAGGAGGAACATGAACAAACCATTAATGCAAAGCATTGTGAGAAATGAATTCTACATTAACTTTGGAAGAAACTTTGGTGAATACCTGAAACAACAG
>LPNX010399277.1:251543-295488 GCA_001517045.1 Pseudotsuga menziesii | reverse complement strand
TGCGAGCTTTTCTAAACTATGGTCTTCTTCTGAAAAATTCAAAGAAACTCAGTAGGCCCCAAATGACTATATTAAACTAATATGATTTAATGTGAGGGCTCATTCCATGCAACACTAGAAGATTAAAACATATTTAATCAATAAGCTCGCCAGAAGTCTTAGCTCCTTAAGAAGCTTGAGAACCAAATAACAAGATAAAAAACTTCAAATGGTGTCCACTATACCAAAATAAGTCGTGTAACAGAGAAAGACACGGTAAGAAAGCACGCCCGTGTCACATTGGTCCAAACGATGAAGGTTAGAGTATTCCCTTATACGATGAGGTCACGAGGACGAATCTCAGGGGTGAAATGCTCATGTTGTGAGACTATAACAGGACAATAACAAAATGAGTTCCATACCATGAGATTGGGACCGAACTGCAACAGGACCATGCTTGTGAGAATACTTCATTGGAATTGTGCTGAGACGTATTTGAGGTCTCCCCATATTTAAAGATAATGAAGAAAGCTTGGTTTTCCCACCTCGAACTCTTCCTCCCTCTGATTCCTCCTCCTCGTCCATTAATCCACCCGCCCACGAAAACGAAAACAAAAAGAAGATCAAACCTCTTATTTGTAGAAAGTCAATAAAAGACGGTGCCATCGCTATATCGACGGCCAGGCGTGGATACAGCGACGAAAGTCGGGGCTCCTTAAAAAAAAAAAATTAAAATGCATAATTTACCCTTGATTTTTCCACGAAAGTAAACAAACGTGGAAAAATCTGCCCGTATGTACTAGTGTGCAAATATAGAGAGATATGCTTTGATGAGGGTTGCTACCAGACCTGAGCTTTTCCCGTGCTCAGAGGTGATTGGATGGATTCTGCCCAGGGCAGATGTAACTACCATGATTTTGGCCAACGTTGACAAACAGGGTTATGCTGCTTATAGCCCTAGCTACATATCATTGGCCTACCACTTACCGGAAGCACAAGTGTACTTGACTGAAGACTGGCTAAAGAAAATTAATCTGGACCTAGTTGAGACACTGAAAAGAATGTTGATACATGGAAAGAGTTTCAAAACTAGGCCATCAGGGGAATATGATACTGCCACCTTAAGGACCCCCTATAGATTCATTTCCTTAATGTTGAACAGGATTTTCGGTAGAGCCCACGGTAAAAGTTTTAACTTGGGGTGGGTGCCTATCATCTTCTATGTTGCAACCCAAGGTACCATTTTCAACTGGGTGAACATTGTATCAAACAGCCTCTGAGCCTGCATTGCTTCAGCATTAGGAGGGGTGTCCCAGAAGAAATCAGAGTTCTACATAAGCTCTATAATGATTGATTGCATACTATGCAACCAATCCTTCCCAAACCTGAGGTGTATTTGGGACCGAGAGAGAACACCAGTCTACTCAGCTTACAAGCCACTGTGGGCACATAAGTACCACAGTCACTATAGAGAAGTGTGTGAACACTTCATTATGCCATTATATACATTGATTTTCTTAAAAGAATGCAACTGCATGTCGAACGAAGCATTGCGGGTTATTGAAGAATATGCGGATTACTACTTAACGGAGGATGGACAGTATATCAAAATGTATGGATGCTCCAGAGCACCTTCACTACTGCCAAAATATGCCACTGATTATGTGGTACACAAGGAGGCAGTTAGGCAGGTCTTCTTAGATGGCATACAGAGTTTTTTATTTGAACATAAGAAAGCAACTTATCCTCCCTTACCATTCATGTTGGGAAGCTATAAGTTTACAAGAGTCAAGAAAGCCAATGAATTTGTAGAAGAATTGGGGAAATTCCATTTTGGGGAAATAAATTTCCACAAGAATGATTCCTGGAATAAAGTGGCAGAACACTTCAGGGAAGCAAATGTACATTTTGAGTATACAAACCACTGGGATAAAGACGAATCAATCTTTCGAAATGCAGAAAACATAACTGCAATAAGAAGAAGATTTAAAAAGAAAATTACCACTAAAGGCGGGAAAGGACAGGATGAGCATAAAAGGGCAGAGGAAGAGGAGGCTAGAAAAAGAAATGAAGATGCTAGGAGACTAGCATAGGAGGCCGAAAGCTAGCTTAAAGGTGAGGAGGAAGAAAAGAGAAAAGCTAAACAAGAGGCAGCTACAAAGGCAGAAGAAGCTACCGGGATTGAAGAAGAAGAAAGGAAAAGGAAAATGGATGAGGAACTTAGGAAGCAAGAAGCAAAAAGATTAAAACTGACAAAGCAACAAGCTTCCGATCCTGTAGACATTTAGGTTTAGGATGTGGTTAATCCTGATGTTCAAGACCCTGAGGCAGCTGCTAGTAGCACAATAGGATAGGCTGTTGTCCCTACCCTAAGACTAATCCCTTTCGAGCAGAAGAAAGGGGAAGAGGTTCCGGACTTCAACACTATTTTTTACGACAGGGAAACAAAAATAATTGTGAAGAGGACCGAGAGGAAGGTCAAGACTAGGCGGCAATCAGGAAAAATGATAAATGATACAACCGTGGTGTATGGGACAGACAAGGACCCAAGATTCACTATCAGAGCTGGAGCAGCATTGATCCATGCTTCTGAGGACAATGTGGATCGGATAATGACTGATCTTGAACAGTCAAAGAACTCTGCTGCCCAACTAAAAGATACCCTAATAAGGGAGAGAGAGGAAAGTAGTAGATTGAAAAGAAAATTTGAAGACATGCAACATGAAATAAAGTCTTCAAAATCCGAGCTCCAGTTCCTCCAAGTAGAGAAGAGATCTCTAGAGGTTGCCCAGGAAAATCTAGAAAAACTGCAGAAGAAATGTCAGGGGCTAAGGACTGAAAAGGAGGAGTTGAAAATGATATGTGAAAGCCTTCATACAAAAAAGGATCAG
Organism: Pseudotsuga menziesii; assembly: GCA_001517045.1. NCBI lineage: Eukaryota > Viridiplantae > Streptophyta > Pinopsida > Pinales > Pinaceae > Pseudotsuga > Pseudotsuga menziesii. Next base: position 292,618 of record LPNX010399277.1, on the reverse strand, counting down.
CTGCTCAGTAAGATAGGGGAGTTGGAGCTACAGAAAGTTGCCTTAGAGGAGTCAGAGAGGCAATCCCAGGTGCAGACAAAAGAGTTTAAAGAACAAGTTCCTTCATTAGCAGTAGCTCTAGAAGAAGCCAAAGAACAGCAAGCTAACCTTCAACCTTTCAAGGAGCATGTTTTAATGCAAAGGAGCAAGATGCACCAGCTGCAAGTATCCATAGAAGAAGAGAGGTGCAAGACCTTGTAGGTAGACAATAGACTGGAAGAAATTTTGGAAACTTCTTCATATTTTGTGGACAGATCGCAGGACATTTTAGAAGTCCTGACAAGAAGAATGGCGAGATTAGAGGCAAATGAGGAAACCCCTACGGACCTACCAGCAAAATATCAACAAGGCCTGAGACAAGACTATGATTTATTGGAGTTTTCCATAAACACAGCTGAAGAATTCAAGAAGGCTGTAAAGAAGACAAAGGGAGCTTGTACAGAGTTCTGTAGGAGGCTTTTGATTACTTACAATCGTTGCCAGGTTGCTGTTGAATAGAGGATGGACACCTTTCAAGACCACGACCTGTTTTTGGAGATTTTGCAAAGTAGATATCAGGAAGATGAACAAAGGATTCAGCACATCAAAGCCCTAGACGAGCAGACCCTAAGAAATGAGGTAGCTCATTCCGTGGTTAGTGTACAGTTGCTAGAGGATCAACTTCGCCTGAGCTTAGCCAGGATCGAAGTAATAAGAAATCAGGCCGCTAAATTTGAAATCAATATTCATTTTTTAGAACCTTCTGAGTTCAAAAACATTGCCTCAGAAGCTTCAGCATGGAAGAAGTTCTTGAACAGTCAAGCGAGGCCCTCCTCATAAGTGCTTTATTTGTTTTTTTTTATTGTAATATATTGTAAATTATATAAGCACTTAATGTAAGAAAGTGTGGGAGGTGAAGAGTTGGGGAATCCCAAGAGTCATTTGTGGGCAGCCCAATAGTTTTTCTTTTGCATAAATATAGAGGAATTAGATAGGAGATGGGATTTTTCCCAAAGAAACTTGTGAACTACTTGTTGTAAGAGGAACTACTTCGTTTTGCAATAATAAAATTACAATTTTTTCTATTGGAGAAAGTGTTGTGTGGAATGTTCAAATGTGATGAAATGAACAATGTTGAAGGGGAACTATTTCGTTTTCAGGTGTGTTTCATTAACTGTGAGAGCATTCTAACTCTCTGAACCTATGTTCTTATTTGAATGTTCTCTGGTTTATTCTATGATAATTTCCACTATGAGTAATGAATGTTTTAGCAGATGACGAGCTATCTTGTTGTGCATATATTTATTCATGTTTATGTGTTTTGATTCCAAGAACAGCTATCTGTGATTTATCTTAACATATGAACAGTATTACATTACTCATGAATTAATAATCTTGCTCCCTAGGGACAGCTTAGTTATCATTGTTTTTCCAGTTGTGTGTGATTTAGATGTGAGAGAAGCTAAGATGAGAGGTAAGAACCTGCGCATCACATTATGACCACTCCTCGCATTCTTCATCAATATGCATCTTAGATAGGCACTTGCATGTCATACTTAAAATAAAAATACAAAAATATACATGGTGGACCAGGCCGTAACCGGTAAAACCCTTTGTTTTTGTTACTTGACCTACGGTAGCCGGACCGCAAACCGAATGGATTCCCTACACCAAATAGTCATGGGCTAGTTGGGAACGTTGACTGGGGAGAATCCCTTGCTATTGTTGCCTGCAAATTTCCAGGCCTAAACAGTTTCTGGCGCTAGAAGGAGGGGCACCAGTGCATGGCTGGCCGGGGAAATCCATTTCCTTGAAATCACTCCACTAGTGATAGTTTTGAAAGCAGTTTATTTCCTGACCCAAATACCAAAGAGAATAGAGAACATTTGTTTTCTATGGACAACCAAGTAGTCAATGGTCTGAGAAGACACACACAAGCCTATGTAAAAAGTATTGGAGGATTACCCATTATCCCTGATTTACCCTGAAGAGAATACAAGAAGAAATATCGTCCCATCTTGGAAGATTCGGTGTTGGTTGGAGATTTGGAAGAGTTAGTAGAAGTAGCATTGCAAGAATTTTTTCAGCCTTTGAATCAAGTAGGCCCAAGCACACCTTACTGTTCTCCTATGCATACTACTTTTCCTTCACCTCCTCACTCTCCACCCAGACTCATGGCAGGTGTAAATGTGAATCAGCCACTTAACCCACCAAATCCACCACCGGTTTGGAAAGCCAGATCACCCCTGAACTTAACACCTCCGTTGCATGACTTACCTCGAGATTTTGAGAAGATGCTGCCTAAGTTTGAACCAAATGAGAAAATTTTATTAGATGACCATTTACAAAGTTTTTATTTGGAAATAGAAGGGTTAAGGGCTGGGGAACATGAGGATGTCATTTGTAGACTTTTTCCGCATACCCTTAAAGGAGCAGCAGCATCATGGTATTTTGGTTTTCCTGCAAACTCTATCCCAGACTGGGATACCTTTGAAAGGATTTTCAGAAGTAAATATGCAACCCAAAAAACTCATGCGGCTCTCATGAAAGGGCTGTGCACCTTAAATAAAGAAAGAAAAGAGAAGGTGCATAGTTTTACCCAAAGATTTGCAACTTATCTTAAGAATTTTTATGAAGCTGAAAAACCCTCGGATAAAGTTCTGATTGAGTATTATACCTCAGCTTTAGGTCCTGACTTGGCTATGTTTGCAAAAGCTCAAGTTAATCCTACGTTATCAGAGACTTACGAAGAAGCAGAAAGAGTAGAGGCTAAAAAGGAAAGTATAGAAGATTATCCTGAGCAGTCTGGAGAAAAAACTTCCGGCAAGAGAGCCTTATTGCTGTCTAAACCTAAAGAGGAGAAATCACATGATTTTGAAGGGATGTTAAAAATGATGCAAAATCTATCCAACAGAATAATAGATCTGGAGAAAGAAAAGGAAGCTCAGAAAGCATATAATCCTTATTACAAAACAAGAGAGGATAACAACCAACCCAAACCTCCTCCATACGGTTTAGCATCGATGAATTTAACAGAGGTGGGGATGGATAATTTTTGCACTTTTCACCAACAACCCCATTCTGAAAAGAATTGTCCTCAATGGATAAATTCAATGACATTGGTGATGAATCAGCTGTTGGATTCCAAACTAACCAAGGACAGTGATGAAGAGGAAATGGGTAGTAAGACCACAGAAAAACAAGAGAATGATACCATGTTTTTATGGGATTGTGTCTCGCTTTTTTATACAGAAATAAGTACTCTGAAACTTGAGAGTATACCATAAATTCAAATGACAACAAAATGCCTGGATTTGGTAAATAAAGACAATTCAATGATCTCAAAGATTAATAAGTTGCAAGAGAATGTCAAGAAACAACCAAAGAACAATGTTGATGGCAAAGTACCTGAAGTCACCATTATCAGCCAAGATCCGAAACAAATCAACAAGCCTGTTAAGCCTATGGAAGACCAAGTAGGTGTTAACAAAGAAAATACTAAAAGGCCTGGAGAACCAGAGGAAGAGATACCCATCGAAAACCAACCTATGGAGGAAGATGTCGAATCAATTGGAGAAGGGAAAGCTAGGTTTAAAACCCCACCTTTCCTTTTGACTTTGGAAATTCTAAACCATAAGGTGCATAATTGTTTGGTAGATTTTGGATCATCAGTGAATGTTATGCCACTCGTAGTCTGCAAAAAAATTAATGGGCAGCCAAAACCTACTACTTGGGAAGTTACTCAATTAGACATAACTAGCGTCAAAGTAGTTGGGGAAATGGAGAATGTTCTCATTCGTTTATCTGCAAATGAAAAGATATGTCAATTTATTGATATTGTAGTGGCAGACATACCGAATGGGTATAAACTTATTTTGAACAGAGACTGGTCCGCAAGGTTAAAGGGGTATTTTTCTTTAGATTGGTCACATTTATGGTTGCCTCATAAAGGGGTTCCAAACCGGATTAAAATCTTAAGGGAACCTTACATGAAGCACACTATCACTAAGTTGGAAGAAGGAAATGAATCTGCAAATTCTGTTTTGGGGAATTATCTAAATGAGCTTGAACTAAGACATCATGCATTAAAACAAGCCAGCAATATAATAAACACTCAGCCCGATCTCCTTCAATGTTCACGGGCTGATGTGATTGATTGTAAATTGGTAGACATAGTTTCGGTTTCAAAAATAGCAGAATTAGATAATGGTTAGGTATTTCACATCTGCAATCGAGCCTAGCCCCTTGACTCATAAGTTGGTAGATCTATAGGGGTGGGCATAGAACTGGTCAGGTAGTGGTTGGTTCTCAAAATTTTCTTTTACTTTGATGTTTGTTTTTGATAACCTTGTACATAAATAATTTGATGCAATTTTTTTCAATTTGATTTGCCACTGTTGTTTCTAGTTATTTTTGGTTTGTTTTGAATAAAAGAGGCAAACTTTTGGTTGCATGGAAAGTGTCAAGGTTCTTGATTAACTAAAATCTTTGGGATAAGACAGTGCATTCTTGGTTGAATTGATAGAATTTCTTCTAGTAAGTAGTTTTCCTAAATGGCTATACGCTCATTGAAGTCCTGCTTAACCCCTTAAAATAAATCAGAATCAAAACGTCCGGAATACTATTTCGAGGCTCCATCCATTTCACATCTAAAATGTCCTAGGGGGTGATAGCAAAGGACCCACGAAAAGGAAGCAAGGTAAACAATTTATTATATATAAATGATCCCATGCCATGATTTTTAAAAGCCTAGAGGCTGTTAAGAGTCAAAACTCCTAAAAGAAGCAATACATATCAAAGCAAAGTATCAGAAATGTGAATATCAGTTTGCCAAAACGTTCTTCTCCGTCCGTGAGCTGAAAAGTAAATACATCTCTCACACAAAAGGACACTATGGATAGAAGAGCCTGAATAAAATTCAGAAAGAAAGGCATAGGGAGGACTCAAAAGAACAAAAAGTTCAAAAGGCACAAAAGTGCAATTGGCATGGGAATGAGGAACAAATGAATATTTCTATGTACCATATGTTACGATCCTGTGGTGTCCAAGCTAAAAAATACCCAAAGACAGAGGTAAAATAAAACCCACCTACTAAGCCTCAAAAGAGTTATCTGGACTTTGAATATTTTGGTGTTCCCGTTTCCAAAGAAGGGATTGTCATCAATGATTTAAATGCAGGTGTTTTACATTTTAGGAATACAAGCATATAGAAGAATTCAACTTATGGGTTTAATGATTAAACAATATTTTACTGGGGGGAAAATTGATTTAGAAATCTAGGGTTCACCAGGTAGTCACCAATTGTTGCAGCTGCAACAATTTCCCAAAATTTTAAAAATTTCGGGACCCTCCTTTTATCTTGTTTTGCTTAGCTTGTTTGAGTTTTCTTGATTTTGTTGATGTTTGTTCAAGAAATATTTTTATGCCAGTGTTTTTTTCTGGCTTGCATTGATTTTTGCCCTGCTTTCAGAAGCATTTGAGACTATGAATCAGGAATGCAGCTTATCGTTGCGGAGAAGTAACGAGAAATCAAGTTCGATCCAAGGTTTACTGGCCTCCGATGTGCTTTATTTGTTTTTCTCATCATCGGCGGCTTTTTCGAAATACCGTTGGAACTTGTTGACTCTACAGTTTCCGACGTTGCAGATGATGTATTGCAAACCCTTCGATGGTTGTTTTGATTTTTTCTGATCCCCGCCCGTTTGATTTGCAAATCCTTAGTCTTTTTTACTCCCGCTGTTGCGGCTCTAGAAAGCACTATTATTCCGATATAGTTTGATTTATGTTTTCCACTTGGCCGATATTTTTTGCTTAAGTAGTGTTTATTTTACCTCCTATTTTGACTGGTCTATAGAACTTGGTGTCTTTATGGTTTCCACCGTTGCGGCTCTTCAACCAACTATTGGTCCGAGGTCTTAGTCTGGAAAACTCCGATGCGAAATTTTATTTATTTCTCTTGCCGATGCCACTGCGGATCTCATAGTTGTTTTATCATCCGTCATTGCGGAGATGCTGCTGACATGATCGCCGATCCCATAGTTGTTTTGCCACACGGTGGTCTTATTTTTCCCGCCAATTTTTTGTTTACCAGGATGTATATATTTGGGAGTTGAGGTTTTATTTTTCTATTATTATTCCTGCAAACTTATGGCCCACGCTATCATTATTGTTTCGAGCAAAAAATTGTACTCATTGTCAGTACCCCATTCCTAGGTGGCTCTGCCATGGAGGTTTGCAGATTTTTCTCGCCAGTCGCACAGCGCATTTCCAGGTAGGCCTTTATTCCTGTTCTCCCTTTTTCATTTGAATGTTTGAACTGAGTTTGTCGCCCTTGGATATTTCCCACCTCCGCGATTAATGGATACCTAGCTTTACATTTTTAGCACTTATATATAGTCTATGTAGATGGTATGGGTGTCCGGTGGGGGGGTTTTGTTTGCTTAATGATTAAATTCGCAGCCGTTATGAGTTTGCAACCCGCACTCGACTGCTTGGGAAACCGGTGCAGATGGGCGTTACGCTATCTGTACCAATTTCCCACAGTCTATGTATGGTTTTCCAAGGAGGGTAGTTCCCTGTTAGTTGCAGGAGGGGGATGTTTCATGATTATTTCATAGTACCGGGGTTTTGGTTCCCCAGTCTGTGGGTCACGGTTTTGAGATGCTCCTCGCTTCAAATGAGATTAGGAATAGGAATTTTTGTGGGATCATAGTGCCGAAGGTGTAGTTGAGACTGTTTTCCTCGACGGGAGGGAGTTTTTGTCATTTTAGCAGGGCCATGACGTTTTGAGTCAATTATGAAATATTTTGTAGTCCTGGGAAGGTTTTAGTTCTTTTGCAGATTCGTTGTTGTGCAGGAACAATTGGCATTTAAATGTTGTTTGTTTATTTTTCATAGCTGCAATCATGATTATCCTAAAGGAGGTAAATGCTCATGCAATTTGTATCCATTCTTTGAATATTATTTAGGAATGGCTCAACAGAACCTAAAGGATTTTGTGTATGACAGGGAAATCCTTTCGAATTCGAGATGTCTAAAAGGCAGAAGAAAAAGGCTCCTATAGTGGAGGAGGAACCCAATGTTGAAATTGTCACCAAGGTTGAATACACTTACGAAGACACCAGATGCATAGTTGGTGTGGAACCTGAATATAAATGGGGGGAAATCTACAGACTGATAACACATAGGGAGGTACCTGATACAGGTTTTGAGGAAGAAACTATATATGCAAATATAGAGAGATCTACTTTGATGAGGGTTACTACTAGACCTGAGCTTTTCCCATGCTCAGAGGTGATTGGATGGATTCTTCCCAGGGGAGATGTAACTACCATGATTTTGGCCAACGTTGACAAATAGGGTTATGCTGCTTATAGCCCTGGCTACGTATCACTGGCCTACCACTTACCGGAAGTACAAGTGTACTTGACTGAAGACTGACTAAAGAAAATTAATCTGGACCTAGTTGAGACACTGAAAAGAATGTTGATACCTGGCAAGAGTTTCAGAACTAGGCCATCAGGGGAATATGATACTTCCACCTTAAGGACCCCCTATAGATTCATTTCCTTAATGTTGAACAGGATTTTCGGGAGAGCCCACGGTAAAGGTTTTAATTTGGGGTGGGTGCATATCATCTTCTATGTTGCAACCCAAGGTACTATTTTCAACTGGGCGAACATTGTATCAAACAGCCTCTCGGCCTGCATTGCTTCAGCATTAGGAGGGGTGTCCCAGAAGAAATCATAGTTCTACATGAGCTCTATACTGATTGATTACATACTATGCAACCAACCCTTCCCAAACCTGAGGTGTATTTGGGACCAAGAGAGAACACCAGTCTACTCAGCTTACAAGCCATTGTGGGCACATAAGTACCATAGTCACTATAGAGAAGTGTGTGAACACTTCATTATGCCATTATATACATTGATTTTCTTAAAAGAATGCAACTGCATGTCAGAGGAAGCATTGCAGGTTATTGAAGAATATGTGGATTACTACTTAATGGAGGATGGACTGTATATCAAAATGTATGGATGCTCCAGAGCACCTTCACTACTGCCAAAATATGCCACTGATTATGTGGTACACAAGGAGGCAGTTAGGCAGGTCTTCTTAGATGGCATCGGGATTTTTTTATTTGAACATAAGAAAGCAACTTATCCTCCCTTACCATTCAGGTTGGGAAGTTATAAGTTCACAAGAGTCAAGAAATCCTATGAATTTGTAGAAGAATTGGGGAAATTCCATTTTGGGGAAATAAATTTCCACATGAATGATTCCCGGAATAAAGTGGCAGAACACTGCAGGGAAGCAAATGTACATTTTGAGTATACAAGCCACTGGGATAAAGACGAATCAATCTTTCGAAATGCAGAAAACATAACTGCATTAAGAAGAAGATTTAAAAAGAAAATCACCACTAAAGGCGGGAAAGGATAGGATGAGCAGAAAAGGGCAAAGGAAGAGGAGGCTAGAAAAAGAGATGAAGATGCTAAGAGACTTGCACAGGAGGCCGAAAGCTGGCTTAAAGGTTAGGAGGAAGAAAAGAGAAAAGTTAAACAAGAGGCAGCTAGAAAGGAAAAAGAAGCTCCTAGGATTGAAGAAGAAGAAAGGAAAAGGAAAATGGATGAGGAACTTAGGAAGCAGGAAGCATAAAGATTAAAACTGATAGAGAAACAAGCTTCCGATGCTATAGACATTCAGGTTCAGGATGTGGGTAATCCTGATGTTCAAGACCCTGAGGCAGCTGCTAGCAGCACAATAATTGAAATATATCAAGATGACTTAACTTTTTTTTCAAAGGAAATATCTGACCACATAAGTCATCTTAGGCAGGTTTTTATAAGATGTCGGAAATATGGTATTTCCTTGAATCCTGCCAAGTCAATCTTTGGAGTTGATGAGGGAAAATTGTTGGGGCACATCATTTCTAAGGATAGTGTCAAGGTTGATCCTGAGAGAGTTGAATCCATTAAGAAGGTCCCCTTTCCTCAGAATCTAAAGTCTCTCCAGTCCTTTAATGGTCAAATCAATTTCATAAGAAGATTCATCCCAAATTTAGCAGAATTAATGAAACCTCTACAAAAGTCATTAAAGAAAGATGCTAAGTTTGAGTGGACGGATGAAGGGAAAGTTGCATTCAAGTCTATCAAAAATTCCATATCCATGTCCCTGGTCTTGGTTAGTCCATATTATTCCAAAGAGTTCCATATATTTTCCTTTGCCTCAGAAGACACCATTGCCGGTGTTTTGCTTCAAAAGAATAATCAAGGACAAGAGCAACCTATAGCCTTTATGAGTAGAGCCTTACAAAATTCAGAGTTGAAGTATACCACGATGGATAAATAGGCCTATGCTCTTGTCAAGTCCCTTAAACATTTCAGAACTTATATAGGTTACTCCAAAATCATTGGATATGTACCCATGCAGCTGTCAAGGATATCATGTCTCAACAAGATTGTCTAGGAATTAGGGGTAAGTGGGTTTCAAAGATTCAAGAATATGATTTGGAGATAAAACCTACTAAATTAATTAAGGGACGGGGTCTTGCAAAGATGTTGACCCAAGGAAATGAAAAGGCCTTAGGAATAATTTGCTAGAACAGTGATTCAGAGCAAAGTGTATCAGACGAGCTTACATGCCCTTATCATATTTTTCCTCCGCAATCTTACATGCCCCGATCACTTACTTGGCCATAAAAGAAAAGAATTAAGGTTGAAAGCAACTAAGTATTGTTTGACAAAAGATGGTTTGGGTTGGAGAAACCCCGATGGTTTAATACTTAGATGTGTCGATGAACCTGAGGCCAAGGAACTCATGGTTGAGTTCCCTTCAGGATTTTGCGGTGGACATTTTGCAGCAAAAACAACCGCCCACAAAATCCTTAGAGCAGGTTACTATTGGCCAAACCTATTTTTAGATGTGCACAAGGTTGTCATAGTTTTCCCCCAGTGTCAGTTATTTACCAGAAAGCAACAAGTGATGACCAATGGCGACAAGAATACGAAGATACCACGCCACTGCCAATGGAGACCAACCAGACAGACCCACTAGAAAAGGGCAAAGAAAAATTGGACACCCAGGAACAAGGTACAACAGAAGTGCCACCGCCACGCGACAAGAGAAAAGACCTACTAGAAGATTCAGCAGAGACACCTATGACAAAGAATGGAAGCCAAGGGACCACAGAGACACAGCATAGAAAGAAGCAGAAAAATTCAAAACCAGTCCCACATACTGCACTAACAGATGATGACTATGAACTCATCGCAACAAGGACATGCGACATACTAAAGGACTCAATTGATGCGGTGAAGTCATCACAGGAAAAGATGCAGAGCACAGTAGAAAAACAGCTTCTTGACTTAAAAACATTCACAGAGAAGACTTCCATGCTACACACTCCATCAGTAAAGGCGACCGTCAGAGAAACTTCGCAACAGTCACTATCCCGCGAAGAGAGCTTAGCAACGGATCACCTCAACACCGTGTTGATTCCACCAGGGAGTATCCGATTCCCTGCGACAATGAAGGACCCACCAGTTCAATTGGGGCAATCCATTGAGGTTAACCTTGTGGAATTCCACATTGACCAATTATACATGATCCAGCAGTAGCTAACCGCAGAGCTGAAGGAAAGAGAGCTCGGGACTTACAAGCAGAACATGTAGCTGAAGAAGCAGAATGCAGCACTCACTACCAACTATCAGAAAACGATAGAAGAGTTAAAAACATGTCAGGACAGGGATCAGGAACTCTCTCAGGCACTACAGAGTAATGCCTTGGAGCTACCCAAATGTAACATTGAGTTCGCATTACCTACCCCCCAGAAGCTAAAGGGAGTAGCAGACAGAGCAAAGGCTCTGGAAGAAACTGTGGTTAGAATGGATGAAGAGGTGGCGAGGTTGAAGTCAGAACACGAAGTACAGATCGCCGAGCTTGAAGCTCGTATACGAGACACCTCGGAGGCAGAACAGAAAGAGCGAGTAGAAGCCTTTCGACTCACTTCTGCGTAGGTGAAATCTCACATTGAAGAAGCAGTGTCGATACTCAGGGAAGCAACAGACACATGGGCCGAGTTAGATGAGTTGCCAGAGAGAGAAGAAATCCAACAGAATATTCAGCGGGTAGAGGCTACTGCAACGGCCATGAAAGAGGAAATTAAGAGCTTAGCCGCTCTCCAGAAGATGAGGAAGACAAAGGAGATGAACCAACTACAACAGGAAGCGCAGTGGCTAAGAACACAGGAGGCCCACATTAGCGACCTACTTCAACCCTATCAGGAGCAGATCACTGAGCTGGTCGACGCAGCCGAGCAGAAAATGAAGGAGTTCACCACTGCAAGAGAAGAAATTGATCAGACAGACGACTCCAAAGTTGATCAAGCCCTAATTGACTCGGCAAGAGAACGTGTCAAGGTAATGAAGAATGAAGTCGAAGGACTTCGGCAGAAGTTGCAGAAGACTTCGCAGGAGGCGAAGGAGAAGCTTCAGCAGGAGAAGTTACAGCAGGAGAAGCCTGTTGCGGGTGGCTCGAGGACGAGCCACAAGTAAGTGTTAGGGGACTGTTGGAGTATGGTCCCGCAACTATAGAAGAAGCTGCTAGTTTTGGCAGAAAGAAGATAAGACGGAGCTACGACGCCGTAGCACGGTTCCAGCTGCAGAGCAGAGCCGAAAACCATGACTTTTTGAGATACGAAAGTCAAAGAAAGGCAACAGTACCTGAGTATCCGAGAAGGGAGAGCTCACCCACTGCATTGAAGGCAGGGGCGGAATACAGGAGGGCTCAGCGACCCTCATAAAGAAGAAAGAGCAACGAGGCTCAAGCATTGAAGACGAAGGACAGAAAAGCGAAGCAGTGCATAGTACCCATGATCAGTGCCGGGAAGCATGGAAGACTGCAGAGAGCTGTGGTGTGACGGGAAGCGGCTACCTCAAGGACAGAGAGGACCGACTGTCACTAATTAGGGTTTGGGTTACTGTCGGGACAGGCCCATAGTGTTGTAATGGCACGACCTTCGGGCTGCCTATATAAGAATATATTTTGTATTGTAAAGGGTTAGCTAGTCGGTCAGTTGGTTAGATAGTGAGACAGACTTGATTGAAATAGGCCATAAGGACAAGTAGACTGTTGTAAAAGCCAAGCTCTGGTTCTGGTTCTAGCAGTAGAAATCTTACTGAAACCAGTAGCCGGCTTGTATAGCATGCATGTAACGATCCACAGGGATTGACTGAGAGGGAAGAGTATGTTGTAAGAGCGACAGCATAAAGGTAGAAAAGAAGGATCTAAGAGAGAAGATCTTGAGCTGCATATGAGGTGCAGCAGAACTGTGTTTTCCTTCCCTTAAGCTATAATAGAGAAGCACAGTTCTGTGGATGTAACTCCCATCCTGGGGGCGAACCACGTTAAAATCCCGTGTTCTGTGATTGATTTGCGTATTGTGTTTATTGGCTGTATCTATCTGTTATGTTATGCAATTTGCTTACAATTAATGTATGAATGAGTTATTTTGTTACAGCACTAAGGGAAGATAGATATAAGTTGAATCCTGGGCACATCACACAAGGACTTATTTATGCTTGCCTTAGATAGTTAATTAATCACACTAAGACAGTCTTGGTATCGAGTCTTGCACATCGACACGAACAATGCTAAGTGCGCTAAGCCGCGGGAGGAGGGTATCGCAAGAAGGAGATACCGTACCGGTAGAAGAGCTGCGGTGCACGACTCCATAGGTTGACGACTTAGCGTTGAACCGGAGTTTTGTGTCGCACGGTGCGTGGCGATGCGGTGAGATTGGGACTATTGTGAGAGGGAAGAAGTTGTACGACGGGAGAAGAACATGTGCGACGCGCGCAAGGTTAGCGACGCTGCGGCTAGAAGAGCTGCGCGACGACGGGATTGTGCGACGCGAGCAAGAGGTTACGCGACGCATAGACACAGAGGGAGATCTTGCAGCCAGAAGAGCTGCGAGCCGCAAGTAGGATTGCGACAGAACCTGGTCCAAGACGCTTGAGTCCTTGGCCAACCCATTAGAATCACTTCGGGTGAGACTTCAGACCGTTGTGCGGTCTGTCCCCGAAAGGGCCAGTGAGCTAGGGGTGTTGTTGGTTGATTATAGTTAACCCGGGTCTGCCCATGCAATCAACAAATGGTTCCATTGCCAGTTTAAATGAATGGGAGTTAATGTTCTGTTGGCATCCTACCAGAGAAGAGTTTCACCAGTGGCTGGATTCAGACTTAAGGGAGTTTTCCAAGAAATAAAATCAGAGCCCTAAACTGAGCACAGAGGCCTGGTTAGAAAAGCATATCACTTCAGACATACACGCTATATTTTTTGCAACCTATGGGAACGAGCTTTTCGACTGGTTATCCAAGTTGACAGATAGGAACACATTCAAGAAGAAAAGAAACATTGTCTGGACACCGGAGCTTATTCAGACCGTACAGAACCTCGACAATCTGATTACGAGAGCAGTGGACTTCTGGCTGACAAGTGTGCTAGAAGGATTTGTTACAGAATTTGCAGTTGACCAGAGAAAGAGCTTCAGCGCAGTTGAACGATACTTCTTCAGAGGATATCGTGGTAAGTACCTAAGATCTCTAAACTTGTCCCTTAAGATGCTGCTATATGAAAAAGGAACAATGGATCTAGTTTCAGATGAATAAGTAAAGATAGTGATGTCACAAGAGTTTGAAAGTGATTTTGATGACATTGGACGAACCCATAGTGGAAAGAAGTATAAAGTAGATTTTAGCTTTCCTGTATTTGAAGACAGTTCAGACAGTATTAGACAACAGAGTCCTAGTACCACAGAAGAACCAGAGGGGGGTATCCCTTACCACCCCTACACCCCACAGAAACAGACAAGGAATCAGAATAACCCCGTAGGTACTCCATCTAGTAGCTCACAGCCAGTACCTACTCCCGCTACAGCACCTTCACCTACACCGCTGAGTGGTAGTAACCCAGTCAGTCAGAACCCACCACAGAGGAATAGAATGGGAGATGACATGAAGCTACCTATTTTTAAAGGTACAGGAGCAGAAGACCCGGAACAGCATTGGTTCCTATGTGAAGCCATGTGGACCATTAAAACAATCAACAATGATAACCTTAAACTTGTACAGTTGGTCACCACACTCAGAGATAGAGCCTTGACATGGTACATAAAGTATACTACATTACCCAAGACACTTGCCCAGGTTAAGAACACCATGATTAAAGAGTTTAAGAAACCTAAGTCTGAATCTCAGTGTATAACAGAGCTCAAGGATATTAAGCAGCTTCCATCAGAATCAGTATGGGACTTTGATAAGAAATTCAAAGCCTTGATAGACCAAGTAAGCTTTGACTTTGCGCCGAAACAGCATAAGGAATGGTTTATTGCAGCGCTGCTCCCTCACATCAGACTGCCACTAATGCAGCAGAAACTCACTACTCAAGATGAAGCGCTGGAGATGGAAATGAAACTGGAGGCTTCACCTCTAGCAGAGACTACCACAGGCATGGCAACCCTACAGAACCAGTTGGCCAACCTCACGTTACAGATACACGAACTTAAGAAAGGGAAAGAGGTTATGCAAGACATATGGTGCATAAAGTGTAGAGCACAGGGTCATACCAAAGACAACTGTCCAGTCTTCGCATAATATTTAGCATCAGGGGCTCCTAACCCCTTACCAAGAACACAAGGGCCATGGTGTGAAATATGTAAAACACAAGGACATCCGCCTCAGCAATGCCCTTTGCTTCAGAAGTATGTACAGACACCTAAGAACCTATACTGTGTCTTCTGCAAGTCCGTCGGGCATGATGAACAGGACTGCCGAGCCTATGATCTCATGTTAGATAGAAAACATGATGTGTACATAGTCCAATCAGAAACACGGGGTCCAGCAGCAGGACCACAGCCGGATCAGGCTTACGGAGGCCGTGCAGGAGGATTCAGAGGAAGAGGCCGAGGAGGCAGGGCTTATGATATCATGAGCTTATAGAATGAGACACTCAGATTTATAGCCAGTCTGCTTGCAAGCAGACTGCTTACAAAGGTCCGAACGAAGGAAGTCACAGGATCTGTGCTCAATCTGGCCATACAAGTTACAGAAGGAGAGCAGTTCAATTGGTCGTTATTTTTATTAAATATGTTTCAGGAAGATTGTTTGGCAGAACAAGATCAAGCCAACCACCCTTTCCACTTCTCATGGCTGCATATACTGTGTGCATTCGTCGCATGGAAGGAACCCCCCAACAGCCAATTTCCACAGATCGCAGGAGGAGTGCCCAGGGGTGTGCGCTATGCCAGTTTATGGGACACCAGTAGTCAAGCAAGGAAACAGGTTAACACGATAGTATTTTATGAATACTATTTGATGTTGAAGAACCTTATCCAACAATCACCAAGGATCAGTACAGAGACTGTGGACGCATATGATAACCGGCTTAATTTTATGGCGAACAGCCATAGAATCTACCTAAGGCCTAAAAGGACTAAAAGGGACGACTGGGCTCCTGGCTGGTTCAGAATGACAATGCAGGACGTTGAGAATTTCATCAAAGGCTTTGATGACCAATGGTGACAAGAATACGAAGATACCATACCACTGCCAATGGAGACCGACCAGACAGACCCACCAAAAAAGGGCAAAGAAAAATTGGACACCCAGGCACAAGGTACAACAAAAGTGCCACCGCCACGCGACAAGAGAAAATACCTACCAGAAGATTCAGCAGAGACACCTATGACAAAGAATGGAAGCCAAGGGACCACAGAGATAGCATAGAAAGAAGCAGAAAAATTCAAAACCAGTCCCACATACTGCACTAACAGATGATGACTATGAACTCATCGCAACAAGGACATGCGACATACTAAAGGACTCAATTGACGCGGTGAAGTCATCACGGGAAAAGATGCAGAGCACAGTAGAAAAACAGCTTCTTGACTTAAAAACATTCACAGAGAAGACTACCATGCTACACACTCCATCAATAAAGGAGACCGTCGGAGAAACTTCGCAACAGTCACTGTCCCGCGAAGAGAGCTTAGCAACGGATCGCCTCAACACCGTGTTGATTCCACCAGGGAGTATCTGATTCCCTGCAACAATGAAGGACCCACCAGTTCAATTGGGGCAATCCATTGAGGTTAACCTTGCAGAATTCCACATTGACCAATTATACATGATCCAGCAGCAGCTAACCGCAGAGCTGAAGGAAAGAGAGCTCGCGACTTACAAGCAGAACATGCAGCTGAAGAAGCAGAATGCAGCACTCACTACCAACTATCAGAAAACGGTAGAAGAGTTAAAAACATGTCAGGACAGGGATCAGGAACTACAGAGTATTGCCTTGGAGCTACCCAAATGTAACATTGAGTTCGCATTACCTACCCCCCAGAAGCTAAGGAGAGTAGCAGACAGAGCAAAGGCTCTGGAAGAAACTGTGGTTAGAATGGATGAAGAGGTGGCCATGTTGAAGTCAGAACACGAAGTACAGATCGCCGAGCTTGAAGCTCGTATACGAGACACCTCGGAGGCAGACCAGAAAGAGCGAGTAGAAGCCTTTCGACTCACTTCTGCGTAGGTGAAATCTCACATTGAAGAAGCAGTGTCGATACTCAGGGAAGCAACAGACACATGGGCCGAGTTAGATGAGTTGCCGGAGAGAGAAGAAATCCAATAGAATATTCAGCGGGTAGAGGCTACTGCAACGGCCATGAAAGAGGAAATTAAGAGCTTAGCTGCTCTCCAGAAGATGAGGAAGACAAAGGAGATGAACCAACTACAACAGGAAGCGCAACGGCTAAGAACACAGGAGGCCCACATTAGCGACCTACTTCAACCCTATCAGGAGCAGATCACTGAGCTGGTCGACGCAGCCGAGCAGAAAATGAAGGAGTTCACCACTGCAAGAGAAGAAATTGATCAGACAGACGAATCAAAAGTTGATCAAGCCCTGATTGACTCGGCAAGAGAACGTGTCGAGGTAATGAAGAATGAAGTCAAAGGACTTCGGCAAAAGTTGTAGAAGACTTTGCAGGAGGCGAAGGAGAAGCTTCAGCAGGAGAAGTTACAGCAGGAGAAGCCTGTTGCGGGTGGCTCGAGGATGAGCCACAAGTAAGTGTTAGGGGACTGTTGGAGTAGGGTCCCGCAGCTACAGAAGAAGCTGCTAGTTTTGGCGAAAAGAAGATAAGACGGAGCTACGACGCCGTAGCACGGTTCCAGCTGCAGAGCAGAGCCGGAAACCATGAATTTTTGAGATACGAAAGTCAAAGAAAGGCAACGGTACCTGAGCGACCGAGAAGGGAGAGCTCACACACTGCATTGAAGGCAGCGGCGGAAGACAGGAGGGCTCAGTGACCCTCATAAAGAAGAAAGAGCAATGAGGCTCAAGCATTGAAGACGAAGGACAGAAAAGCGAAGCAGTGCATAGTACCCATGATCAGTGCCGGGAAGCATGGAAGACTGCAGAGAGCTGTGGTGTGACGGGAAGCATCTACCTCAAGGACAGAGAGGACCGACTGTCACTAATTAGGGTTTGGGTTACTATTGGGACAGGCCCACAGTGTTGTAATGGCACGACCTTCGAGCTACCTATATAAGAATATATTTTGTATTGTAAAGGGTTAGCTAGTCGGTCAGTTGGTTAGATAGTGAGACAGTCATGATTGAAATAGGCCATAAGGACAAGTAAACTGTTGTAAAAGCCGAGCTCTGGTTCTGGTTCTAGCGGTAGCAATCTTACTGAAACCAGTAGCCGGCTTGTAGAGCATGCATGTAACGATCCGCAGGTATCGACTGAGAGGGAAGAGTATGTTGTAAGAGCGACAGCATAAAGGTAGAAAAGAAGGATCTAAGAGAGAAGATCTTGAGCTGCATATGAGGTGCAGCAGAACTGTGTTTGCCTTCCCTTAAGCTATAATAGAGAAGCACAGTTCTGTGGATGTAACTCCCATCCTGGGGGCGAACCACATTAAAATCCCGTGTTCTGTGATTGATTTGCGTATTGTGTTTATTGGCTGTATCTATCCGTTATGTTATGCAATTTTCTTACAGTTAATGTATGAATGAGTTATTTAGTTACAGCACTAAGGGAAGATAGATATAAGTTGAATCCTCGGCACATCACACAAGGACTTATTTATGCTTGCCTTAGATAGTTAATTAATCATAGTAAGACAGTCTTGGTATCGAGTCTTGCACGTCGACACGAACAACGCTAAGTGCGCTAAGCCGCGGGAGGAGGGTATCGCAAGAAGGCGATACCACACCGGCAGAAGAGCTGCAGTGCGTGACTCCGTAGGTTGAGGACTTAGCGTTGAACCGGAGTTTTGTGTCGCACGGTGCACGGCGATGCGGTGAGATTGGGACTATTGTGAGAGGGAAGAAGTTGTGCGACGGGAGAACAACCCATGCGACGCGCGCAAGGTTAGCAACGCTGCGGCTAGAAGAGCTGCGCGACGACGGGATCGCACGACGCAAGAAAGAGGTTACGTGACGCACAGACACAGAGGGAGATCTTGCAGCCAGAAGAGCTGCAAGCCGTAAGTAGGATTGCGACAGAACCTGGTCCAAGACGCTTGAGTCCTTGGCCAACCCATTAGAATCATGCAGTCTGTCGCCGAAAGGGCCAGTGATCTAGGGATGTTGTTGGTTGATTATAGTTAACCTGGGTCTGCCCATGCAATCAACAACAAACAACGGGAAAAACCTGGGAAACATGGAAAGCTTGACAGCTTGTGGTTGGGACCATACATCATTGATGAAATAGCAGGGACGAACTCCTTCTATCTAAATGACCTAGAAGGAGAAAGGTTGAGCCTGCCAGTGAATGGTTTCCTCCTCAAGTTGTTTTTCACCGAGACAGTTTGATTCCTTTATTGGCATCGATGGTTTCAGGGCCAATTTCTAAACCTTGCCCTGCATGTATTTCTAAATTTTATATATATCATGTTGTTGTATCATAGATATTGTTGTATTATAGTTATTTTGTACCATGTTTGAAAATTTTCCTTTGTATATTAGTTTTGTAAAATATTCTTTCTTACACATCATAGATGAATTATGTACATTGGTTTGCTTTTATAGTTAATTTTTTTTTACATGTTACTGACAAACTCTAATTGCTATGCAGGACCCAGAGATTCTAGAGTTCTCACATCCTCTCCTTTGAACAAAAGATCAGTCAGAGAATGTGTCCCTAGATGGAGCCAGAATGTTACCACCTAAGTTGTACTTAGTGGTTTTTTATCAAGTGATCCTGGTGAACCGGATAGGGTTAACTTGTTCGGACTTCAGAAGACCTGTGAAAGTACTTCTGGGAAGTGCTTGTTGTACTATATCACATGTTCATACCCCATGGGGGAATTATAATAAATCTTCTAGCATGATAGTGTCTGTAAAAGACTCGATATCTTAGACTTTATTTGTCAGTCCGATCAGCCCAGGGTGTTTTTTCCCTTGGTTATTATTGGTTGTTGAATAAACGACTGATAATTTCTGAGTTTTTCACTCCATACCTCCAAAGTTGGGGTGGTCGGCGTGGAATTTAGGACTATTGAGGTTATTAGAGTCTATGTGTCAATGTATAAGCATGCTAGACATCATGGTCGAGTCATATGAACATCTCTAAGTCCCCCTAGGTTTTTTCAATTTTTCATTTTTTTAATTTTTTCAGTGTTTTTTATTAAAATTTAATTTTTCCAAAACTTAGGCTATTTTTTAATAGTTTAATTCAAAAAATTCATTTTGTAATAAAAGTGGGCCAAATAATCAGTTTCAGTCATGTAGGTGCTCATTTTCAAGCTAAGAGCACCATGTAAACCCATGGACCCACTATTTCCTAGTTTTGAGTGATTTTCCATCACTCAGGTCAGAAAGCCCCAAAAATCAATTATTGATTATTTTAATTAATAAATTGATGAATAATGGAGCAAATCCAAAATCATAAATCAGTGGATTCTCAGCCGATTTGATTGAAATCAGCCATATCTGAAGCAGATTGACTGGATCTGACAAATCCTTGACTGAAGGAGGTGATCAAATCAGATCCAGAGTTGATCTTCAATTGTCTTCATGGGGAATTGTTCCCTCTCTCTCTCCTCCACACATGTGGACTCTCCTGGATGCTCTATGGACTGATGTGTCAGTTTATGGGTTGATGTGTCAACTCAATCAAACCCTGGGTTGACAAGTAGGCTCAGTTCAGCTTCATATCTGCATTGATTGACTCTCCATCAGCTAATTTTATCTGATTCCTTGAGGAATTGCACCCCCCCCTGGGCTGGATGACCTGCTTTTTGTATATATCCTGGTTGAAGCTCCCTCTTCCGAGCTAGTTAGAGCTAGATTGAAGGGCTTGATATTGTAATTTTGTATTGATCATCATTTGTTGAAATAAAGAGAAGCTTTGGAGGCTCAATTGTGGAGTACCTTTCATGTGTGGATCATCATTATCATGCTACATTTGAGGTGAAACTGTTATTTTTTCAATTTTTTGCACTTAATTGTTGTCTTCCTGAATGGTTATTGGAATCATAGGGATAGATAATTGTAAGTAAGCTTACTTACTTCTATTCTGCTGCATATGTTTTAATGAGCTAATACCTGTATCCTAAATAAGATTATTTTCATGTTGTATCATCTACTTCTCATGTGTATCGTCAGATTTAATGGTTCTGTTTGTAGGATTTGTTGTGTAGCTTATAGGTTTGCCGTGATTGGAATATCTATGGTTCAAGTTTGATTCCATTGGTTTCCAACAGATATTTCAAATATCGTTCCCCTCGATGCTTCACTACCAAGTTTCCTTTGCAGATCTGCTTCAGCAACAAGCACTTCTCTTATCCCTTTCCTCCTTTAAAAATCTTAAATTTTCTTCAAACTGGTTACTATTAAGGAATCTTATTGCTCAGATCTGTCTCATTAAGAAAATTACATATAGATATAGTTAGTAATTTCCCTTCCTAATTCTAGATCTCATTTTGGTTTTGCATATAAAGTTACATTTTAAGAGATCTAGCTGAAATTACCCTATTTTTGCAAGCATTTTAATGAAAATTTTGTAGCTTGCTTTTAAGGTAGTTACCTTTTCTGAACATTAAAATTTCATATTCTGAAATAAAATTGCACATATTATTGGCTTCCCAAAAGGCAAGCCAAGATCCCAAGGAAATCCTGCTTTCCTTGGTTCCCTTTTTACCTTTTTAACTAGTTTTGACTTAGTCTTTTTTGGTTAAAAGTAAGCTGACCCAAAGGTACTTTCAGAGTTCTTTTGGGAATATTTTAGTCTACTATTCTTTCTTTTTTTTAGTAGAAGTGAGATAAAATAAAGGAAGCTTCTGCTCGAAAGTGGCCTCAGGAGCGTTCAAATCCCCCCAAGGGTCTCCCATTTGACTAAAACCTTTAATTTTCACACTTTGTAAGATCTTGATTTCACTCTGTATAAGGATCAAGAGGAATTATATCATTTCTCTGATATTCTAACCATTTTTAATAAAAATAATTTTTTGAATAGGCTCTTTCGAGCCCATTCCCCATCCCCCCTGGGGGGATTTGCGTCGGTGTCATATTTTTACTTTTTGTTCATCTCTTTTCAAACTAGCATAGCTCTAATATGTAGGGTAGTATACTTTAATTTATTATCAATTTCATATTCCATATTTGATATTTCAAAGTAAACTTAATACTTACCCCACGACTTCACGATTGACCCGAAAGGGGAAAGAGATTCGTGGTAGGACTAATTAGAAAACCGGAATTGTGTATCTGTTTTCTTTTCTATCATTTGATTTTTTCAGCTATTATAAAATTAACCCCTCCTTGATTCCCCGATTGAGATCCACTTGGATCGAAAGAGGTTCCTGGAGGGTTTTCTTTTTAACAAGAACACCCAATTTTAAAATTTACTAAAATTGACAAGACTCCGGTGTGTATGCTCTATACTTGGCTGCGGTTCGTTTGATCAGTCAAGCTGTATCAAAAGCATTTGAGTGACTAGTATAGTTAGGACTCACTCTCCCAAATTGACAAACCATCAAGTGAAAATCCAACACCTAGATCAAACCATCATGGTGGCAAAATACCCAAAGGAAGCGAGAACTTCTGAAAAGTGACCTCGGGGCACCAATCTCTGTCACACCCTAACGGGTGCGTTATGAAAAATAGCCCCAGAGACTCCATTCATCCCACATATTCCTTGCGGGTAGCCGTGAAGGTTTAGTTTTGGGCATACTCCAAGTACTCTCAGGTATATCTGGAATCCACCCCTTCGCCTAATTTTAATCAACTCACACCTCAAATTTAACTTAAAACGTACCAAGAGGCAATTGCAAAACATTCAATCCAAGCACATGCAAGTAAATTGATTCTATTTTTTTACTCCATTCTAAGGCACTGGTTATTTTCTTGCTTTATATATATTGTGTCTTAGCATTGTGCTTTCGTGTGTTCATTTTTGTATCTTGTCATCATTGATTGTCTATAGTTAAATTTCAAACTCGTAAGCAACTCATTCAGTTTAACACCACCATGCTAAGTAATTATCCTTAGAAACTTAATAGGGTCTACCCCCCTTGGCTTCGTTAGGAGTTGAGCCTAAACGGAGGAGTCAAGAACAAGGTGACAGCCTTGACTCAAGACTTGCCCCCAAGGACACACCGAGTGGCTTAAAGATTTTTTCCATGTGACCCAGCTGTGTGAAAGGTGGAAACAAGGCCTATAGAACCACGGTTAAGACTGCCACATGTTTCTCTCCATATCAGCTTGTACATGGGGTGGAGTCTGTCTTGCCGGTTGAATGCGAAATCCCTTCTCTGAAGCTAGATATAGAGATTTTACCAGACACTTCCACATTGGAAGAACATTTGGTCCACTTAGAGTAGCTTGATGAGAAACAATGAGATGCCTTAGTGGCTCTAGAAATAAATAAGCATCGCATCAAGGTCCAATATGACAAGTCTGTCTATTCGAGGAAGTTTAGTGAAGGTGATTTGGTCCTTTTGTGGGATCAAGCTAAAGTACCCTTGGGGGAGGGGAATTTTAATCCCATGTGGCGTGGTCCTTATGTGGTCAAACGTGTGTTGGAGAAGGGCACCTATGAGCTAGTGGATTATGAAGGGACATCCTTGGCGGAGCCTAGAAATGGGCTCTATCTTAAAAAATACTATGCATGATCTTCAGCTAGGGCTGATTGTTGTATATTATTGTACAGTTTTTGAATTACATAGTAAGGTTTTCTTATGGTGATCGGGTTTGTTGATTAGCTTCCATTTCTTATGGCAGATGTTGATGGAGTCTTCTATTTACATAGGATTCGCCGAAGGTGCTAGCTGTCACACTCAAAACTCAGCTTCGAGTGCTTGGGTGATTTATACTCCTACGGTTCAAGTATTGTCTTCAGGAGGCATATGTTTACAACCTTCTTCGAACAATGTTGCTCAATATAGTGTCATTATTGAGTTATTGAGTGATGCCATTTCACATGGTGTTCTCTCTTGACGTACGTCTTGATTTGCAGTTAGTGGTTTCACAGCTTAATGGCACGTATCGTATTAGGGATTTGATATTATTAAGAATATTCTTACATGTGAGATTGCTAGAACGACAATTTGAGAATATAACATACATTCATGTTCCAAGAATTTTTAATCAAGTTTCTGACTCATATGCTAACTATGTGTTAGATTAGCATTTGTTTCATAGACCATAACCATATCACAAATAGACATTTTTGCACACATGTAAATAAATAAAATCGATCATCATAAAAGTTTTTTAATTAATATCCAAAAAGTGACGTCATAATACATAAGTGTCATAATACAAAATTGGGGCTTCCGAGCCACCAAAATATAATACACGGTCGTACAAAAAGGAATACTCTTAGGTCTATAAGCCTGAGGAGGAGGGGGGTTCTGATCATGGTAGCACACTACAGCTCTAGCTAGCTATTGGAATAATTGAACCCATGCTTGTGGTACAGCAACCATCTGGCACTGCATGGCCTCAGGAAATTCCTCAACTTGCGCCATGGGTACCCTATGCATCAAGCGTACGAAGTTTGTGTGACTTCTTTGGAGCGTCCACTCCGCATCCGCACCCATGTTATCATCTTCTCTTTCCCTCTTTCAATGACAAGGGAAACCATCCAATCGTCATGGTCCAACATCTGCATACACATGACAGATTGTCACAATGTGTCATCACTCCAAAACATGTCTTTTGAGTCAATATATCAAAAAACACAAAAAAAATTAATAATTCAAAAAACTTAAAAAGTGGGTTTGGGATTCGTTACTTATGTCGCCCTATGCCGCTCCTGGTGGTAGGGTCATGTCTAGATCTCCACGGAAGTTCATCCCTGCATAGGGGTAGTCATCTATGGCGATGATCTGCCTCTACCACCATGGAAAGAATTCTTTTGGGTAGGGGTTAGACACCCTACCTCTGCCCAATCTGCGCATAAAATTTTCCCAATGTCGTTGGGCCAGATCTTGAACTCCGTGTGGAGGAATGTCCACTCTAGGGATTAGCCCTGGTACCCTCTCAAAGAAGAACGTGCTCAGTATGCTACCGAAACTAAAGTTTCACACCCTGCCCATTTTGCAATCACTAAGCTGTTGTTTCATGTTGCTCAACAGCATTGTGCTCCAGTCATACACTATGGGTCTCATACACTCCACCGCATAGAACATCAGTGGCCGAGAGGCCTAGTGGAGTGAACCTAATCCGGCTATCCTGCCTAATGCCAATAGTATGGCCTTCAGTCCCAGAACCTGGATAGAGTTTGTCGAGATTTGACTCCCAACCTTTTTTGTGTCCAGAGAGTAGTACACTGCTATGTACTCATCAATATTCAATCTGCCTCCTGGACTGCAAGATCGAAGATTTACCACCTCTCCTTGTCGGCATAAACCAGTGATAAAGTATATGTCCTCAACTTCAATGCTGAGCAACATCCCGTCAATGTGAAAAGTCTCAGAGTCTGGATCCCAGTAATCCACTAGCAGTTGGAGGAGTCTTGATTTGGCCCTCAGGCTACCAAGACACCAAAACTTATACAAACCACACACCCATAATGCTTGTTGGGCCATAATATCACCTTGCACGGCCTCTTCCACATCACCATGTTCTCTCTCCCTCCACTCTAACACCATCTTGCACAAAAAACCAGAGTTTTGATTAGAGTTTTCCTTTGAAAACCTTCTTTGTAGACTCATACGCGACTGTTTGCAAAACAGCCACGTATGTACGCAGGTTTGGGTGTTTTTTCTGCGTATGGCGAGCCCTATACGCGGAAAAAACCCCGATTTCCATGTGGGCTAAAACGCACAACTTGGGATGGCCTAAAAATTGATTGGACCATGAAAACTTAAAAAAATTACATGAAATAGGAAGAGGATGACATGAGGAGTTACCTGGATCAAACGGTGTCGGATTTCATCGGACGATGCTCTCGAAATTCGCATCGGAAGTTTTGAGCTCAAATGGGTAAAAATTTCAAATGGTATGGAATTTTTAACTTTTTTACTCTTTATAGAAATTTTTGAAATTTTTTACCCACTTTCTATAGTTTTTGACCATTTCTGACCATTTTGGACCATTTGAACTAGTTTCATGATGTAGGATTTCGTTTTGAGCGCGGCTTAACCATGGTTTTGACTCGTTCATGCCTATTTCAGGTATTATGTCTAAACTAGCATATAGGTTAGGTTTCACATCCATTTGCACTTTGCATGACCTTATTACCGTTTCATTATAACCTTAGGTACAAACCCATTCTATCTTGTCACAGAACCTTCTTGTTGCTTTTAGAAGTGACATGATGTGAATGGTAGAGCTTGACCATACATGGGTACTCTAGTTAGGTCATGTTTTGCATTTGGTGCTTATGCTGACATTTTTCCTTTAGGATGTGGGAGTCCTTTGTATAGTATCGCCATGACTTTGTGCAAGAGCTTCATACTCCTCTTGATATTTTTGTTGGCCTTTTCCCCAGGACTCCCTATGTTAAGTTGTAATTGCATTATCATGAGTTTTGCTTGCCTTATTAAGCTTTGTACCGGCTTCCCTGACTTTGATTATCAGCCATATAGCCCGAGCTTGTCTCATGTCCAGCCAAGCAAAGCCATTTTACATATCTTTTGCATCTTGATTCCCCATTTTTTACGGGGAGGGGACTTTCCCCCGAGTGTCATTATCCTACACATGTTTCCTTGCATTGAGCATAGGTATGTTCCACTACTTGGAACTAGTTTTTTTTCCCCTTGACACTCGTCTCCGCCTATATTTGTAACTATAAAGTACTTTTATTCTTTTTCAAGTTTTTCAAAATATTTGAAAAAGTCCAAAAAAATCAAAAAATCAAAAAGCCGGACAGGAAAACATGTTATCTTTGGCAGCATTCGAGTCATGTCGCCTTTGAACAGAGCACTATATATCACATCTATTGGTTGGGTTAATAGTTTGACTTCAGGAGCTGTACTCTTTTCTCCGAGTTTATCGCCACCAACTAGTTAAGCTTCCAGTCCCTATGGAGCCTCTATCGATGCCTCTTGTGTCATAGAGATGTCCCAGTTTTGTATATTGAGTCTATGCTACCTACATTTAGTCACCATTCACCATTATTCTCTTGTTCAAAGGAAGTTAAATCCTGAGTCAGTCATTCCTCGATTTTCTTGACTTTGCATGTTGGCCATTCTCGGTACTTGTCCTGGTTCGAGCACATTATGATTGAGTCCTTCCACATTATACAACTTTGCTGAGTACCTCGTGTTGGATGATGGGGGATGCCTTAATGCCCTCCTTCCAGTGGATTTCATCCCATCGACTTGAGATCATTTATTCTAGGATAGGAGTCTAGAGTCATTTGAGTGCCTTGAGACTGACAGTCATCAGTGGTAGGTTCTCTCTCCATCAAAAGTTTTGGGAATACATCAATGTCCCCTAATCGATGGATTCTTTCAAGTGTTCGACCTCAACACATTTATTCGCACTTGTTATATTGCACTCTAGTACCTTGATTCCCATTTTCATTATCGGAGGGTGATCTCGAGTCTATTAACGGTATACATCAATGACCGGTAATCAAATGATGGACTACTATGTTCGACCTAAACACCTCTATTCACATAGTAGGACATGTACGCATAGTGGTTTGTGTAGAATACTTTCCAGATTGGTGGCATTTCATATATGTTACCTCCTTGATCGTGACAGTGTTCATGAGATTTCAGCTCTTGTGACTTGATTCCAGTGTATGTCAGATATCTTCAGCCATTATGGAGATCTTCATCCATTTTATATCTTCAGCTTTCATGGAGGTTGTGATCCTATGTATATCTTCATCATGGAGATTCTAATCTATCTATATTGTATGTGGTGATGACCACAGATGTCATATTTTGTATCATGCCTATTCATGGCCATTATACTCTTATGTATCTAAGACTGTTGTATGTATTTGCAGTCATATGCAGAGATATTTGTACTATATTGTTGGATGGCTGGTTCTTCCACCTGGTTCTTCATCACTCCACTTCTGGGATGGACTTATAATGTATTTCATCCATCGTATCACCCCTCTGACCTCACACATTAGGGGGCATCTGTTACAGCTGATTTTACCACACATGGTAGATCACACATTTATGGCCTTCTCTGTCCCTCTGCAGACTCTTTGGACCCCATGGACCATTTTTGTACCTTTTATGTTTCCAATATCATCCCTAGAAACACCTGTTATTTGCTATACACGACTTTTAAACCATTTATCGTGGATATAACCCTTAAACCCGCGTACATTGGGATGTGTGCAAAAAGCCAAATATTTTTGGAGTTTTCTTTGATGTGGATCTAATTCACTTGTCTCCTGGCCTTCCATATGCCTTGAGATCGCTCAGATTTTACCTTCCATTACGCCATTAAAGCACTATATAAGGAACCCTTTGGAAACATTGAAAGGGGAGGAATTGAACATCAAGAAAACTATAGTCCATTGTTGTCGTAGCTTGCTTATACTTGAGTCTACATCCCTTTGTCCCTTGGAGCACTTGGTGTTCTTCCCAAGCTTTCCTTTGCTTGTGAGCTCGCTATCGAGATATGGAGGATTGAGGTGGTGGAGGCCCAGGTGGAGGACTCAGTTTCTCCAGTTCGCAGATGTGCCGACAGAGGTTGTCATTCATGTAATCTCTTATTTATATTAATAGAAATATCTTTTCATGTCCAATGATAAGCATTTAAATGAATATTGAATCCATGGATGATTTTAATTGCTTATACATTATTGATTATATATGCTAGAGTAGGTCTAACACCATTATATAGCATGCTTGTCTTGTTTGTTGTTGTTTGTTGTTGTTGAGAGAGAAAATTGTTAACATAAGTGGGATTGGAAAAGCTCAACGAGGATCTACATCAACCATCCAGAATAAGGTATGTTTCGAGATCCTTTAGTGTTAGATGTTTTATTTCTTTTGCATATTGGGAAGGGATTGATTTCTGCGATTACTCTATCTGTTGTGGTACACCCCAAGCCATAGGAAGTTTTCTCTGTAACAGTCATGATATTGCCTCATATGTCCTAATCCATGACATGAAGAGTAGATTAGAGGTTCTTTATTTATATACATTCAATCTATAATTGTTTTATTTATTTTGAATTTAACTTTTTGTTGTTATATTTATGGCTTTGTATATTTTTTTATATAGTAATTCAAATGTTTATTGACTGAAATTTACTAGATTGTTGAATTATCATGAATTCTAATTCTCCACTGGTGAAAATGTAGAAGAGCATATTAGAGAGGTATATATTCATTAAAGAGTATCATTCATTAAAAGTTAATTTTAGGTAATCTATATACACCTTATTGTTAATGCATGGACACATTTTGAAATTGAAAATTTGTTTTGTCCACAGGTTCCTTTAGGTTCAAAATTTTCCGATGGCATTACATATTGTGTAAGCATGTTTTAAAAAATCAATTTTTTAGTTTCGATAAATAAATAGTTATTTAATTTAGTTTATTTTGATCATAATGTTTTAATTAAAACAAAATTTAAATGTTAGGATGCACGGGATAGTTGAGAAAGTGACGAGAATATCCCAGCAGAGGTTATTGGTCCTATAATGGACATTGACAATGGTAGTGAGGTAATTTTGTTTATAAAATTTTATTCTTTTCAACTTTATTCTCTAAAGTTTTTTTTTAATTTAGTTTAATTTTTTTTAATTAAAATGAGATTCATGTATGCTTTTATACATGTTACAGATGAGGAAGCATCGAGACAACTTGGGGAATACTACACCACATGATATTAGTCCTCTAATGGACATGGACATAGACATTGGACATTGAAGAACTTTATTTTTGGATTATATATATGTTGAACTTACATATTGTATTGGATGAGAATTTTTTTTGGATTATTTACATAGTATACTTGTTTGTTAAATGCTTATCATAATTTTGCATGATGTCCATGACTGCATGCATCAATTTAAATGTATGAACTTTATGATTTTGTTTAGATCTCTATTTTAATAGTATAGTTCAATTTTTTTTAGATTGAAATGCCATGTAAAATGTCATATAGTAATGCTTAATAGTAATGTTCATAGTAATGTTTTTCTAAGATTGAAATGTCGTAGTAATGTTTAATAGTAATGTTCATAGTAATGTTTTGTTAGGATCTTGAAATGTCATAGTATGTAATGTTTAATAGTAATGTTCAATCTTGAAATTTGTCTAGTTTAATAGTATAGTTCATATCTGTCAGGATTGAAATGTCATGTTAAATGTCATATTAATGTTTAATAGTATTGTTCATAGTAATGTTTTGTTAGTATTGAAATGTCATAGTAATGTTTAATAGTACAATTTTCAATCTTGAAATGTTTAGTTTAATATTATAGTTCAATTCTGTTAGGATTGAGATGTCATGTAAAATTACATAGTAATGTTCAATAGTATTGTTCATAGTAATGTTTTGTTAGGATTGAAATGTCATAGTAATGTTTAATATTAATGTTCAATCTTGGAATTCTTAGATTAATAGTATAGTTCAATTCTTTTAGGATTGTAATGTCACGTAAAATGTCATATAGTAATTTTTAATAGTATTGTCCATAGTAATGTTTTGTTAGGATTAAAATGTCATAGTAATTTTTAATAGTAATGTTCAATCTTGAAATGTCTATTTTAATAGCATATTTCAATTTTGTTTGGATTATATAATTAATCCTTAAACTTACAATTTTGAACTCAATCTATAGTGCATATTTAATTTTTAAACTATATATGCAGCTGAAACCATGGCAAATGGGGATATAACGATTTTTTGTTTTTTAATCATAAGCAAGGATTTCAATATTGTGAAGCTTATGCTAAATCAAATCAAATGATTAAAATCAACAAATAGATGAAAATTCATCTATTTGTTGTTAAATCATTTCTCTAATTTATCATAAACTTCACAATCCCGGAATCCTTATTTGTGATTAAAATTCAAATTATTGTTATCTCCATTTGCCACGATTTCAGTTATATGTGTTCAAATCATTGTTCAATTTCAAGGAATTTAATACATGCATGCACACAATCAAATATAAATTTGAAATAAACATACAAATTCTTTCTATAAGTTCAATGTTGATAAATTGGAAATGTTTCTTGTAAAATTACCTTATAAATTGCATAGGAGCATGTAACATTGATCAACATTTAACAAGGAGTAAGAAAGGAGAAAAAATGTCACACTTTTGTATGAGTTTTTTCAACAATACACATTTTAAATAAATGTTAAAAAAAATTTAATACAAAAAGTTAAATGTTGACAAAAAAAAATTGAACACATTAAAAAGATCCATGTCATAAAATCACCATTTAAATTAGATATGAGAATGTATTATAGATAAAAACATTTAAAAATGAGTACAATCAAGGACAAGACTTTGTCACACTTTTGCAAGAGTTTTTCAACAATATATATTTGAAATAGACATTCAATTATTCTTCATTCAAAATTTAAGTGTTGCCAAAAAAACTTATAATGAATTAGAAAATTGTCACACTGGCATGCATTCTTTCAACTATTTATACTTCTTTATCAACAATTTCAAATAAATATACAATTTAATCATGTGTACGAATGTTATATGTTAACAAATTAAAAAATCTATCAAACATTTAACAAGAATTAAGCAAGGATAGTTCTCTATGTCACATGTTTTTTGGATGAGTTATTCCAATTATTATTAATTTAAACCATTGTACAAATGTACAAAATCAAACTTTATAGACCATCTTGATGTAAATTCAATTTCCAAGCAAGAAAAATCATCCCAAGAAAAATATTAAAGAAGGTATATATTTGAACATATTTTAACCATTATCTTATGATTTAATTTTTTTTAGTGTACAAGCCACTATTAAATAAGAATTCACTTGATGAAATAGTGAAATGAAGGGGGATTCATACCCCAACTAACCCCTAAATGTAATTTTTATATCTCAATGCCCCCCTTGCCAATATTGTAGGCTCAATTTTCAAAAGATGATGTTATATAGGTAAGAGCTCTTTGCTCTATGTTTGGTTTTGTAACGCTGCAACAACTCTGTGGCGTAACAATCATCTCCAACTGCACAAGACATGCGCTCTGATAGAGAGTATGAAAACATTTATTACAATCTTTTGGGTACCTATAGATTTACACACACATCTAACAACAAAGACATCACATGCATCCAGTAGGTAGACACTTATGTTCTGCCTTGTTCAAGAAATATTAAACAATGTTTGGTAACTGAGCATTCAATTCAAATATAGTAATGATAGAATAATATATATATAATGCATAATATGGATAAAGTTTACAATATTTTTTTAAAAACTTTGTAATGGAAGGTCATCAATTATTCATTCATGATCAACTTTGGACATTCTCCATCTCTTAGTTTTTAATCTTTTTTCCTCTCGATCGAACTTGTGTTATTTTTTTCGAGATGCACATACTGAATGACTAAATTAACAACATATGACATAAGGTTTGTAATCTTGAAAGTAAATATAATTTTTAGTTTCGTGAGTTTGTTGAGAAAATTAATCTTTTAATATGGTGGATCCTCTCTGGCATATGTAAATCCTTTGTCTCGTAGTCCTCCAATAACTTCATCTTTATTTCGGTGCGTTGCATCAAAAAAACAAAAATTGGTTTAGACATTCCTTATACTTGGATATCTTTTTCAGATTAGACCTTGTCTTTTGAAGACAAATTACTAAGGAACAATGGGCATCCCTAAGAGAGAGAATATAGGTAGATGCAGTTTAGATTTAGACAAATACATACCTCAAAGTGCTAACACAAAATAGTCCAAAAAAGAGGATGAACCTTCAAACCCTTGTTGCAATAAATGACAGTCTTTAGGACATTCATATATCAACCAAATAGCATCACTTATTCTATGAGAAGAGTAACCCTCAATGCATACACTAGTACCCTCAAATTGTGGCAACACATACACAAGGACAAATGACACATTTATGCATAGCAGTAGCAGCCTTAATGAGGCTGAAAAGGGAAAAGAACACCCTTTAATCAGGCTTGTCCTACTATAGTAGGTTAACCAAGGACCACAGCAGCCCTAACAAACTCAAAGTAGGTCATGGCACCAGCAAGAAGGATCGTCCTTTCAACCCTCTATTTTAAGAGAGTTACCAAAATAAACATAAAATAATGCTAGGTTGACTTAGGGACGGGTACCAAGGTTAAGATGTCATAACAATAACTAAATTCATCATAACAAAAGGATCAAGGTGCCACACTAGGAGGGGGTGCTGTCATAAGGACCAATCAATGGATTAACACAAGACCATAAGTCAACAAGAGCGGTCACAACAAGTGGGAAGACAATCGTTTCACCCACAAGACCAAGGTGTACCGTCAAGGTGTGTAAACAACTATTTTACCCACAAGACCAAGGTGGGGAAACAACCAATATTTACCTTTATCTCTCAAGGTATATTTTCCACATGTGTTTCGTACAATAACCGTGAATTTTTATCATCACCATATAAGGAAGGTCCAAACTGGATGATATCCCAACTGCATTGTCTTTAACATGAAGGCCTGAAAAATTATTCTATAAACCCTAGTCATAACAAATATTTTTTTCCTTACTTGAATCCATGAAAGCATCTCACCAAATAAATTGTCAGCTAAGCATCAATCTGAGTACAAAACATAACTTATGCGAGTTTGCATTCTATTGTAGAAACAACTTGAAAACTGCAGTGTAATCTCAACTTATTGGGTAATTTGTTCTCTATTTTGAATTTGAAATTATGAGCAATATTATAATCATATGTTGAGGAGTCATATAGATACTAAAATTGCAATTTAATTTTAATGTTATGAGCTCAATTTGTGGGTGACTCCTTAACTTTGTTTTTTGAATTCCTATGATAGTTATGCATCGATCCTATACTGTTATACTCCCTTTAAGAAATATCTCTAGCACAACTTTACCAACTTTTGAGTGGAGGGGGAAACTTCATCAAGTTAAGGAGAATTGTATGCATTTTACCTACTCACATTATCATTATGTTCGTCCTCCTATAAAATTGTGACAGCAATGATCATATTACTTCCAAGAGAGGTTTATGTTGTTTTCCTCCAACAAGTTGAGGATATGTGGAAGTTGAGATCAAAAATTTTGTTTTCAAATCAATGATTTACAAAAATACTTTATATTTGTATTTTTATGTTATTTTACTACTTTTATTTTGATTTGACAGTATCTTATTTTC
Organism: Pseudotsuga menziesii; assembly: GCA_001517045.1. Classification (NCBI taxonomy): domain Eukaryota; kingdom Viridiplantae; phylum Streptophyta; class Pinopsida; order Pinales; family Pinaceae; genus Pseudotsuga; species Pseudotsuga menziesii. The sequence goes on along the minus strand of LPNX010399277.1, from coordinate 258,784 downwards.
CTCTAAAAATAATATCATGTTTTTTGGACCCTATTTGACTTGTGGCATTTACAATCTTATTACGATAGTGACATATCATATGTTGAATCCCAATATGATAAGGCTGGCCTTCACCCTTAATGTGTTCCTTAAAGGAATCAAACAAACTAGAATGACCTTAACCCCAAGAAGTAGTGGAAGTAATATTCTTCTAAGCTTTGGTTCACCTAGTCTAATCTCGATATCGACTCTAAAGGAACTATGAAGTACCTTGACAAAGCTATTTTGTGGAATAGAATACCTTATTTTTTGAGTATGGAGGAGGTAGCCCAGTGCAAGTGTTAGGGGGAGATTTTGTTTCAGACCATCAACCCATTATGTTATCCATGCCTTATGGAAAGTTCAATATGAAAATACCAAAGTTCGAATACTTGCTCATTGTCTTTCATTTGCAACACCCAATGTGTATCCAAGCCATTATAAGGATTTGGAACTTGTTACCTAGGTTGCAAAGGGAAAAGGGTTGGATAGTGTAGTGGAATGATTCCATTGGTTGACTGATAATATTCATGCAAGGGCTTGGATGGTAGGTAGTAGTCATGCAATGTTTGCACCATAAAGAAACCAAGAAGAGAGTTTGAAGAAGTTTCTCGATTGTTGCAATTCAATTCGTAGGAAGAAGCAATGCAAGTGAGAGTTGCTAAGCTGAGATAATTCTTGAAGCTGGATAAAATCAAACAAGCATGGGGCACCCATATTCTTTTTGAAATCCACTTGATTGAACCTAAGCACCAACCCACAAAGTATTTTTTCAAATCTCTTTCATCAACGAGGATTCTGAAATAATCAGATCCCTTGAAACGAGGATTCTGAAATAATCAGATCAACGAGGATGGAAATGTAACAATTGAGAGGAAATTGAGTGGGAATTTGTTGGCCACTATTATATTGTTTTCAATTTGAATGAACCACTCACAACCATTTGGATTTCATGCAAACATTAATTAATGTCATCCATTGTAAGGTGTCTCCAAAGCAATAAATAATATGCAACTAGTATTTGACTTTGTCAAAGTTTATAGAAGCCCTAATGGTGATGGCCAATGCTAAGTCACCTAGTCTAGATAGGTGTCATGTGAAATTTTATGTCCATTTGGCATCATGTCGACCCAATGTTCTCAATGTGGCATTTACAATCTTATTATGATAGTGGCATATCTTATGTTGAAATTTCATTCTACATGAATACTCTCCTTGTTTGTCTAGATGCATAACCAAAACTAAACCCTAGATTATAAATGGTTAACTAGACTTCATTTATGTTTCACCTACCAAGTCAACCATAATGTAACAAATTTTGAACCCACAATTGTACAAATCTTGCAACTTATCATGTAAGTGTGTAAAAATTTTTTTTTTATTTTTTTTTTCCTTTTGAATATGTAGACATTTTTTTATTAAAAGATAAGAATTTATGTACCCTAGCTTCGCATTAATGTGGTATGAATATATACTTAGCGTGAAGTGGGATATTTGAATGCAAAGACTTTATTACATGAATGGATACATATGAATCAAAAGAGTTAGCCCTATGTTGTAACTCTATTTCTATAGTATCTAAAAATCATCTAGAGACAATTGGCTATATTAAAATGTCTTATGTAGTTAGGGATTGTTCTGTTGCAGGTTTATGGAAAGATGGAGAGAAACAAGAGAATAAAATTATTTTGAGGTTTGATTCTAGCTCTTTCAATGATGACCCATAACATTAGGTTTTGAATACCCCTATGGAATCTTGGGAAAAGCAACTAGAAGGTTTAAATATAGATCCTAAACCTAAAATTTTACCTGCAAATATTGCAAATGATAAGAACTCAAAACATTCGGATGGGATTCAGGTACACATGTTAGCTTCAAAAGCTAAGCATGATAGTGGAAAATCTAAACAGGAAATGTTGATCAAGGTTTTACAGTAAAACCAAGATAATAATGCACTAATTTTATAAGAATGTTTAGCTTTTAGTAAGGATTTGGAACTTGATACTTCTCTGAAACTTCAACCTGATTCCATTCCCAAGTAGCATAATATGAACCATGCATATATCTATAAGAGTGTTTCACTATATGAGGAGTAAGTAGTTGAAAGGGATCTAAACCTCTCCATGTCACCTTTAGGAGGAGCTTGTGAATCAGTTATTAATGTTTCTTTTGTTGATGCCCAAGATGATAGACATTTCATAGAGAAACCTTTAGATTTCCTTTTGGCAACAAACCCTTCATTGCTGAACAAGATGAAAATGAACATCAAGTTGAAGAAGGAGAATACAAAGAAACAAGGATTCATAATTGGGTTAAATAAGATATATGGGATACACTAGAAGATGAACATGTTGATTATGGTGATTCCAATGGAAAAGATGTTGATGATCTTGTCATGGATATTGATGACAGAGGGAAAGATGTGGAAAATGAAAAAAAAATAGGATGATGACCAACAGCCTAAAAAGGAAGAAAAATATAATAGTGATAGTCATAATGAGGAACAAGATTAACAATTTGATGGAGTTGTTAAAGTTAGTTAAGCTGGGGAAGAAGACACTAAATGTGAATCAGTGGAATTTGAAATAGATATTCAACATGATACTAAGAAACATGAACATAAAGGTGATGGAAGTCTATGTCAAACAATTGAATTATTAGGTGAAGACATAATTTTGGAGGTTGAACTAAAATTCCAACAATATCAAAATAAGGGTGTTGCTTCAAATTCAATGGAAGGGAGGTTCTTTACACCACAAAAATTTGGATGGAATCAATGGCCTCTATCTTGGAGGATTTCCCATGCCAAGACATAGTTGGGTAATGGACGAAGTGCGTAATACCCATCGGTGTTAATGCTTTTCAATGTTAATGCAATTTGAGTTTTAACAAAGTAGAAATGGGAGATGGGAGAAGTGTGTAAGGTTCGTAAACTTTTCAAACTCGATCATTTGTAAATTCATCAAACATATTCAAACTTGCAGAAGTGTGAGCGTATTACCAAAGAAATTGTAGGTTTTAGGAAATCTCCTCTTCTCATTTTATCCCATCATTTTCCCACACCAGAAGAGGATTTCCCACTTTCCCACACCAAACGAGGATTGCATGTGGAGGATTGTCAATTCCAAGAAAGAGTTGGGTAATGGATGAAGAGTGTAGTACTCATCGGTTTGCTTGTTTTTTTATAAAAGTAGGGTATTTATAAAAAATAAGGCAGGGTTAACCTAAAGGAACCTACATCACCTATCTCTAACCTGATTGAACTAATGTTCTAAACACATGTGCCAAATTATGGTTATGGAGTCTGCACAAATAAACAATGAACTCGTGTAGATGGGAAGTTCATAAACTTACCAATTTTTCTGTAATTGTGAAGCTAGTGCAGTTTCCTCTGCTATCCTGGTCTCCTCTACTCGATGTTGGATGGAATGAGGCCTTGCAGGGTCTCCCTGGTCTCCTATACTCGATGCTTGACATATTGATGGCTAGAATGCTCTCCATAGTCTCATCAGTCTCCTCTGCTCAATGAAACAAGGGCTAAAATGGTCTCCTCTGCTTGATCCATGATGATTTGAGACTCCCCTCCTCTATCATGATAGGGTTATCCCAGTCTCATTTTCTATGTTTTGATAGGTCTATCAAACGAGGTCTCGGAGTTGACTAGTCATTGGACTAATAGTGCATATGGAATCGGCGGTCTCCTCTACTCAGTGAATTAGAATTTCTTTTCATCTCTATCCTTCCAACTAAAAAAAAAATTGACGTTCTGAACTTTTATCTTTCCCACCACACAATGTTTTAGCGAAAAAAAATCATTTAACAATGAAGTTTTGAGGTTTCCAAGCCTAGGTTGTGACCTTTTTTACACTCCTTGGACTGGGACGTGACCTTCTTGATGCTCCTTGGACTAGTTTTGACATTCTTGATTCTTCTTAGGCTAGTCGTGACCTATGTCACCCTTCTTGGACTGGGTCATGACCTTTTGGGCTGTTATTTATGGTCTTTTATCTTTGCCACTACTAATAGAATGAGCTCGTCAACAAAACATCAAATGAAATTGTAAAAATAATATTGTGGTAAACTTATGTACTGTAAACAATAAAGTTTTATTAAAAAAAACTTCAATAAAAATGTTTTTACTTAGATATATCTTAATAAAGGGAAGAGAAAACACACAACATAATCATTTTGAATTTATGAAATTATTCCTAAGGTTTTGTTGATTAGAGTTCTAGATCCTTAATGTGATTATTTGTCACCGTCAACTAGGTATTTGGTTGATTTTCCATCAAAATATCATGCTTGTTTTGCACATATTCCCCAAATTTCTCTTGATTAATGAGACATTGGTTTTGATCATCAATAGTCAAGTTATGTTGTAGAGGAACACACTCAATTTATGTGGTGTCCAACTGATTGTTGTATTCTCCAAATAGATTGAACCTACATGTGGGTTGTTCAAACCAACACACCACATGAAATATTACATTAGTCATTATCCCCTATTAGTATAAACTAAAATATACTTTCCATGGTTGATTCGTCATATCCTTGCCTCACATGCAATCAACCACTCATGAATGCTAATTTTGATTTCTCTTCATAATGCTTCTAGTTAGCTTCATCTTCATTTGATACTCTTACTCAATGGTAAACAAGGTATTTTACGCCATAATTTTAATCGAATGTGGATTATCTCCCATTTTGAATATGTATTTATTATACATGCTATTATGTTTCCAAGACATTACTCATCTCAATAGGAGATACATAGAGAAAAAGGTCCAGTTCATAGGTAAAACTCATCCCTTGGATCATATTTACTCTTAATAACTCACTCTACAAATCCTAAGGGAACATAATCTTGTTCTCAATGCATACAACACCTATCCAAAAATACTATAAGCAATCAGATAGGAAAAAGTTCAAAAGAGAATGATATACCATACAAATTATATTGTTTGAAATTAGGGACCAATTAGTTTCAATGAAACCACTAGAAACAATATTTTGTTATTGTTCATAACGTATTTTCTTGTTCACACAATTCCGTTAATATTGTTCAATCAATATGGTATCAAACTACCAATGATATAAATACATACAACATTGTATCCAACATGATATAGTATCATGATTCAACATGTAGGAATATATTAAACCCACTCACAACTTAGGATAAAATAATTAATCATTATTTGATTAATTATTCACCCACTAGCTTAATTAGTTGGCATCCACTTTGTGGAAATTGAACCCAGTGATAGATTAATTTTACTCACAACAATTATCAATTGATCATGCAAAATCACTCACAAAAGAGACTGAATATGGAGCTGAACACTAAACTGTATTAACTCAGTGTACAATAGCCAACCCTGTAATAACAATAGGTTGCTGAATAAATAACATACATCAAGGATTTGAATTCATGAGGAGCAATTCGAATCTAGCATAAAGCAGGCTTACTAAAAATAAGCAAATCCCCCATAGGTGTAAAAAGCTGATCCCAACTCTGTCATGGAGCTCACGAATCAGCAAAATGGCTTAGGCAAGCTAAAGAGTGGTGGAATGGCAGCTCATACATGCTTTTGTAAGGAGAAAAGAGTGGAGGATGAAGAGGACAAAAAACTAGTTCACCTCACCTAGTCTAGCTTTTCCATTTTCCTTATAACACTAAAAAAGCAGGGAATAAAGCAGAAAAAGCAGAAGGGTGCCTAGGAGGCCAGGAATAAAGTAGATTTGATTCCTTGGGCTTCCCATGCACTCCATGAGTCAAATAAGGCAAGTTTGACCACTATGGATAGGTAAAAGACAACTTGCACAAGGTGGGACACATGAACTAGGCTAATAAGACATAAATAATTAAATTAATGTCTAAATGGGTAAACTATGGGTTGATTATTCTAACACCCCCCCTTAAGCCTGAATTGTGAGTAATATATCAGAAAATTTTAGGGCCTAGCAACAAGGCTTAGTCACCCTTTACATACTGCATGTCCATTTAAACAAGGAAAGAGGCAAAACCAACTTGGGAAAATCCTCCCTTAAACATGGACTGTAAACAAAATTTGGAATCTTGTCTTCACTCATGCTTCACAGCATGATCAGCAATACCCAACAGTGATTTGAGATTGCTGAAGGTCTTCTCACAAAATGATTTGGTGAAGATATCAGCTACTTGTGCTGAAGATGAGCAGAAGAGTAGGTGAATGGTGCCATCATGCACAAGCTCTCTGATGTAGTGCATATGGATCTCAATGTGTCTGGTTCTCTGCTTCTGAACTGGATCTTTGTAGATTCGAATGGTACTCTAGTTATCACAGTATATGGTAGTTGAGTACTCTAGTTCGAAGCCACACTCTCTAAGTAAACCCTCCAACCATAAACATTGAGTTGCTGCATTAACAACTCCTCTGTACTCTGCTTCTGTAGATGAGAGTGCAATGGCACTCTGTTTCTTGCTTGACCAGCTGATTGGCCCTTCTGCAAGCATGAACACATATCTTGATGTGGACTTTCTGTCTGTGCTATCACCTGCCCAATCACTGTCAGTAAATCCAATCAAATCAAGATCATATTAAGCTTTATAGAAGATCCCATGTGTCCTTGTTCTCTGAACAAAGTTAAGGATCCTTTTGGCTGCTTTCTAATGGATCTCTTGAGGCTGATCCATGAATCTAGAAGCCACACTTACTGCATAACAAATATCAGGTCTAGTATGTGTCAGATACAACAAACATCCAATCAATTGCCTATACAATGTATTGTTTACCATAGGTGAAGAATCAGCTTCTTCTAGCTTCACTCCTGAAAGGAAAGGAGTTTTGCTTGCTTTGCAATCCTTCATTTTGAATTTGTTCAGAAATTCCAAGGCATATTTGGACTGGTGCACCTTGATTCCATCTTTTGTTTGAGCAATCTCAAGCCCCAAAAATTGACTTAAGAGCCCCAAATCTGTCATGGAGAAGGCTTGGTTCATAGCACCCTTTAAGGAAGCAATCTCAGCCTTTGAGCTTCCTGTAATGAGGAGGTCATCAACATATAACACAATGATCATTAATGGACCATTAACTAACTTCAAATAGACATTTGGATCTTATTTGCACCGAAAAAAATTCAGTGATAGCAAGAAGCTATCAATCTTGGCATACCAAGCCCTGGGGGCTTGCTTTAGCCCATACAATGACTTTCTCAACCTACACACAAGAGAAGGGTTAGAA